>OX402052.1:21215773-21678273 GCA_947859365.1 Archips crataeganus | reverse complement strand
AGTAGAGTCTATTGACTAGACTTAGAACTGATAAGAGGTATAGAAATGTCATCATCATCATGTCGGCAACACCAATAGGAGCGGAGGGAAGCGGAAGAATGTTTCAAAATCGGGGTTTTTGAAGTGAAACTTCTATAGGCACGCTTGACTTGGGAGTACGGTGGTGAATGTGAACGCGGGTGTGCAGGGGGGGGTATCGAGGAACTAAGGAGAGCCATAATTGGTGAAAAAGCAAATTGGATAAAAAAATAAGCTGCCCAAATTACTAATTACACGCGGACGGAGACGCGGGCAAAAGCTAGTAAATAATAAAGTACAGTGTAGTGGGCAAACACCTTAATTCCGAGGTCAACAGAAGGTACTTATATGTCTGGATTTCAGTAGAAACAGTATTTTCATCAAATGCCAGCCGATACCTATTGCTTTTTGATAGAAAATCAAAGATCTTCAAAGCTGTGCGGGTCTTTTCGCGCCGCGCCGGGGCGTAAAAAATCTTAACTCAAATTGAAGTCACCAGCTTCTCCAAGGATCGGTATAAGTTAAAAGCGACAACGATAATCGATATTTCTTCATTTGTGATCTTATTCTTGTGTGACACAGATAAGTTACTATAGGGAACGTGCAGTAACTATAGGCAGCAGCACTTATGCGACAGAAGAGACACTATGCGGACAGTAAAAGGAACTTATCAGGGTAAAACATTCAAATTGATGGCACCAGTTGGCAGCACCATCTATGTGCATAGGGAACGGGCAGAAACTATAGGCGGCAGCTCTAATGCGACAGAAGAGACACTATGCGGCCAGTCAAAGAAACTTATCAGCGTAAAAACAGTCACATTGATGGCACCAGTTGGCAGCACCGTCGATGTGCACGTTCTAGGGAAATAATTGTTATATAGTTACGTATGAAAGCGATATTTTTTAATAAAAGTTTAGAGAATAAGAATTCAATTGTAATTCCTAGATTTTTTAGTGTTAAGTAAACTAAAATAATATAATAAAATATTTACATTGTTTATTATTTAGGGGACTTTGGTAGGTAGGTGATTGAATTCAAATTCAAAATTCAAAAATTCAAAATTATTTATTGCATAGTCATGAGACAGTCGTTAGATTTAATTTATGTTAAATCCTTTTGCTAGAAACGCAGGGAATTTGGCCCTCAAACTAACTCGTCTATCTATTGCTTACTTTCTAGCCTCTACAACAATGTACTGATAATATCATTGTCCAGTATTCGCTGCCGCTTGAGCTCGTGACTCGGCCGGCGATAACTTTGTTATGCTAATTTTATTCAATACTATCGGTTCGACGTCGCTCCTGCTCTCGCACAATTAATTTGCATTTTCAACCAGAAATGGCATTTTTCAGGCGGTTAGCCCTGGGAATAATAAATCATTGTCGTGAAATTAACAATACGTTCGTTCGCGGAATTCGTTCGAGAAAGAAGTTGGTTTTACTTTGTGCCATTTAATTTTGTAATCGATTTCTGTTTCAAATGAAATGGGTAAGCTTGATTTGATATTTCGTAAAATGGTACGGTCAACAACAGTGGTCGTCACACTTTTACTTTCAACACATTGGACAAAGTGAGGGCTTACACTTATATTGACAAATCGAACTCTTTTCGAATTTAAATCGAATTGTCAAATTGATAAGTCGAAGCATTCACTAAAGTTGTAGGTAGGTATAGTACGAATTTTTTGAGGTGTCCCGATCTCATTAAGAGCCCTCCTTTCGAACAAAGCTGTTGTATTCTAATATGTTCTCAGGTGAATAATCCTCAGTTTAAAATGAACGTAAATATATGATAAAATAGCTCATTGAAATAACGACTTTATTATTTACAGTAGAGAGTTTATTTTAATTGAAACTTTGTTTTTGTTTGTTTTGGTTGTTTTGGCTGCATGTCTACGACGCATTCAAAGTTGAAAAATATTATCTGCCAACAAAGTTTCATTGAAAATTAACTCTCTGCTGTAACTAATGAAGCCGTTATTTCAATGAGCTATTTTATCTTATATTTCTGTTCATTTTAAACTGAGGATTGTGCACTTGAGGACATCATAGCATACAATGGCTTTGTTCGAAATGTGGGCTGCTAACGAGATCGGGACTCCTCAAAAAATTCGTACTATACAATACATATGCACAGAGGTAGTGTTTGATTAACGACTTAACGAGTGTCTGCTAAAGCGTAACCTTGTTAAGTCTATCGTGAGAAAACATTTCGTAAGCGAGGCATTTCAGTCAAGTGTTATGGAAGGAGGTTCGAAGTGAAAGGAAAAGGGTTGCCATGTGATACTGAATTGTTATACCTACACCGTGTTTTTTTATTCCCTTTAACTCTATGGCAACATTCAACAGATTAAATGAAGTTTTGGCGTAACTCAAACGCCTCGAAGATCAATGAAACAGCAGACGTTGATGATCAATCTTATAATCAGTAAGTATTTGTACTAGTTGACAAAGAAAAAAGTGTCTTACGAACTAGCTTAGGGTTGATGTCATTCCAAAAGTGCATGGCGCCGTGATCGAGTGTTGCCACTGGTTAGACGGCGCGGCCACAAAGTTTCTCTAAGGCAATAGTGTCATGTTTTAAACTTTCGTGATTTTCACTCATAATTACTATACTAAGCGGGACTTAAAACTTTGAAAAATATACAATCATAACTTAAATTTAACATATATTTACAAAAAAGAGGAAAACCTAACTAATATTTACAATCATATATTTACAAAAAAGAGAAAAACCCTAACTAATATAACCGCTTTGGGTCGTACCGGGGGAAAATGTTCCCATAGCACTGGCAGCGTTGCCTCGTTGTATTGCTATGGAAATCTGCTGCACCAGGAACAACCCAGAGCGGGGATCGGCTCCGCGGTCACGTAGCCGGCGGCCTAGCTCCCTCAACAGCGCCTTTGCCTCTTCGCCCCAAGGACCAGCAGTTTCGACGGCAAATGGAATGAACTCGTAGTCTGACGTTAGTGCGGCGTATTTGGTATGTTTTAATTTAGCGGCGAATTCTGCTGCGGATCCTGCCGACCTGGTCGTACTTTCAATGTGGCTTTGTGCAAAAGTACAAACACAGGTGGCGTCCCACAGCAGGCAACGACCTTTTCGCCATGGCACCAACGTCAGCCATCCGGACGTTTGCCGTCAGTGCGACTTAGTCCAGGGGGTTCCAGAAGGCAGGGTATATTTATAGAGACCATCGCCCGGTGCAGAATTTGGTTTATGGTTTGATGGCGGGAGAATCGTCCGGCAGAGCGTTGGCAACTAAGGCCATGACGTCCATTATTTTCTACCATCGAACCACAAATGCACCGGTGTGGCTCACAAACCTTGCAACCCAGTCTCAGGGCGGTGGCTACACGCAGGGTATTGTTGTCCAGCATAGTGCCAAGTTGAGGTGATGGAAGGGCGTGTAACCAGGCTCCTGATTCTGGAGTTGCTGTGGCCTTGAGGCGGGCTAGGTCAGCTCCGGAGGCATTCTGTATTGTTGGTTTGTTTGCACAAAATATCGTCCCACTGTCTTTGGATGCACAGGTTTTCTGGACGCATATCATTCGTACAGATTGTCGTCCAAGCTGCGATAGCCTCCGGTACATACGGAACAGCAGGAGCATTGTTGCCGTCAAGAGGTAGGATGCGAGCAACAAGATCCGCCGTACCGTACGTAGAGGCCAAGAATGCGATAAGACCGACATCTCGAACGCGACGTACACCTAGACCGCCGTGGCGGATAGGAAGCGTAGCCTGGGTCCACTGTGACTCACTTAAATTAACATTGAGGATTCCCTCAAGTATTAATTTAAGTTTTATTAATTTAAGTTTTTTTATTTATTATTATTATTATTAAAATTTCAGCTCAATCGGAAGTCGGGTAGTGGGTCAAATTTAACCTGCAAGATTTGATGACACACAGACACCGGGACAGGGTGAAGGTAAATAAAAGCTTGTAACTTGTAAAAAGTTCTAAATTAAGGAGTGAAACTATAAAAGAAACGTCTTCTTTCGGCAATTTTGCCCAATTCTCATAGTGGCATCGTTTGTAGTGCAGAAACCCGTTGCATAAAAGTTTATTCCGCGCTTGCTTAGTTAGCTGGAAATAAATTTTATTAAAAAAGCCGGTGTGATGTTTCATAGGAAAATTTCCGTAACTGAACTCAACTTGTGGGCGACGATAGCGCTGTGAGAGATACCCGCTGCTCCATTCTCTCATAGCACACAGTTTGAGAATTATTTACGGACAATTCCTTTATTCACCTAAGATCTAAAAGGAAAAATGACTAAGTATAAATGTAGGATTGAATGATTTGATGAATGATTGATCGAACGAGACGATAGAATGAGCCAGTCAGAGTGAATGAAAGATGAGAGAAAAACTGAAGACGTCTGCGAGTGACGACTAATATTTTGTAAAATGGTGTTTTCTTAAGTTTTGATTTAAATATATGTTTATTCCGTCCATCTAAGTATTTTACTTGAATAAAATTTTACTTTACTTACATAAAAATGACGACATGAAAAAATTACTAAGTTTTTTCCCAACTTGAATCGACACAGAAAAATAGGTAGGTTTAGGTCATGTTACGTTTGCATCAGCCCGAAGGGCCAAAAGGACACAGACGAAGAAGCTCCGCGCGAGTGGAGCTTCGTTGACACTGTTTCTGTGTCGATTGAAGTTGGGAAAAACTTAGTAATTTTTCATGTCGTCATTTTTATACTTAGTCATTTTGCCTTTTATAACTTAGTCGCCAAAAGGGAACAATTTACACAAAGTGCCTATATTTAGACGACCGGATAGCCTAGTCGTTAGGGAACCTGACTACGAAGCTTGAGGTCCCGGATTCGATTGCCGGCCGGGGCAGATAAAATATTTGTGTCAAAAACACGATTTTTGTGCTCGAGTCTTGGATGTATTTAAACGCAAAATAGGCGCGTAAAAGACGTCGAGTTGCGGAAACTAGCCCGTTATTACCTATTACCTATTCATCTATGTAAGTATTTTTATCCGTTGTCTAGTATCCATAGTACAAGCTTCGCTTACTTTGGGACCAGGTCAATTCGTGCGAATTTTACCGTGATATTTATTATTTATTTATTTTTATTATTGAAACTAGCTGTTGCCACCGACTCCGTCTGCGAAGAGTTCTTTTAACGCTATTCCGCGGAAATTATGCAATACAATACAAATTACTACAATATAAATTATTGAACACCAAAAACAGTTGAGAAAAATGATCAAATTTCAAAATTTCAAAAAGTAAATTAGGTTTTAATTTCAACTCCACTCCGCGAACTTGAAAGATAAGCGGACGGACATCAATCACATCAAAGCGATCCTAAAAGTGTTCCGTTTTTTCCTTTTTACGGTACATAACATCCTTTTCAAATTTTCCTTTAACTCTCTCTATGTGTCTCTCTCTATTTCCTCACCTCTCTCTCTATTTCTCTCTTGATAACCATGCCACTAGTAGAACAACTTACAGTAAAGGCAAGAACGAATGCTATGCCATTTGTTTTCGTACTGACTTTATTTGAATACTGCGCTTCTGTACTGTTTGCGATAAAAACTTAGTTAGCGGCTCTGAACGAAGGGAAGTTTTTGTGTTTCAATGAAGATGGAAATAGACTGAAATTTTATACTTCAGATTGAGTGTCGTACTCGTGCGGGAAATAGAAAAGCGGTCGTTTATTGTTTGCTTAAAAACAAATGCAAACGGTTTAAAAATAATATGAAATTTGCTGACCTCTCAGTCGAAAGACATTGACTGCTGAACATAGGCCTCCACAAGGCTCGCCAAACAGATCGGTCCTGCGCCATCAATCAATCAATCAATCAATCAATTTTTATTTCGTCATCACAGGTAGATTTTGTACAGATGATAGGCATTACAAAGTGGTTCGGCTATGATGTACGGTGGGCTGCAAAAGTGCATGGACACCTCGGGGCGATAATCGCGTGAGCGCGCGCGCGCGAGTATATTAATGACATCAAACGAACGAACACTGCTCACGCGATTATCGCCCCGAGATGTCCATGCACTTTTGCAGCCCAGCGTACCTTTTGGCATCCAACGCGTTTCCGCAGCCTTAACCAGCTCGTCGCTCCATCTTGCCTACCTACACTGCATCTTTCAGTCTGTGGACGCCACTCGAGAGTCAATTCTACGAGCGAAGTGCCCTGCCCACTGCCACTTGAGTCTGGCGATTCTTCGAGCTATGTCGGTGACTTTAGTTCTTGCGCGGATTTTATTTTAGCCCCAAAAACTAAGTAGGTTAATTTTCATTTAACTCCAAATTTAGATTTTCCGCTGTTTTAAAACAAGTAGGAAGCAAACGCACAAAAAAATGCTATTTTTTACCACAACCATCCCCAGCCTATATACGTTCCACTGCAGAGAGGGCTTGGGCCGTAGTTCCCAGGCGGGCCTAGTGCGGATCGGGAACTTCACACACACCATTGAATTTCTTCGCAGGTGAATGCAGGTTCCCTCGCGATGTTTTCCTTCGCCGTAAAGCTCATGGTAAATTTCAAATGTAATTTCGCACATAAATTCCGAAAAACTCAGAGATACGAGCCGGGATTTGAACCCACGGACCTATGCTTGAGAGGTCGAACCGCTAGGCCACCACGGCTTTTTGGCCAACACACAGCTTCTTATTTGTTTTCATACCGACTTTATTTGAATACAATACAAATCAATACAATACAATGACTTTTTATTGTACACCACAAATAATACAATACAGAAAAACAAGTACATGAAAAAAAAGAAATAAGGTAAGCAATGAATACTTTGCTTCTGTATTGTTTGCGGTAAAAACTAAGTGGCTAAGCGCAGTTTTTGTGATTCAATAAAGATGGAAATAGACTGAAATTTTATACTTCATATCAAGTGTCGCACTCGTGCTGGAAATACGAAAGCGGTCGTCCATTGTGTTCAACACTTTCTTTTAGTCCTCCTAGTCAGTGAATTAATTTTATAATTTCTTTACTAACATTTAGACCTTAAGCTACTAACAAACACACTACTACTATACTTGAATAAATAATTATTATTTATTAGCACTGAAAAAGAAGGGTCTTAAGTGGCAGAGACACACAAATACACAGAATAGGGTCACCTGTTACGGTATTTCGGAGTATTTTGTCGACCTCAATACTCGTAACAGCAATTCCGATTCGCACTCCGTTTTATTCTGAACACACGTTAATTTTACATCGGTGCCTGCATTGTACGGATTTTCATGGACATTCCCAATGCCCGCCCGTCGGTGGCCAAGCGGGAATAAAAGACCGGAAATAGCAGAGCGACCCGCCAGCCCAATGAAGCGCATCTCAAATTGAATCCACGAACGGATTGGGTACACGAGCGTTTAACACATTCACTGCCGGCGTATTTTCGAAATCTCATCATTCATTCATTCATTCACTCTTGTTGAGTGTTTCAAACGCATTTATGCGTTCATAGTTGTTCATATTAAAACAGCAAAAAAGTTAAGGTTATAAAATATGTCGTTATCATGTACCTGACTACAAAGTTTGAGTCCCGGGTTCGATTCCCGCTGTGGGGAAGATATTTGTATGAAAAAAAACGAATGCTTGCTCTCGAGTCTTGGGTGTCCTATTTTTTTTTTAAATACTAGCCGACCCCGCAAACGTTGTTTTGCCATATAAAATAGCCTACGACCTATCCTCAGACCTACCGAATACTTACATATAATAAAGTTTCATAAAAATCGGTCAAGCCGTTTCGGAGGAGTTCGATAACAAACATCGTGACATAAGATTTTTATATATTTTTTTTAGACATTCCCAATTGGCCCGTGATATTTACATATATATATATTTATTTATCATCATCATCATCCCAGCCTATATGTGTAACAGTAGAGGCCTCCTCTCAGATAAAAGCTTGGGCCGTAGTTCCCATGCAGCTCCAGTGTGGATTGGGAACTTTATGGTGTGTACCATTGAATTCCTGCACAGGTATATATGTATAGGTTTTCTCACGATGTTTTTGACCGTAAAACTCATGGTGAAATTTCAAATTTAAAATTGTGAATTTCGCACATAAATTCCGAAAAATTTAGAGGTGTGCGTGCTTGAACTCACGACCCCCTACTTGAGAGACCATTCATCAAACCACTAAGGTACCTACGACGGTAACATAACTCACATTTTTTCAAAACGAAACTTAACGAAACTTCTACTTGGGATTTGTATTAAAAAACTATTGGAATTTCAGAGCCGCACAAATTGAAACTGAAATTAAATTTGCCATTTAATTGAATAATCTAACTGACTCACCCTGAGTGCTATCGTGAGGCAGATATTCGTAAATTTCATTAAGCTTAATTATACAAAGGGGGCAGCCAGTTTATTGGAGTAGAACAATCTATTACAAAATTAAATTCCGAATTGTTTGGATTTAATTTATTTTACAGAGACATAGTGGAATAGGAACGAATCAAATAACTGGCTAAGTGCGACTCGGGCACAGTAGGTTCCGTACAAAAAATAGGCGGGTCTTCTGTACAAAGTAGGTATATATGACAAAATATACAGTACTAGGGCATTTTCAACAAAAAGCGTACATTATTTTTTGTTTTTAAATGAGGAAATTGTGGGGTTTTCTTATTAAAAATTACGAGTGCTATTTATTCATTTTCAGAAAGAAAAAAGGTGTCCTTATTTTTTGAGTAGGTAAGTTTTGTGATTTTTTTTTATGTACATTTCATATGGCTCGTCACAAAAATGAAACAAAAAAATATGGAAAATCTGGGACTTTTTTTATATCAATCAATAGCGAGCAAGAAAACCCAAAAATTTGCTCATTTAAAAAAAATAAAGAGTACACATTTTATTGAAAATAAAATACTCACTAGATGTTGCACGCGACTCCTGTGAAGAATTCGTTTTTCGTTATCTCATGGGAACTACTTATAGAATTATACAAGATAGAAAGTAGGTTATAAGCCCAGTTATCCAGGTAAGTCATCTGTGTGCTAAATTGAATCAGAATCCGTGTAACCGTTTTAGCGTGAAAGAGTAACAAACATCCAAACATCCAAACAATTTTCCGCGATTATAATGTTAGTAAGATTGACATTAAACAAATTTTAACCTAACCTTAAAAATAACCTTACATTATTTCACTCGTCATCTAATTTACGCTTTAATTCTTGACTTAAATGTGATTTACGAGGTCAGGACACGCATTAAAACTGAAATTTTCGAGCAATAAATTTTAATGTCGACATTTTAATGTTTCTTTTATATAACTCACTGTATTTGAAAAACTTCTCGGAAATGAATCTGTCTAAAACATACTACGAATAAAGAATTATTCAGTTCAGAATTATTCAGTAGTAGTGGTAGAGCCATGTTGTAGCTAGCCGCTGCATCACGAATGGGCCGGCTCGTCCGGGGCAGTACCACCCTCTCACAGAACACCGGCGTGAAGCAGCAGTAATCCTGCTTGCGTTTCGTACGGTCAGTGAGAGTGCCGGGGGTCCAATACCTCACCCCTTCCCTCTTCCCCTCCCTCACCCCCTTCCCCTGTTCCCTTTCCTTTAGGGCCGACAACGCACTGGCATCGCGTAAAGCGCTGCGGGTGTCTATGGACAGTGGTGATCATTTAACATCAGGTGACCCACTAGTTCGTTTGTCTGGCCTTTCTAACATAAAAAATAAAATAAGTTCCCACGTCGGGGTTAACATTGACATATTTGCGGTGACACATTAAGACATTCACAACATGAATACAGAAAATTGTCTTACCTACAGGCGGTAGGTACAGACGGTCAGTTTGATATATCAAACTGAAGATAAACGTAATCTAAAGTTTTTTTTTACAACGAAATCGGATACGTGCTATAGAGCGCAGCATACTTTAGTATGCTTTAGGTTAACAGGATTGGTCGAATCCGGAACACCACACTGCGCTCCAAAACTCAAATAGCTGACGTTGAAAATGCAACCGCCAAGCATAAATGAGACTGGGCCGAGCTTGTCTGCCTGATGCACCCACAAAGATTGGCGCGCAACCACATTCGGATACTGCTCAATGGGCACCGACGGCAAGGTAGGCCAAGGTGGAGATGGCAAGACAACCTGGACGCGGAACTGAGGGAGTGGCCACAAATAGTTCTGGATAAGGAGGTCTCATGGAGGTGTCTTTGGCTAACACTGAGACACAAATGTAGGCTAAGACAGTAATAATAATTATAATAACAAATGAGCAGGTGACTCACCAAGTAGCTAAGAAACCCAGAATCTTGGTGCAAAATAGAAATTGCGGCACACAATTTTTGCAGGTTTTATCCAATAAAAATAAAAAATAATGTAAAGTTTCAGTTCTATCAACGTCTCTTCGTTTTTTAGTTTCAACAAATGAATCACCAAATTCGTTAGCATTCCTCAACAAAGTTTATCAAGGGAAATTCACTAAAAAGCTAAACAAATTTCTCTTGCGATGTCTTAAGTTTCGTTAAACTTCTGTACTTCTAGTACGTAGTAGTAAGTTTTAGAAGTAATAAAAGGACTCCCACATGTTTACGTCAAGCAAATAATCAGTTATTCTTTTATGTCGCTACACTCTCATTTATTTATGTGAAGAAAAGTCCTCACTGATAGATTGTTTGATTCCCCAACGCCCAGCCCAAACTCTTGGCACTAGAAGGCTAAAAATTTTAGCTTATTTATTTTTAGGCTGTGCAAAAGCACAGAGATTGCCTTTATGATGCATGGAATGAGGATGGATTTGTTAAAATACCTACGGCATAGGCAACAAACGGTATTTGTATGTTCGATTCAGAGTGACCCTATATACGAAACTATAATTGCGAGACTCTTCAAACTCGGCCTGCCAGTAGGTTATTTTAGAAATAAAAAAATAGTACTTATTGGAAATTTAAAAAATTCCTCGGGATATGGAAAAAACTGAATTTTTATATTCAATTCAATGGGGGATCCATATTTATGATTACTAGACTCTTCGAATTTGGCATACAAGTAGGTAATCATAACCATAGCTCGGACAGGTCATCATTTCAGCCGTTGGACGTCCACTGCTGGACATATATGCCTCCCTCATTGACGCCCAATCATTACGGTTGGAAGCGACTTGCATCCACCCTGAACCTTCGCTTCGGCCTTCACCAAATCGTCCGTCCACCTCGTTAGTGGACGTCCCACGCTGCGCTTGCCCGTCCTTGGTCTCCATTCAAGAAGAAAAGACGAAGTTGCGAACATCTAAATAGACACAATTTCTTGTTACACTTGTAACACCACCGCTTTGTATGTCTAGGGATTTCATAAATTCTTCAGTCTCAAATACTATAACCGATGAGAACTGTCCATAGAGAACCACAGTTGACATAGTAAATAACAGTACTTGGCAAGTCTAGACCACTGACCCTCGCTCAGTCTTAGACCTAGCTTAGAGCCCTCAACCTATTCACGATCGTGGCGTAGCGAGCTTATATTAATACATTGCTGGCGCTGCCAAATTACCGCCAAACGGCGAGCGTTTCGGCCCCGCAATGAACAGAGCGCCTCTTTCCCACGCCGTCAGTTACGCACAGTCATAGCTACCTATATGGTCTTAAGTCGGGTCTAGTTACCCAATTTGTTTACTACTTAAACTATCGGATTTAAAGTCCTAGCTTACAATTTGCAGCGATTCCCTGTTCATTGCGCGGCCGAGACGCTCGCCTCACGGCGAGTACCTAATTGGTGACATACGCAATGAATAGCAAAAGAACTCGGAACGCCGCTGGTTGCGTGTAATCGTGGCTGGATCGCCTCTAAGCCAAAATACACTAGGATCGGGCTTCTTAAAAATCCACGAGGGTCAATATTTGAGCGTCTATTCCGAACCGCATTCGTGAACACATTTTTTTTTAAATGGCCATAGATTCTAGTACAGTTTCCTAAATCTGGCAGAAGTACAGGACCTCTAATATATAACCGAAAACGTCTTAAACATCTACAACTACAGAAATTAAGGCGGTTGAAACGTTCGAATAAATGTCCCAAAATAGTACATTAAATAATTGAAGAATTAGTAATACCTTGTACTGAAACGTTTTCGTGTAGACACTATTCTAGTGATTAATGAGCGGAAAGCTTCCATTAACACATAAGCGAAAACTCGTCAACGTGGTGTATGTTGCCCGTCCTAACCTACGAGCAAACCCTAGTCTCTGACCGAAAACCAAAAAATTACATTAGAAATTAACCATGAATTTTACAGCGAAGGAAACACAGCAGTGAATCAGTTAGATGGTACGTGTCTAGTCGTCAATGTGCATTAGGCCTGTATCGTACTACGTCCCAAGTCATATTCCAAGACATATTCTGTACCCAGGGACAAACGTAGGCTGGAGGCGACCTCCAGCAAACGCTTCTCATCATCATCATCATTTCTGCCGAAAGACGTCCACTGCTGAACATAGGCCGCCCTCAAGGCTTGCCAAACAGATCGGTCCCATGCCCTCCGCATTCAACGCGATCCCGCAACCTTAACCAGGTCATCGCTCCATCTTGTCGGAGGTCTACCTACACTGCGTCTTCCGGTCCGTGGACGCCACTCGAGAACCTTTTTACGCCATCGGCCATCAGTTCTACGAGTAATGTGCCCTGCCCACTGCCACTTGAGGCTGGCGATTCTTCGATCTATGTCGCTTCTCGTCCATGATTAATTCAGACTCTCAAATTAACCAATGATCTAGAAATCTCACTACGAGTATTTAAATAATTTACATTATATCCTGCCAAGTTCAAATATTACATTAATGTTCAATTAAAATTTCATCAAACCTGTCCCAGATACACTCAAAAGCATCAAATCAAAACAAAATCGCTTCAGAAAATCTCTCAAGGGTTTGCAAACTTTAAGAGCACTGGAACGTGCGTAAATGAAATATAATATGAAGCGTTCGTACGCTCAGCATAATATTGTTGTAACGTTTGAATTAATCGACAAGAATTTACATAAAGGTGTTCAGGTGGAACGTACGAAATGAAGCATACACGTGGCGACGTGGGTAAGGCTGCCTGCCCACTGGACTGGAGGGAGGGAGCGGAGCGATGGAGTAATACAGAGTGGAGTTGCAGACAGGAGGTTTACTCAGAAATCAGAAAAACGAATATTGTATCGCACCATCTCGCTCACTAAATAAATAAATGTGGGTCCGGATGTGCAAAATAAAAATCTTGGAAGGCAGTAAACTGTTTTTATTTAAATTTTTCCACAAGACACTTTAATTTTACAGCGGCCGCTTAGCAACGTAGCACCCATCTCCTCTCTCCCTCTTTCATTCATCTTTCTCTCACTCATTCCCTTACGTTCCAACTCACGCTTCCAATCCTACATAAATCATGGGACAATTTACAAAATTTTGCACTTCCTGCCACGTTCAGTGAAACTGTGGAATCGTCATCTCGATCCAAATCAAACTCCGTAGTATAATCCACGCGTAAATTGTGAATAATTCTAACCACACAGAATTAAGTACGATTTGAACTGGTCACGCAATTTACACCAATGTCAAGTGAAGCTCATTGCTTATTTGTTATGTGATAAATTCATTACATAATATTAAAATTAAATAACTACAGAAAACGAGTTAAAAAGCATTTATTTGGAAATGGTTTTCGATTTACTATACATTGCAAAATAAAAGACATCCCCGATTCTATTGGTGGATTTTTAACTCGCTCATCGCTCCGCTGCCTCGCTCAGCGCTGGTGGACAGGTAGCCCAAGTCATTTGGGTTTGTGTAATGCCGAAGGTTTTCGGGGAAAATTTAATTATTTTATACAAGTTATTTTCAAATCATCTGGAAAATTTCACCAGGTTCGGTTAGTTTGATTGAATAGCTAATAAATGTTTCCACATTATTGGTGTGTTGAAAGTGTGTGCCATCAAAAGCGTGACTACATTTTGAATCAAAAAAATTTAATGCATGACCTTTACAGACTTGCATGTCTGTATGTATGTATGTAAACAAACTATTTACTGCATATAAATGGTAAACAAAAGCCCACATTAACAATACGAGTCAAAAATTAACAACTTACACTAAATAAATACATCGTGATTGAAAATGAAGCGACAGTTTAGGCTTTCCAATTCTTGTTGGGGCAATCACTTGTACGATAAACAGCGCATAAAACACGCACTATTAATCTCTTACCGTTATAAAGTTTACATTAAAACGGTGGTAAATTATCAGAAATACAGAATCCATCGTTTGATGAGCCCTGAAAGTGTTTATATTCAAGCAAGCACTTCGCAAACATCTGGGTGAAACAAGATATTCTGAAGTAAAATCCTTCACGAGAAGGATAAGATGGGTATTATAATTTGTTGTTGTGTAATTTATAGGTATATAACTTGATTCGCGGCGGTACTTGTACAGTCGTATTGAAGAGGTTCGCCATTTTGAAGTCGATTTTTGCTTGTACACAAGTGGTTGACGTCAAACAATCACACGAAATTGCAATGATGATATTAACAGAGGCTGTTTGCATTCAGTTTTAATCATTGTAAGTGAATAGGTTTTATCACTTTGTTTATCAGAGTATAGTGGCAGGTCTAAATAATAATCATCATCTTCATTTCAGCCGTAGGACGTCCACTGCTGGACATAGGCCTCCCTCATTGGCACCCAATAATTACGGTTGGAAGCGACTTGCGTCCACCCTGAACCTGCGGCCTTCACCAAATCGTCCTTCCATCTCGTTGGTGGACGTCCCACGCTGCGCTTGCCAGTCCGCATAATAGTTACTATTTTTTTTAAAGAGTTTTTCAATAAAAAGACTCGTTGAGTTTGTTTAGGTACCCTTTTCCTAAAATAAACGAAGTACAAACTTAAACGCTATTTTAACAGTAAGGCATATTTTTCTATGCAACAGTCTGGTTTGTGGTATACTTTAGAAAGGTAACAAGTACTTGCCAATCTTATCTTATCTTAATTTTCTTACTGATATT
Organism: Archips crataeganus; assembly: GCA_947859365.1. Classification (NCBI taxonomy): domain Eukaryota; kingdom Metazoa; phylum Arthropoda; class Insecta; order Lepidoptera; family Tortricidae; genus Archips; species Archips crataeganus. Next base: position 21,663,259 of record OX402052.1, on the reverse strand, counting down.
ATAAACGCGAATGTTTGTATGGATGTTTGTTATATTCACGCTAAAACGGTTTGACGGATGCCGATGAAATTTGGCACACAGATAGTTTTTTACGTGGATTAACATATAAAATAGGTACTTTTATCGCGGAAATTGCATAGCTCCCGCGGGATAGCGATAAACGAATTATTTACAGAGGGAGTCGCGGGCAGCAGCTAGTGTTAAATAAAAGTATTTGAAAATTGATGAATGTGACTGTACCTGCATCAAAAACAATTTCAGTCTCGGGGGAGCGAGAGTGTTCTTGGTCATGTCTTAGTGATTAAATTAAAATACAATTTACTTCACTTAGATTAAAATTTAATCAACACACATCAGCGTTTAATCCGTGTATCGCTTACGCCCCTGACTTCGCACAAGAGAACTATCATGACAATTGTCAATGACAATGTCGAGAAACTATTGTACCATCTAGCGGCTTTTTGGCACTAAAGGCAGGTTTAGACGGGGTCAGTAACTGACTTCGAATTCGAGACAAGTCAGCGCTGACCCGAGAAATACCTACCCAATGTAAATTGATTTGAAGTCAGTACAGCGGTGGGAGGTCAGCGCTGACTTTCAATTTACATTGGGTATTTCTCGGGTCAGCGCTGACTTGTCTCGAGATCGAAGTCAGTTACTGACCCTGTATAAACCTGCCTTAATTGTGTTAATGACTATTATATTGTGAAACGAGAATATATTTTTGTACTCGACATATTTGTAGATCTATCGGTTAATCTTGTCAAGAGATTAAAGCTGTGTGAGTCGAGCCATACAATAATGTAAGCAATAAAATTGAAAACTTACAGGTAGGTAAACGTCCGAACAGGCTTTATACTACAAAATTTGATTTTCGAACTTCGCATGCCCTTTTGTTCACGCTAATACCTGGTAGTGGGATACTTATAGGACAACACCAATATTTTTGGCATTAAAGAATGAGACTTGGCACACTTGTTCCTTTAGGTGGATCAGAGTGGAAAACGCCCGGGAGCCAGCGGGAGCCACCCTGCAGGGGGGGAGGGGGAGGGGGTAAAGTTTTCTTACGCCGCGCGTACTGTTGGTCGTAATAACTGCTAATTTATAGCTAGTATGGCAAGTGGGGTATCATTTTCGGATAAATAAAAGATGGCTAATCATTTTTCGATACAAAAATACACTTTTACATACAAAAAAAATTAAATTACCGCCGATAATTGAAAATTTTATGAGAAAATATTTTTTTCCAATGACGATAAATTCTGAACTAGTACCGATATCAGCAAATAAAAAATATGTTTAGAAAGCCACATTTATATAGATTCCGAAAATATAAGCTTTTCTGGAAAAAATACTTAAAAAAATGTTTTTAAAAATTATTAAGCGCAGCGCAGCAGAGCAATGAAAAAAATATCAAAAGATCTACTGAATTATTTATTACATTACTACAGATTTACTTACTATCTATACGCAAAGTAGTGCCAATGGAATGTTTTTATTTGTGTATTTTATCAAAAAAATAATAAGATTATAGTATTTTTAAACGGTTTACCTACTCCTAGTACCTACTTTTAAAAACTTAGTTACTCCATTAAGTGCTAATTTTTTGGCATGACATGCAAATGCAACTCTACACAAAATGTTTAATTAGGCTGAAAATATGTACCTACTTATCTTTAGATGTGCTAGAAGTCTAGGAGGGAAGAGGGAACCGCAGGAAAGTGCGCGGGCGGGCGGCCAGCCGCCGCGCCGCATGTGTGGGTACTTGTTCAGTAGCAACTGTGCGGATATTCTTGTATATTTCTTGTATATTCGACTACACTTTATACTGAGGATTTTACGGGTTAGCAGAGTATTACTGTAAGTATATTCATCATCACCATTATTTAAGCCGCAGGCCGTCCACTGCTGGACATAGGCCTTCCTCATTCATTACGGTTAGATGCAACTGGCATTCACCCTGACTGAACCTGCGGGCTTTACCAAATTGTCCGTCCATCTTGTTGGTGGACGTCCCACACTGCTCTTGCCAGTCCGTGGTCTCCATTCGAGAATCTTTCGGCCCCAACGGCCATCTGTTCTCCGTGCTATATGGCCTGCCTATTGCCATTTCAATGAGCTAATCCGTTTGGTTATGTTGGTGACCCTTGTTCTTCTACGGATCTCCTCATTCCTCATTCGATCCCGTAGAGAAACCCCGAGCATAGCCCTTTCCGCAGCTCGTTGAGTGGCTCTGAGCCTGTCCATCAGACCTTTAGTGAAGCACCACGTCTCGGATCCATTCGTCACCACTGGCAACACACACTCAAAGCCTTTTGTCTCAAGGTACTGAGGTACCTCGGACGAAAAGATAATGCGGAGCTTCCCGAACGCTGCCCACCTCCTTCTCAAAGTTGGATCTACCTAGTTGGACAGTTTGTCTTAGGTATACATATGCGTCAACAACTTCAAGACTCGAGTTCTTAATCATAACGGGGGTCGGGGCAACATGGGCATTAGATATGATTTTAGTCTTGTCCATGTTTATCCTGAGTCCTACCCGTTGGGAGACTCGATTGATGCTTTGGAGCAACGTGCTGAGTTCTTCCATCGATTTCGCGATGACCACGATATCGTCGGTAAACCGAAGGTGAGTGATGTATTCGCCGTTGACATTGATGCCTAGTCCTTTTACCATTCCAGGAGCTTGAAGGCGTCTTCCAGAGCGGCAGTAAACAGCCCCCTGTTTCACGCCTCTTTTTAAGGGAATCGCTTTCGAACTCTATTCCTGTACTCAATCCAACATAATGGTACTCTTATACAAACACTTTAATATTTTGATGTATCGGTAGTCAATATGGCAATGGCACCGCTGGAGAGACTCGAGCACCGCTCATGTTTCGATCGAATCAAAGGCTTTCTTGTAGTTCACAAACGGTGGACATAGCGGCAAGTTATACTCTTCGGTCTTCTGTATAACTTTTCGCAGCGTGTGTACGTGGTCTATGGTACTATAGCCTTTTCGGAACCCGGCTTCTTCGGGAGGCTATAAGTTATCAAACATGCGCTCGAGACGTTTTGTAATGACCCTGGAGCATAGCTTATAGACATGGCTCAAAAGCGAGATGGGCATGTAGTTCTTAAATAATCACGCTTTTGTTCCATGCTTCTGGCGTGGTACCTTCGAGCAAGACGGCATTAAAGAGCCTCTGAAGGACTTTAAGGACGTGATTCACTCGCTTTCAGAAGCTCAGATGTTTGATGTTTGATGCTTGTTGATGCTTTGTTGTTCTTAAGCTGTTTCAGGGCCATCCTAATTTCGTACAGGCTGATTTCCGGGATATCTTCGGTATAGTGTCGAGTCAGTTTGGCTCTTGGGTCTTCAGCCACAATGGAATTAACAGATTTTGTGACAGAATCGTAGAGCTATCTATAGAACTCCTCGATTTCCGTTAACACGTCCGCTTTTGTCAACGCTACACTGCCATAATCCTCTTTAACTTTGTCATCTGGCTTTGCCCAGTAGACATATCTCTTGCGAATCTTACTTTGGCTGGAGCCTTTGTTCCGCTCTATCGCATCTTTAATACGAACAGTCTTAAAGGTACGAATATCGTGTCATAAGGATTTACGAATTCATCTATTAAGCTGTCTATGTGACTCAGCATCTTGAGATTGCAGTTTCAGCGAGCGTCGTTTAGCCATAAGGTCAAGAATATACTCTGAGAGCTTCTAAGTTCTACTGGTACGGCGGCTCTTGTAGAACTGAGACCCTAGTATGGACAGCTTCTACGAACCCGTTGTTAATTTCGTCCACTGATGCGTGATCTTCCAGGCAATCAAAGCTATTTGAGAGCTCGAGTTGAAAGCTTTCGGGGTTTTCGATCTGAGCGAGAGTAGGTCGGAGCGTGAACTTCATCAGACGGGAACGTTCAAATTTAACGTTCATATTCAATGCACCTCTTACTATTAAGTGATCACTGCTGGTTTTCACCCTCTGTATCACAGAAACATCATTGAATACCCGTCTCTTATCGGCCATGATGAAGTCTATATCGTTTCTCGTGGAGCCATCGGGGCTCATCCTGGTCCATTTCCTGTGAGACGACTTCTGGAAGAAATAATTCATCATAAAGAGCCCTTCTTTCTCTTGCATTCGGCCAGCCTGTCTCCTACGGTTCTGTTGCCCATAATCGAAGTTCCCTACTCTTAACTCATTATCGCCTCTCATGCCCAGTTTCGCATTGAAATCCCCCATAACAACGTTGAAGAGAGTCTTGTCAGTATGTATGGCCCTACTAATGTCCTCATACACATGTAGCCTCTACTTCCTCATCTGGATTTTATGAGGTCGGGGCATATTACCTGATCCACCTTCAATAAAAATATGAAATACGAATAAGTAAATCTGAAGTAATGTAGTAAGTTATTCAGTGGATCTTTTGATATTTTTTTCATTGCTCTGCCGCGCTGCGCTTAATATTTTTTAAACACATTTTTTTAAGTATTTTTTCCAAAAAACTTTATGTTTTCAAAATCTGTATAAATGTGGCATTCTTAGCATATTTTTTATTTGCTGATATCGGTACTAGTTCAGAATTTATCGTCACTGGAAAAAAATATTTTCTCATAAAATTTTCAATTATCGGCGGTAATTTAATTTTTTTGTATGTAAAAGTGTATTTTTTGTATCGGAAAATGATTGGCCATCTTTTATTTATCCGAAAATGATACCCCACTTGCCATACTAGCTATAAATTAGCAGTTATTACAACTAACAGTACGCGCGGCGTAAGAAAACTTTACCCCCTCCCCCTCCCCCCCTGCAGGGTGGCTCCCGCTGGCTCCCGGGCGTTTTCCACTCTGGTCCACCTAAGGAACAAGTGTGCCAAGTCTCATTCTTTAATGTCAAAAATATTGGTTCCCATACATTGAGTGGCTATAAGTATCCCACTATGGGCCCAATTGCATAACAAAGTACAACTAATATTACAAGCGGAACTCTCGCTTCAGTTATATTAACTAGAAAGGGAGTTCCACTAGTAATATAAGTTGTACTTTGTTATGCAATTGGGCCCTGGTTTACACTCGCGTACGAGTGGCGAGACGAACTGCGGGACGAGCCACGAGACCAGAGTGTGAACAGGCGCGCCTCGCGCCTCGTCTCGTGATTTGCCTTGATTTTGAGGCTCGCGTCCGGAGCGAGACGACGAGGCGAGGCGCGAGGCGAGGTGACGAGGCGAGGCGCGAGGCGAGGTGACGAGGCGAGAGTGTAAATCAGGTATAATAGTACTAAAAATAAGAGTGAAAGAGATGGCACGATACGAAGTTCAAAAATCGAATTTCGTAGTAGCTCCCCAGAGTAGGGTCGGTCGCGTTGCTTAGGACCTAGCAGCTGTCGCTGTGAATTAAAAACGCTAAAAAACATGCTTCTTGTATGAGGAGCCTCTTTAATTTTTAACTTAATTTTATTTTTGAAGTGAAACTTCTAATGCGATTTCCAACAAGCGTTGCGTTAAATGCGTTGCGTTAGATACGCAACGCAACGCAAATTGACGTTTACGAGACGTTCGCATTGTATATAGTATACTAACGTATGTTAAAAACTTCGTCAGTGCGATCCGGAACAATTGCGTGGTTTAATATGAAAACTTGTAAAAATCAAAACTATTTTAATGGTAGATCGTAGAATAAAGTATTTTTAACGTATTTAGTAAAAAAAAGTATTGAATATCTTTGACAATTACGAAAAATTAAGAAAATTATTGAAAATAGCGTGCGCACGAGGAGCAACGCCATCTAGCGACGAGTTATGTAACTTGTTTCGCTAGCGCTTTAGTTGGTTTTAGTAGGCTACTTTCCTAACTAGTCAGTCTTTTAGATTATCAAAAAATATTGGACACGTATTTTTTATTTTGTCAATTAAACAAAAAATTACGAAGATATGGCGCGTTGAAGTTTCGCGTGACGTCACTTGTTCCTACACTTTGTATGAGCGTTTTAGGAACAAGTGACGTCACGCCTCGTCACGCGGAACTTCAACGCGCCATATCTTCGTCATTTTTTGTTTAATTGTCAAAAGAAAAATTACGTGTCTAATATTTTTTGATAATGTAAAATACGGACTAATAAGAATTATTATTTTCACTTCTTCCGCGCGGAGGGACTCTACGCACTATCTTTTAGTATTTGTTGTTATAGCGGCCACAATAATATATCATCATCATCATCATCCCATGTACGTCCCATGTACGTCCCATTGATGGGCTTGGGCCGTAGTTCCCACGCGGGCCCAGTGCGGATTGGGAACTTTCACACACCATTGATTTTCTTCGCAGGTGTATGCAGGTTTCCTCACAATGTTTTCCTTTACCGTAAAGCTCATGGTAAATTACAAATGTAATTTCGTACTTAAATTCCGAAAAACTCAGAGGTACGAGCCGGGATTTGAACCCACGACCCTCTGCTTGAGGCCATCACGGCTACATAATCGGTGAAAATTTCAAATATTATTTATTACGGTTTGAGAGACTGAGCTCTGTGACATTCAGACAGCGGGGTCTTAGTAATTGGGTCTGAGTATTGACACAAGGCATAATGATTTCCCGGAATTCAAATGGGAAAGGGAATATACAGAAAACACGGATTTCCGATACTATAGTCCGACAAGCTCGTACGCGACGCTCCGCGGAACTCTGTCGCAGTCAGCGTTTGCCGCACTTATTAAAAACAATCTTGTTAAGGACAGCCAGAGGCTCCCTGCGTCAGGGTTCCACCGAGCGCCGCGCACGAGCTTGTCAAGGTATAATTAAATATACGACTTCAAAACGTTCTATTTGATTTGAGTTGAAATTAGATACTCATGTAATTCAGTAACCCGAAAACAGACGAATGACGTAATAGTATTTTATGCAACTGTTGTATAAGTGAGGTCTTAAAAGGCGAGTGACGTGAGTTGCGATACGAGCGAATGCGAGTATCGCAATGGAAGACGGCACGAGCCGTTAAGACCAAATTATACACCGTTGCATACAATATTTTTCCTACGACTCGACTCTACTGTACTGTACTGTACCCTACTGTAGGGAACAGTCGGGTACAGTAGGGTACAGTCGGGTACAGTAGGGTAAAATGGGATACAGTCGGGAACAGTAGGGTAAAATAGGGTACAGTAGGGTACAGTCGGGTACAGTAGGGTATTAGGGGTACAGTCGGGTACAGTAGGGTACAGTCGGGTGAAATAGGGTACAGTAGGGTACAGTCGGGTACAGTAGGGTACAGTAGGGTAAAATAGGGTACAGTAGGGTACAGTAGGGTACATTTGGGTACAGTAGGGTAAAATAGGGCATTTTACCCTACTGTACCCGACTGTACCGGACTGTACCCGACTGTACTCTATTTTACCCTACTGTACCCGACTGTACCCTACTGTACCCGACTGTACCCTACTCTACTGAACTCAGCAGGTCTAAACTGGGCTAAATAGTGTTGAGTGTACCCTACATTTAATATTATGTGGCAGCTAGGTGTATCGTAATAACGACATTACGACACAAGTGTTGTTATGGCGAATAGATTAAGTATAGACTTTCTGAAGTCATATTATCTATGTTCTTATATTTTGTTCGCGACCATGTAAAAACCAGATAAAAGTACAGGAGTAGGAAAAAAAAATAAACATTTGCTTAAAAAAATTAAAGAATCCTTCATTGAAGTTGCCTCTGCCGAATCACGCAATATATTGCCAAAACACAGCCGCAACAAGCGTAATAGGTAGTTAGATACTTAAAATTTCCATCGTTTATAAATTACTGTGGTCGCTATAACAACAAATACTAGAAACAAAATAAAGTTAAAAATCAAAGAGGGTCGTCATACAAGAAACGTGTTTTTTCAGCGCTCTGAACTCCGGCGACGGTTGCTAGGCAACGGGACACCCGGAAGATCGCTAGGCAACGCGAGCGACCATTCGTATGTTTACCTACCTATAAGTTTGCGATTCTAGTGCTTACATTATGGCGATGTTTTACTGAACTCTTTCTTTTTAAAACACTGCACTGAGGTACGGAACCTTTCATCTACGAGTCTGACTCGCGCTTGACCGCTTTTCTCCCCACCCGGAACCTCTTCGGGTTCATTAGGTAACGCAATACCCACTCTTCCCGGAAAATGATAAAAATGAAATTAAATATCGTTTTTTGCAAAGCCCAACCGGGAAAATATTGACTGTATCAATATGGATTTTTTCAATGGGAACTTTTCGCTCTCACCGGGAACCAACCAAAGAAACAAACGGTTATTGTATTATTTTGACGGTCCCCACGTAAAAGGCCGTATCTCCAAAAAAACTTTTTAGTAGACCCCCCCAAAGCACTTACGAGGGGTGTTCAATATAAAGTGAGAATGAGATGCAAACTCTTTTAATATTACGAAATTAAATACTGGCCGGTAAAGCTAATCTATCTAGCTGATTGCTATGAGAAAAAAAACTAACTGTCTTTTGTTTAAAAAAATATACGGTAATTTCTTTGCAATGCTATTGAGTAATATATATGCTGATTGTTTAGTTAGCGACTCTTGACTCTCATTTAATCGGGAAAGAATGTGATCAGCAAGATTTTGACCAACCTTAGTAAAATACTCATTACAACGGTCCAAAGAATCCGTGGTTGTGTCCCTAGATTGCAGCAAAGCAGTTGATTTTATTTTAGGCTTATTACTATACGTAACATTTCTAATAGTATTCCATAACTTTTTAGGATCCCTTCTGTTTTGTTCAATTATATTTGATTCATATTGAGACTTCAATTTACGCAAGAGATTTCTATAAAAATTACGCTATCGGGAATATATAAGTTTAGCTATGCTATCTTCTGGATTTTTACGCGATTTAACATAAAGAATGTCTCTTTGTTTGGAGCACCTAATCAGGCCCGGGGTCATCCATGGCTGAATGGTAAATTTAGCACGTCACGGGCACAACGTGAGTATTGTAATCAATCACCTTCGTGAGGCATGAAGTAAATTCTGCCACAGCGTCATCAACAGATGTCTTTGATGTCACTGTTGACCAATCAAGCTTTTGCAAATCGGCTTCAATGGCCTGGTAATTAAACTTTTTGATGCTTCTACTCTTGTTGGCCCGCTTTATTTTATTTGTGTTAACTCCAGCAAAAACGACGTCATGATCTGTCACATCCGCTTTATATATCACTGATTCCGAATAAAATTGTGATGAAATATTTATATGGTCCAAACAGGCGTCACCTCTAGTTGGTTTGTTAACTACGGGTGATAGCCCAAGCTCAGCAAGTAGACAAAGATATCGCAATGTATTATTTTGTTTACTAGAAGGGCAGATATTAATATTTATGTCACCCGCAACTATAATACATGACTGACTGCAGCTCTTTTTAATATTACCGATAATATATTCAAGTGAGTCCATGAATGGTTCAATGTCAATAAAGGATGGTGATCGATATATTGCCAGTAGAGTAAAATGATTGCTCAATGTTACAGATAGGCAGTTAGCTTTATTGAAATATACGATATATGATAAAAGTGATGAAAAGTTCAGATGAGGCCAAGGGTGTATCTTACTGGTTCAGTAACAGCCTATTCACTCTAGCCTTGTATAGTCCTAGGTTACAGGTATTTATCTAAAAATACAGACGACGGGAGCAAATTCCATTCCTTACCAGTTCGTATTAGAAAAGATGAAGCACTTCGTACGGGCCAGTGGAATACTAACCACAAAAGGACGAAGACGCTCCCCCCGCCTGGATGTCCGTTAGTAAAATGCAGATGGAGGAATTAAAAAAAAAAGTCAGCAAAAGAGCTGGTATTAAAAGAAATAACGAAAACTTCTTTTGTTATTATGCTGTTTTAAACTTTAGTGATTGTATGTTTATCCGTTGTCCAGTACCCATAGTACAAGTTTTGCTTAGTTTAGGGCTACTTAGGTCAATTGGTGTCAATCGTCCCACGATTTATTTATTTATTTTATTTATTACGACCGCTTTAGTCTAGGTGGTAGTGACCCTGCCTATGAAGCAAGAGGTTCTGGGTTCGAATCCCGGTAAGGGCGTTTATTTGTGTGATGAGCACAAATATTTGTTCCTGAGTTATGGATGTTTTCTATGTATTTAAGTATTTATTTATCTATATAAGTATGTTTATCGTCGTCTAGTATCCATAGTACAAGCTTTGCTTAGTTTGGGACTAGGTCGATTTGTGTAAGATTGTCCCCTAATATTTATTTATTTATTTATTTTCACTCATAATTATTGTACTAAACGGGATTTATCACGCAAACAATATTTACCTCGACGTTTCGGCCACATTGCAGCAGCCGTGGTCACGAGTTGACGAGTTTCTTTGTTATCATTTGTATTGTATGTTACGTCAAGGGGAATTATATCAAATGACCATTATATATTTCGTCCATTATTAATTTTAAACTGTACTTGTACCTATATTTTGATAACTTAAAGGAAACCAGAGTTTGGCAGTGGAAAATGGTTAAATATATTATATGTTCAACGGTAAAGATGTATGAGAAGACAGAGATGACAGCAGAAAGTAATGAATGGAAAAAACAATATTCAAAAATACAAATCATACACATGGCCAGGGTGTTTGATATTATTAAAATATACAAGAAGGTTTAACACCCCCCCCGTAATATAAACACCCTGTATATATATACAAGTAGACAATCATATCAAAAAGCTAAACTATACACTAACTATACACCCTGTATATACACCTACTTATTACTAACTGTACACACCTAAAACAATAAACCTGCTATAAAAGCCTAATCTAACTTAAACCTAAAAGATTGGACGCATTTGCAGTGCTTGAGCTTTGCCAAAGGTTTAGTAAGAATTTCGGCGATCATATCATTCGTGTGAATGTATGTGAGGTGTAGGTCGTGGTGTGTCAGTGTGTCTCGTATGAAGTGGTGTTTGATGTCGATATGTTTTGTGCGTGCGTGATAAGTGTTGTTGTGTGCAAGTTTGATAGAGCTTTGATTGTCTGTGTGTATGATTATGGGATGAGAGATGGCGAATACTTCCCATATGAGCGTTTTGAGGTAAATGGCTTCTTTGCAGGCTTCTGCGAGAGCCATGTACTCTGCCTCAGTGGTAGATAGCGCGACAGTACGCTGTTTGCGCGCTTCCCAGGAGACAGGTGCTCCACTCATGAGGAATGCGTAACCAGTAAAGGATCGCCGATCTATCATGTTACTCCCATAGTCTGCGTCTACGTAACCTACTGGGTAATTCTGGCCTTTGGTGAAGTGAAGTTTAAGATCCTTGGTACCTTTGAGGTATCGCAGAACTCTCTTAGTGGCTTTCCAGTGTACTAGTTTGTACATGCCTTTATGGTTTGAGCCTGTGGCAATGACATTATTTGTCACTTGACATCCCCCGCTAGGAAAGATGCTAGCGCCTTTCGATGTAAACAAAACATCGTAACCATTTTGATTTAATTTACTAACTGATAATAAATTAGTAGCTAGGCCAGGGATATACAAAACGTCGCTTATTTTACTTACACTAGGAGATATGTTCATATTTACAGTACCTTTACCTTGGCTTAGTAATTGTTCCTTGTTCGCAACAGTAATAGGAATCGTATGGGATGACAGATTCGTAAACCATTCGCTCCTGTTACTCATATGGGAAGTTGCGCCAGAATCAATGAACCAGTCTTGATGACCTGTGGAAGGAACGTTAGAAAAACAAGATGAAAGTGTATGTTCGGATGTATTGAAGGATTTGTTCGCCGAAACATTCTTGTTTTTGTTAGTTTTGATGCTCTTACACTGCGAAACAACGTGCCCTAACTTTTTACAATAATTACAAAACAGTTTCTTCGATCGGTTCACGTGTAGCGCGGTGTTGACAGGTCGTTGTAGGGTACTGGGTGAGGTGGGTACAGCTCTAAGGTCTTCCTTGAGGAGAGCTGTCACAACATTCTCCGACGTAAGCTTGACGTTGGCGTGCTCCAGTGTGACGACGAGTGGCTTGAAGGACTCTGGTAGTCCCGCCAGCATGATGACTGCAAGGAACTCGTCTTCAACTGCTGCTCCAATGCCCTGTAGCTCTTGCTGTGTAGTCAGCATATTACTGACGTATTCTTGCATACTCCCGTTGAACTTGCATGCTAATAATTTCTTGATAAGGCCAAGACGCCTAGTCAGCCCGCTGTCAGCGTAGGCCTTCTTCAGACATTCTAGCGTTTCAAAAGCTGTTTTAGCTGACCTTATTATCGGGTACACCAATTCGTCGCAGGCTAGGCAAATCTTCGCTCGAGCTTTTGCATCCTTCCTCTTCTCGACGGGGTCTGAGGGTTCGATGGGTCTTGAGGAAACGTCCCAAAGATCGAGGTCGGTGAGCAAGCACTCTAGGCTAAATACCCACGTGCTGAAGTTATTGCCGTTGAGCTTTGTGAAGCTCACAGAGCCTGACACTGATGTTGATGCCGATGGTGCCGACGATGAGGGCATCGCCGATGAATTATTACAATTCATAGCACTTTTTCTTATTAGCACTGTTTCTTCTATATTTCATTAGCGGCTCTGGGTCCCATAACCACTTAAAGGAAACCAGAGTTTGGCAGTGGAAAATGGTTAAATATATTATATGTTAAACGGTAAAGATGTATGAGAAGACAGAGATGACAGCAGAAAGTAATGAATGGAAAAAAACAATATTCAAAAATACAAATCATACACATGGCCAGGGTGTTTGATATTATTAAAATATACAAGAAGGTTTAACATGATACGTACCCTACGTCAAGATTTCAGCCCCGTCTATATTCGGAGGAACCGTGCACTTAAACATCTGGGATTGCTCGTTCCCTCTTCCCTGCCCCATTTTATTACTCCGAAGAGAATGATTGCACTTTTGTTAGTTATATCTATCATTCTGGTAGTTTTACGTCCAATAATGGTGATGTATAGCGTCGATAGCTTTTGGGGAGCGTGAACGGATGTTTTGTTCACAAGTTAGTATGAGATTTACGTAAATGACCCAATGGATCATTAATCGTGGGCGGATACGGTTCTGTTTGTTTGAATTAGACGACCAGATGGCCTAGTGGTTAGAGAACCTGACTATGAAGCTTGAGGTTCCGGGTTCGATTCCCGTGTCGGGGCAGATATTTGTATGAAAAATACGAATGTTTGTTCTCGAGTCTTGGGTGTTTAATATGTTTTTAAGTATGTATCTATCTATATAAGTAAGTTTATCCGTTGCCTAGTACCCATAACACAAGCTTTCCTAGCTTACTTTGGGACTAGGTCAATTGGTGTGAATTGTCCCGTGATATTTATTTATTTATTTATTTAATTACACATTTTGAGGGTTAACAAAAACAAAACATAGATAAAAATCAAAAATCTTATCCTATACTCGTTTGAATTTTGATTTTATGAAGACAAGTAATTTATATTTCAGAAAACAAAACGTTTAGCAGTTAGTGGTTCGGGTACCTAGCTATTTTTCACTTTTACTTCAAAATCCTCGTAAGTTCAATAGCGTAAGAAGCTCAATAGCGGCATGATGGATTAGTCATTAATTAACTACTCATGTCTCCCCTCGTAAACGTTTTCTTACGTTGAACGTGTGTTTAATTTATCTGAGGGCAAAATCCCTGGCGATTCTCGTAATTTATATTATGTTGCGGATGATTGATGAGAGCTTTAGCACGGAGATGTAGGTACTTAGTACACGTATTATGTTAGTTGTCGTTAGAGACTTGGAGATGCCGAAGGAAAATTGGTTCTATTAGAAAAACAGCATAATTGTTGTAACACGGCAATTCTAGAGACGTAACAAATATCATTGTAAAGACCACATACCTACATAGGTACATACACATTTATCATGCCTGTATCTCCAAAGGGCAGAGCATACAATACGCTACAATTCGCTCCTTTTAAAATATACTGTCTCAATTCGAGTTGAGTCAGTCTCGTTCTAAAGGAGCGATTTACGTTTCGGGAAGCCTTCTTTTATTTCATACTAAATACAAACTGAAATATAGATGCTCAGAAGAAACCCCAGAAAAAAGACCAATGCTGGGAATCGAACCCAGGTCCTCAGCATTTCGTGCCGTGCATGTGCTATACCCCTACACCACCATTGGTTTAAAATTACCATAATGATGATGATGATGAATGAATGATTGGTTTAGACCAATGGTGGTGTAGGGGTATAGCACACGGCACGGAATGCTGAGGACCTGGGTTCGATTCCCAGCAGCATTGTTCTTTTTTCTGGGGTTTCTTCTGTGCATCTATATTTCAGTTTGTATTTAGTATGAAATATATGGTTTCACGGGATGACCGTAAAAGTAATAAAAAATGAAGTTGAAAAAATAAAATACAAAAAGATACTTCATAATCTAAGACTTGTTAAGCCTACTTTTAGCAATTTTAGGTTTAAAGTCAGATAAAAGTGGTATAATAGCGACAGGTTGCTAGTCTATTCGTCTTTGTAGATATTTAACTTATTTCCTTAGTCGCTTCTTACGATACGACATCCATGAAAGAAATGAAGAGGTGTAATTCTAAAAACACAAGTACCTACACAAAAACGGGTCTATAATGACTCCCATAAAATTTTTGTTCCGAATTTTCAAGCCCATAACGTTTTCTGTCATAATTTTTCTTCGTCATATTATCGGAAGTCATAATATTAAACAACATAAATTGGAGTTACGATTTTCTTAAGTCATATTTGTTGTAAGGAACAATAAGTAAAGTCATATCATTCAGTGTCATGAATGCATCACTCTTCATAATGTTAAAGGTAATAAAGTCACTCATAATAATTATTGCATGATCTTTTTTCGCAAGTCATAATTATTTTTAGGCATAATATTACGTTGTAATAACATTCAGTGTCATGGTTGTATGACATTTCATAATATTAAAGGTAATAATCATTTTCTGTGCTGTCATAAAAAAAAATACCTAACATCGAAGGCTAAGGCGGGAAAAATTCGGATAAAAAAGATTATGGGAGAAAAGGGGCTCCCCACAAAAACACTGAAAGAACACAGTTAATTATGAGCGCATTTCGTACCAGAAATTTATCCAAATCCGTCCAGCTATTTTGGTGTGAAGGCGTAACCAACACACATACACACTTTCGTATTTATAACAATACTAGCGGTTTCCCGCGACTCCGTCTTCGAAGAATTCGTTTGTCACTATCCGCGGGAACTATGCCATATTGTGGAATAAAAAGTATCCTTTATGTTAATACAGATTATAAACTATCTGTCAGCCAAATCTCATCAGAATCCATCTAACCGTTTTTGCAAACAAACAACCACAAACAAATAAACTTCCACACACTCCATCAATACAAACTTTCACGTTTATTATAGTATTAGTCCGATAGTGAAAGTAAGATCAGGCATAACTAAAAATTGAACAGTAGTAGCATGCGAGAATGTCGTCGACACGTATATTTACTTTTTTTTTATACTATATAGGCTTGCGTTTGGCCACAATCACGCCTGATGGAAAGCGAAGATGAGGCCTACGATGGAGCACGCTTGCCTAGTAAATGCTCATTCACCCTAGACTAGAAAGCGGCCAAATTGTAGTGTTCAGGGAACACAGTCGCAGGCAGGGAATTCCACTCCTTAGCTGTGCGGTTGATGAAGGAAGAGCGAAAACGCTTTGTGCGGAATATGGGAATACTGACAACGTAAGGGTGGAGACCCCGCCAACTCCTGGTCGACCTGTGGAAGAAAGGAGCAGGCGGAATAAGGTCGTGCAGTACCGAAGCACATTCACCGAAATGCAGCCTGTAGAATACCGACAGAGAAGCCACTCTTCTGCGATGACGAAGGCTCTGGCGACAAAAATCCGCATCGCAAGCGACGCCGATGAGCCTCTTCGCTCCCTGTTCTACCGAATCCAAAGCAGCTAGCTGATATTCAGCAGAACCGTCCCGAAAGTGGCAGCAATACTCCATGCAGGATCGAACTTGGGCTCGGTAAAGACCAATGAGCTGGTCCGTAGTGAAGTATCGCCTAACCTTGGATAGGATACCAAGCTTTCTCGCAGCGGTTACTTAATAAAAGATTGCTGCGGATAGTTCAGCCTTGGAGGTATCCCGTTTCGTGTACAATTTTCATCAGTGTTTTCGTCTTACTTATTTATTTATAAACGTGTGCAAAAGACGATGGGCAAATTTGTGTGGAATCAGGCCTAGCCAATAACGACAAACCATATATCATTGGAAAGGCTTTTTTATATTCTAAAACTTTTGTATGACGGTCAGTCTCGAATCGCTGTGTTAAAAAGGTATGGCAAGATAAAAAACATATGAAAACGCATAAAAAACAAAATCATGACACAAAATAATCGACAGTTACAAAACCTTAATAATCTGTAAAACGATACAGGATTTTCACACAAAGATTTGGGACTACGGTACAAGGTTGATCATTCTGAGAAAAGATATGTGCCCTGCAGTGGGACGTATACTTATATGCTGCGATGATGGTATAGTCGGGGTAAGAAAAGGTTCGTCACTTTTCGACCCTATGTCAACGAATTAAGGTCGAAAAGTGACGAATCTTTTTTTACCCCGACTATACTATCGTGTTTATCGCCATCATTTCAGCCGAAAGGCGTCCACTGAGGCCTTCCCAAGGCTCGCCAAACAGATTGGCCCCGTGCCATCCGCATCTAACGCGATCCCGCAACCTTAACCAGGTCGTCGCTCCATCTTGTTGGAGGCCTGTCCGGTCCGTGGATGCCACTCGAGAACCTTTTTGCCCCATCGGCCATCAGTTCCCTGCCAACTGCCACTTGATTCTGGCGATTCTTCGTGCTACTTCGATGGTGCGATATAAATGCATATTTCCAATGCTTTATACCTACGGTATAAAGTATAAACTCATCTGTTTTTCAAAATTATCAGCTGCAGGAAACTTATCTGAATGTGTATCCTTGTCAGCTGCGGGCCTGCGTTTGTCATGTTTTGTTTCTTCGGCTGGCGCAGACAGCAATGAATCTCTAGCTATGTTATACAATTGAAGTCTTTTGATAAGACAAGCTTTTCTTGTTGTTTTTCGTATTATATCCCTATGCATAGTCTGTTGAGTTCATTTTAAGAAAATGTGTTTGCATACTTAATACATAATACTCGTAGGAACCCACTATTTATGATGTTTTTTTTTAAAGAAACAGGTTTAAAATTTTAGAACAGGTTCAATATTTCGCCTTGTATAGACAGTGTGGCAACAATTGAGAAAATAATAAAGTGAATTTAAAAAGCGCGTCCAAACCGTTTTCCTGCAACCTTGACCAGGTTGTCTACCTACACTGCGTCTTCCGGTCCGGGGATGCCATTCGAGAAATTTTTGGCCTCTTCGGCCATCAGATCTACGAGCGATGTGCCCTACGTGCCACTGACTCTGGCGATTCCTCGAGCTATATGGGTGACTTTAGTTCTTACGCGGATTTCATAATTTCTAATGTAATCCTGCAGAGAAATTCCGAGCATAGCCCTCTCCATCGCCCTCTGAGTGACCTTGAGCTTTCTTAATGAGGCCCATCGTTAGCGGCCACATCTCAGTGCCATAAGGCATTACTGGCAACACACACTGATCAAAAACTTTTACAGTAATTATACACCTAAGTATCTAACTGGATTACCTACTAGATAGTAAAGTTTTTGTACAATGTATTATCCGTTGGTGATCCTTAACAATAAAATAATCCCTTTCATTCTAATAGGAGACCTGCGTTATATTGTTCTGTGCTGTAGGCTGGGATGACAAAATAAATAAAACGTGGCAAAGTAAAGATTTTATCATTGTTGAAAAATTTAACCTAAGAAACAAAAATATCCTCATGTACAAAAACTTCGCAAGAGCCCTAACTAACTTTATTGTTATTCGCAAAGCTCTTAAGTACCTGACAATGCCTTCGGGCTCCCGGGCCGCCTTCGGGGCCCCATTGAAGCCTGAATGGGGCTTGATTGTGATAGAAATCATTGAGGCCGATAGCAATCACAACCATGCCATGCAGACGCGGTAATTTGATTTTGATTGCGTTGTAAGGGAAATCTATTGTCATTAAGGTTTCGAATTCGCAGGTTCAATAGAGGGTGAATGGATACGGTTACTTGCAGAGCGTGTTGGTCTGAAATCTAGACTATCGTTGTACTTTGATTACTGTTTTTTACAAGTGAAGATCGGATAACCTAGTAATTTGAAAAACCTACTGTGAAATATTACCTGCAGATATTATCGAGTCTTGGTTACAGCCCAGTCTATGTACGTCCCAGCAGAGCACAGATCTCCTCTCAGAATGAGAGGGCTTGGGCGTTAGTTCTCACGCGCGCATAAAGCTGATTGGGAACACACTATAATATAATTTAATCCTTCAGATAAATTATCGAAAAATACAGGGAATAATAACGTTTTTTTTTTGTCAATCAAGCAAAAATGACAAAGATAAAGCGCGTCAAAGTTCTTTTACGTCACACGGAATTTTAATAGGCTACTAGCTGTCCCGGCAAACTTTGTTCCGCCTTAGAGTATACCCCCCCCCCCCGCACCCCGCATTGTACATCCTTGTTCGCCGCTCTCTTGCCACTGGCCCTCGCCGCTCTCTTGCATCTGGCTCTCGCCGCTCTCTTGCAACTGGCCCTCGCCGCTCATGTACTTACATTGCGTCATCCTTTTTCGTGTATGCAGCCGGCGTTCATCGATTTATTAGAAAAAATTAAGGGGTGAACCACCCTTAACATTTAGGGGTAGGTATGAAAAATAGATGTTGGCCGATTCTCAGACCTACCCGATATGCACACAAAATTTCATGAGAATCGGTCGAGCCATTTCGGAGGAGTTTGGTAACAAACACCGCGACACGATAATTTTATATATAAGATATATCTTCATATTTTTTTATTTTATCGACAAAAGAAAAACACGTCTCTAATGTTTTTAGATACGTGTCTAACCGATGGACTAATAACATCTTTGAAATCTATTTAGCCTAGTATTGCCCTAGAATCACCAGACTCTAGTAGCAGGGGGCCGGGCACATCGCTCGTAGAACTGATGGCTGATGGGGTCACAAGGGCTCGAATGGCGTTCACAGACCTGAAGATGCAGTGTAGGTAGACCTCCAACAAGACGGAGCGACGGTCTGGTTAAGGTTGCGGGTACGTATTGGATGCGGATGACGCTGGACCGGTCTGCTTAGGCTTGATTTCCTCCTACGCTGACGTCGGTCGCTGACGTCGGTCGCGCGTACGAATATACACAATACTCTATGGGCCACCGCACAGCGACGCTGACGTCCGCGGCAGATTTATTGCTACGCGCCGCTGATGGCGCGCGTCGGTCTCGCTCGTCAGCGCCGCGCGCGTCGTTGCGCTGACGGCGCTGACGCGCTATACATCACTGTCGCGCGCTCAGTGCGAAGCTGACCGGTCTCGGTCGCTGACGTCGGTCGAGCGTACGAATAGACACAATATTCTATGGGGCACCGCACAGTGACGCTGATGGCTCATACGCGACCGACGTTACGCTCGACCGACGTCAGCGACCGACGTCAGCGTAGGAGGAAATCGAGCCTTAGCGAACCATGGGGGAGGACTATTTTCAGCAGTGGAATGGAGTGGAGTGGTGGTATGATGATGACAGGGAGTTCTGTAATGGGCGCGGAGATAGTGCACTTGTATTATTCGTAGCATGTAATATTATGATTTTTATTTCATACATTCAGTACGATTGAGCACTTTTACTCAACCTTTATCCCTTTGTTCAAACGGACGAGTACTCCATAAATTGAAGTGATAGGTCGATCTTAAGGCGTCTTGACTTCGGCTGCGTCGACTTTTTAAGGGTCAAGTGTTTATACATAGACGTTTTCATATACGGATAAGTACTGCTACGGTAGAATTAAATAAGGACGATCTTGGTGATATTTTCAATCATTCTTCGATAACGTGGCCTCTTTACAAGTACACTGAGAGAAAAATACTGTCAATCTAACAGGAAAACTTTAACGGCACACAGCCCACATTGGAACTTTGCAAATAAGTACACGTTTTTATTGTGGCCATTTTACATTGTCAATTTCACAACCTATATAAAATGTTTTGTTGAATACACAAATTTTAATTTCTAATAACAACGTTGCCAATTCCACAATAACTAAACATTTTGTTAAATACACAAAATTTACATTTCTAACGACAAGTTGTCAATTTCACAATAATTAACCGTTTTGTTAAATACGCAAAGTTTACATTTTTAACGACAAGTTGTCAATTTCACAATAATTAACCGTTTTATTATTATTATATAGTTCATGTATTGTTGTCACTCTAACAACAAAAATGTTGTCGTTTTGACAGCAGAGCTGTGCCACCGAAGCAATGTTTCCGAATGTACATTGTGGGACCTACATCAATTGCTGTCCCTCTGACAACAGAAATGTTGTCGTTTTGACAGCAGAGCTGTGTCACTGTAGCAATGTGTTCGGCCGAACATTGTGAGACCTATATTTATTATTGTCACTCTGGCAACAGAAATGTTCTCGTTTTGACAGCAGAGCTGTGTCACTGTAGCAAAGTGTTCGGCCGAACATTAGAGACCTACATCTACTGTTGTCACTCTGGCAACAGAAATGTTGTCGTTTTGACAGCAGAGCATTTGAATTTGACAAAATTCAAGTTGTGTACTGCTCAATTCTTAGTCTCACAATAAATAGATTGTATCTATACGTAAATGAACTTTAATGCGTCAATAAAGTTTTTTGTTCCCCTAACAATAAAAAATTTACAACGCTAATATTGTGCTTTGTGAAGCTATTTTTTTCTCAGTGAGGCTAGAGTTCCTATGTCAGTAGATGACAATGGATTTACGATAAAAAAGATGCACTCATCAAAAAGCTTGCATTTTTATTTTACAAAACTTATTGACTAGGGGCAAGGATCTAAATAGAATTCGAAAGTTAATAGGTATATCGAAAAGTTAAAATATCTAAAAGTTTTCTTCCTGAAAAGGAAAACTTTCAGGATTTATTAAGACGGAATAATATAGAACCCATTAGGTTAGGTTAGTTTAGTTTTGTAGCAATATTAAAAGTTCATAATTCATAATTCATTTATTGCATAATCATAATAATAATCATGTCGTACATAAGATCTTAAATAATAAATAGTATCCAGACATGAACCCTGATGGGCACATTAATTTATAAATACATCTTTATATCACTATATACTAAGTTCTTACACTACCCAAGTACATTATAAATGTTTCATTATTTTACATGCAAATGATAACAATTTTTTTAAGCGAAATACAATTAATATTTAATCAGGTCAATGATTTAGTTTAAGTAAATGTCATATCATTCATAAATTCCTCTGTTGAGTAGTAACATTTATTGATTGAAAATTCTCTTAGTTTTCTTTTAAATACGTCATCTCTCGTTTCGGCTTTTATTGAATCGGGTACTTTATTTTCTATTTAATATACATCTATAATAAGGACCATTTATGTACATTGCTAATTTTTCTACCGGTAATTTTAATTTATTTTCATTTTGCCTTCTTTGTGATGTACTAGGGGCGTTCAATAAAAAGTGAGAATGAGTATGTTATAAACAACTTTTACTAAATGTCGTTTAATTTTTCGACATAGTCACCTTTTAGCATAATACACTTAGTATATCTTTTTTCTAAACTTAAAATTCCATTTTTAAAAAAGGTCTCATCTTGAGTACTTAAAAAATCTTGTACTGCAGCGACTACCGCGTCGTCGTCTTCAAATTTCAACAGAGCCCATGACCTTACCGGCAGATGGGCTCACCTTGAATTTCTTCGGAGTTGGAGATGATGGCCTTTTCCATGTCATAGACTGCAGTTTCGTTTCAGGGTCGTAATGATGGAGCCATGTTTCGTCCATTGTTATAAATCGCGCCAAAAAAAGTTCCCGGTCTTGCTGCATCAGGTTCAAAGCTTCTTGACAAATCTCTAGTCTAGTTTGTTTTTGCGTGTCAGTAAGCATTCTTGGTACCCAACGCGCAGATACCTTTATCATACCCAAGCGTTCATGTAAAATATTATGCACGCTCCCCGTTGAAATCTTTACATTTTCAGCAATAAAACGAACCGTGACACGACGATCCGCCAAAACTGAGTTTTCGACTTTTTTCACAATTTCTTCAGTTACTGCTGTAGTAGGGCGTCCGGAGCGGGGGTCGTCCATTGTCGATGTTCGTCCACGTCTAAATTCGGCGCACCAACGTGCGACTGTCGAATACGGATTAGCATTAGACCCTAAAGTGTCCCGCAAATCCAAATTGACTTGGTCCGTAGAAAAATTTTTCAAATACAAGTATTTGATAACGGCGCGCAGTTCAATTTTCTCCATTTTCGCTAACGTACTCAATAGCATTGCAAATAAATTACCGTATATTTTTTTAAACAAAAGACAGTTAGTTTTTTTTTTCATAGCAATCAGCTAGATAGATGAGCTTTACGGGCCAGTATTTAATTTCGTAATATTAAAAGATTTTGCATCTCATTCTCACTTTATATTGAACGCCCCTCGTAACTACCTTCTTTGTGAACAAATATGAATTTTTCCTAACAAAGATAGCCGCTTCTAAGATGTACAGGGAAGGTAATGTTAGAATCTGTAGTTGAATGAAATGTGGACGGCAACTATGTGGCACCCGTGTGTTAGTTAAGACACGGATGCACTTCTTCTGCATCACAAACAGTTGGTGAGCATCAGTACTGGCCCCGCAAAGTATCACACCATACTGGAGCCATGCGTGTGCGAAGGCAAAGTAAGCTGACAGAGCTGTTTCCAAGTTAGTAATTATTTTGTGAACGCTTAAGGCGTACACAAAACTTGACAACTTTGATTTAATATTTTGTATGTGTGATTTCCAGTCGAGACTCGAATCTATTATTATGCCTAGGTAATAATTTAAATTCACATACTTCTTCAATTATATTACTATTTATTTTAAGCGTCATTTCTAAAGGCCTCTTTTGTGCTTAAACTAGATTATCTACGTATGCTTAAACTGGACTATGGACGTATAGGCAGGGCCGCCTGACACCACTGCGCCTCATCCGAATGTACATTTATGACTGTCTCCAATCTGAGCTTGAGTTCACCATAAAATAAACTCATTATATCGTCCAGCATTACAGAGTTTGTAACACTAATTTTGTATCACGTTCAAAATTTCACTCTGTATATTTGGCTAACCCGAACAGCAAGCAAAAGCCGCGATTGCCCAATAACTTATATTTATGTCCGTTTAAACTTGTTTAGACTAATAGAATAAAACGTCACTCTTCGTTCCATTAAAAATTTGCTGTGGCAATTTTAGCATTCCGTACTGGGGTTAAAGTTGTTTTCGGTTCGTTTGTTTTGAGCTGTGTTCATTGAATTTGGTTCACGACAGTTAATTGATTGATGGGCCATAATGTCCACTAATTTGGCCCTCTTGAGTTTACAGGGGACGTTAAGTTTATCGTAAAACAAGTTGTGTAATTATTGCTCTGTTTAGTTTCTACGTTAAGTGCTCTGAGCCATTTTTGATTTTAATTGGTCCCATGGATATGTAATGAAGTGGATGATCACAGAACTAACGGTGGTTTTTAATTTTTTTGATTTTTCTACATATTCTAGTTTCGGTGTAATTTAGAAAATCAAAAACACGGGTAAACCTTAAAAATTATAACAAAATTTGAAAAGTAATTTTCCAAAATTAGTACGTATTTAAATAACCAAAAGACGAACAGTAACAAATAGATTGTTTACGTAAAAGTCTAAGTTGAAATTGAAATCCTACCTTTTTAAAACCTAATCCTACTAATACTATAAATAAGAATTTTTCTGAAGATGTTTGGGTGTTTGGATGTTTGCTCAATCACGCAATAACAGATGCACGGATTTGAGGCTGGCGCAGACCACACGCATATGGTCTAGGTACCCCGGACTTAAGAAAGATGGCGCACTAGAAGCGTGAACATGGTGTGCCATCTTTCTTATAGTTTCATTCATTACAAATGGTGCGTGACACGCACACGCGTCTAGTCTGCGCTGATCTTTAGATCAAACTTGGCTAACAGATAAGCAAATATCTGGGTTGAGACATCACGATACTTAATATTCTAGTAATGCGTTCCTACGGGATAATATTTTAACTTTTGGTAAGAATAATGCGCTGCACACTGTCCAAGAACGTTGCAGTACCTCGGCTTTTAAGGCCACAACAAACCGGGAGCGCGGAGCGCCGACGGAGCGTGCCCAGCGCGGTCAATAACACTGAATAAAATACGGTGTGCCGCGCTGCCGGTGTGTGTCACCGTATATTTGATAAAGTGTTATAGAGCGCGCTGGGCACGCTCCGTTGGCGACCCGCGCTCCCTGTTTGTGGTGGCCTTTAAGATGACGCGTTAATTTCGTGTGCAAACGATAGATGGCGTTGTCACGTTGTGTTTTAAAAATGTTACCCTTTTTAGGTCCAACTATTAAGATTGTAGATTTTTCTCGTGTATTCGTATATTTTGTAACGCAGGCGAAGCCGGTAGCCAAAAGTACTAAATAGTACTAAATAATATTTTTTACAATATCGCTTCATTGCGGTTTTTACACAATTAGATACGGTTGCAAACTGGTCTGAAATTGTGCTGAGTAAACTTTCCATGTTCGATATGGAAATGTCTACTTATGATACGAAAATATTCTTTCGAGGAAAACTTTGTAGGAAAAAACTTTGTAGAGACACATTTATTGAATCAGGCGTTACTTTGCGGAGGTCCATATTAATGAACTAAAACAATTACTTTGCTCACCCGTGAGTTTAACATTTGGTAGCATAGCATACGGTTGTGGTAACTCTGAAGATGAGCTCTGGTTGAGTTCGAAACGGGTCAGTGTAGCTTGGTGGTGGTGATGGTTGGGTTTATGTGATTTGTGTGTGTTCGTACAGTGTGGAGGTGGAGGAACTGCATGAACGCACATTTCTTGCATAAACGTAACTATTGTAAGGTCGCGGGTGAGCAAAGTAATTGTTTTAGTTCATTAGAGACACATTTTAGGAAAATTAGGGTGAAATTTGTTTCTACGGGCCACATTTTGTCGTAGTTTACGCTTACTTAAACATGGTTTTAATATTATTATCTCGTTATCAAAAATTCGTTTTTAGTTATTAATAAAACGGATAAAAATGGCTACAAATAAATCTAGTTCAGTATTTTTACTATCTTTACTTACGTTAATTATGGTAAATTTGACGTCTTTATACATTTTCCAATTTTTTTAATTCGTAACTTATAATAAAGGACTTCATCAAAGGAACTTTGTCATAGTGAGACGATTGTTGGATAGTATTACATTCCTACAGATTGTGAACGCTAACAATGACAGTGTTCAGTGGCTCAAGGATCAAATTCACAAAAAAAGCGTTAATGATACGTTTTATGGGATTCAAGCGTCCCTTACATGTCTGTCTGTGCAGATTTTTCTATTTATAAAAAAAATTGTGACCGGAATTGTTGAACATTCTGCTAAGGAAAATAAATAATTAAACTCTGAAAGAATACTGTTTATTTACCTTCAAAGATTTTAAAGAAGAAGTAAAAAAAATAAAAAGCTTCTTGCCAATTTAACAAGGACCCGGGTTTAAAATGAAATAATACAATGCCGTCTTTATTCGGGCTATTTTGTTCAACGTAACTGAATGGACAAATTTTAATCAGGTATTTCGTGAAAATACTGTATTGCGCAGCGTGTGTGGTCGTGATATAGCCAGGTGATTGGTTTAGTCTATCATAATACATAATTTAGCTGCAGATTATAAAACATGATTCTATTTTATCACTTAGTTATGGGGCTGCGTACACTTGTCGCGAGTGCGGCCGAGGGATCTTATCCCGTATCGGTCTTTTTAGCCACGAGCGGAAGTGTCGCCAGGGTGCCACTTAAATCATCTGTCACAGATGTAAACGCCTATTATTATTATGGTTAATAAATAATTGCATGCAAAATTACGACTTTCTAGCACTAATAATCTCTAAGCTATCCTCGTAAGGCTCACAACAAAATTTGATTATCATTATTTGAAACTTATAGGAAATCAAGAAAAGTTGATGATATTTTGCTCTGGTGTGTTTCTAAATGGTACTAAATTAAACACTCCACGTTGGGCTTTACGAATGGATAGTCAGAAAGACAGCCAGTTATTACTACTACGGAACTCTAAAAACTCGTCACTGAAATGCAAAAAGTTTTATTTTTCATTGAAATTCATGAGGCGCAGTGACGTCATAATTGCTCACCGTGTAAACTTTCTTAATATAGGTATTAGATAATGTTCTGAACAGTTTAAGTATGATCATCATTATAATCATCATCTCAGCCTATATACGTCCCACTGCAGGCCACAGGCCACCTTTCAGAATGAGAGGGCTTGGGCCGTAGTTTCCACGCGGGCCCAGTGCGGAATGGGAACTTCACACACACCATTGAATTTCTTCGCAGGTTATACATGTTTCCTCACGATGTTTTCCTTCACCGTAAAGCTCATGGTTAATTACAAATGTAATTTCGCACATAAATTCCGAAAAACTCAGAGGCGCGAGCCGGGATTGTACCCACGACCCTCTGCTTGAGAGGACATAGGTCAAACCACTTGGCCACCACGGCTTTTTTAAAGTATGATACTGTGTTCAAAAAAGAGTTATTGTATTGTATGTATTGCATTTTCATTACGATTTTATCCTTTATTCCTACTTACAGGCTAAGCCAAGGGTATTTATGGGCACAGAATTTTTCATTTTTAAACGGGCACTTATCTTGTTCTATTGAAATCTAAACGATGCCATCCTACAAATCCCTCATCCAATGGGTATCAGAAAGAAAGGAATAAAATATCAGCCGCTTTTGTCCTACAAAATCACCAACCCGCAGTCACTGCAATTTAGTACGCAATTCGGGTCTAAAAATGTCCTTTGATGCGTACGGTCGCCATATTTTAGTCCTAAAACTTCGGGACTTTTGGTGGATCCTTTTATGCCGGGGTTTCAGTTTTTACGATTTAAAAGTGCCCGCCCTTCCTCAATTTATTGGGATTAAACTGCTAACACAGATTGATCTGCGCTGTAAAAAAAGATTAGAAATGCAATCGTTAGTACATCTTTAAAAATGGGGGTTGTGTAACTATGTATACGGATGATTTGCAACGTTTTGATCCTATTGGCAAGATTTTGCGGAGAATCTATCCTGGTGGAACGAAAAAGTAGAGGCCTTTGCCTAACACATAATTAAACATAATGGGCAAATAAAGGAAAACGAAATTAGTGTTTTTTTCATAAACTAAACTGACAAATAAAAATCAATTATTTAATACACATCAAATATTTATTAGTAGGTATGTGAATATTTATTTATATGTAAAATATTTATAAAACTTGCTCTTGAAATTTTACAACAACCGGTTGATAATTTAAGCTATCGATAGTATGTTCTCTGTAGAGGAGAAAATACAGTCGGGCATATGAAAGTATTTTTTCCTAGCTGTACCTAATGAAGATGCTCTCGCGCAACCAAAAGTATTAGGTATTCAATTTGAACAAAGTGGTTATAAAATTTTAATAAGCAGCTTTTCTCGGTTGCCTTAATAAAATGCTCATACAAAGTTGAAACAGTTGCTAAGGCCGCACCAACTTCAGCCGTAGCCCCTTATTAAGGCATAAACCAACTTTGAAAATAGTTGCTGGGAAACTTCGGCTTGGTACTAAAGGTCCCAATAAAAACAAAGCACCCCTTTAGTTTTACAGTGAACGAGTTTCAAACTACAAGTAGTTTGGGAATGAAACATGAAGAAATATTCTTCAAAAAGGGAAAGGAACCACACATAAGATCACTTTGTTGTGCGAGTGTCTGTCTAGATTTGTTTCCCAGAAATGCGTGGAGTTCATCATCTTAATTTCAGCTGAAAGACGTCCACTGCTGAACATAGGCCTCCCAAAGGTTTTCCAAACTGACCGCTCCTGCATAATCCGCGTCAATTACGCTTGGCTGGTATTGACGATATCTTGTTATCCAATATACCGCAGTGTCTCAAGTCAATTGGTATAGCGGACACAGTAATACTCAATTGCTGAAAATTTCAAGTGTCTAACTATTACGGTTCAAGTGATAGAGTCCTGTGACAGACGGACGAACAGACAGGCAGACAGCAGAGTCACAGTAATAGGGTCCCGTTGGTATCCTTTAGGTAAGGCACCCTGAAACCAAGAGGACATCATTTTCACTCTAAAAACTTTTATTATAAATCTTTCCCTGGCCAGGCGAGACAAGGTCTCAAAGTTCCGGGAAATAAGATTTTGAATAACGTTATTATGTTAAAGTTATTACATTTATCTCTCAACTAGCTTTTGCCCGCGGCTTCGCTCGCGTGTACTATGAGTATTCCAAGGAACCAAGATATCAAGCAAGCAAGCATACAGGCAAGCAAGCAAGCAGGTCCACAATTGACCGAGAAATCGGTGAACATACCTACATAAAAAAATACATAAAGTGGAATGCATAACCTCCTCCTTTTTAAGAAATCGGTTAAAGAGCCCTTTGCGGCCTACTTACAGTATAAACTTATGAATTTTGAAATTTTAGCTTTCTACAACCAGTAAAACGAAAAATCCCGTTTTTCCCGTTCCCGTGGGAATTTTGGAAAGTCCTCTCTCAATGCTCCTCTACACTCTCCAAACAACCTACATGCCGAATTTCAGCTTTCTACGACCAGTAAAACGAAAAATCCCGTATTTTCCCGTTCCCGTGGGAATTTGGGAAAATCCTCTCTCAATGCTCCTCTACACACCCCAAGCAACCTACATGCCGAATTGCAGCTTTCTACGACCAGTAAAACTAAAAATCCTGTTTTTTCCCGTTCCCGTGGGAATTTCGGAAAGTCTCTCTCAATCCAGCTCTACCGACACTCCCCAAGCAACCTACATGCCGAATTTCAGCTTTCTACGACCAGTAAAACAAAAAATCCCGTTTTTTCCTTATCCCGTGGGAATTTCCGATAATCCTTATAACGGTTTTTTAATTACCTACTTCTATGCCAAATTTGAAGAGTCTAGTAATTATAGTTCATAGGATTCCGTTGAACTGAATATATAAATCCCGTTTTTTCCTTATCCCGTGGGAATTGTGAAAAATCCTGAAATTTATGTTTTAACTAATGTAATACCTACTTGTGTATCAAATTTGAAGAGTTTAGTTATTATAGTTACTGAGATAGGGTCACTCGGAATCGAATATATAAATCCCGTTTTTTCCCGTTCCCGAGAGAATTCCCAAAAATCCTTCCTTAGTGGATGCCTACATTGTATAATGTATCTATGTGCAAAATTTCAAGTCTCTGTGTCCAGTGGTTTGGGCTGTGCGTTGATATATCAACAGTCATTTAGTTTATTTAGACATTTCAACCCCATCGCACCCCATCCAGGGAGATGGTATTTTACGTCTGCCACGTCGGATTAAAACCGTTGTTGTTTTCATAACCAGCGACCCGATAACCATAGAAACAACACCCATGTTGATTTCAGACTTTGTTACCCCTTTCCCCCCTTTTAGGGGTTGGATTTACTCATTTATCATTAAGAGTACTTCTGTGAAGTTTCGAATAAAATAGTCGAACTAATCTTGTTTCCCCATACAAACTTTGGACCCCCGTTTCACCCCCTTAGGGAGTGAATTGTGAAAAATCCTTTCTTAGTGCACCCCTAGACCTTATAAGGAACCTACATGCCAAATTTTGAATCTCTAGGCCCAGTGGTTTGGGCTGTGCGTTGATATGTCAGTCAGTCAGTCAGTCAGTTTCTTCTTTTATATATTAAGATGTTGGAATTTTTTATAAGTTTATTTTCGGTACTCCTGCCGTTTCTGCGTAAACATGAGGCGAAGCCGAATGTCATAATAGATACGCATTAGTGTCTTAATGGCCGATTATGAATAGTTGCATACATTACTTTTTCTACGAGTTCAAAATAAACAATTATTAAATAATGAATACTTACGTAACGGACAAAAAATGAATTTTTTGATTTTAAAAGTAGCAAATTATTGCTCACTTCAATTGCCGCCTGTTTTATTTCTAGCGGCGTCAACATTTCTGCATCACTTAATTCACCAAAGTCACAAATTCTCACAGATAAAAAGTCATTTAAATAGTGATTAACTCTTTTATTTCTTTCAACTTGAATTGAATGAAGTCCGTGCAAAGCAAAATAAATTCCCGCTATTTTGAAACTTTTTTTTTCACTACTCGCAACCTTAGAATGGACCCGGGAACTTTAGGTCATACAGCCAAATTGAATGATGTTAAAATATTCATATTTAATTATGACTTTAAAATTAATTTATTGCTCGTTATTTAAGTATTCATTATTTAATAATTGTTAATGTAAATATATTTTAATTAATTTATAATGACTTTATATTAATTTCCCGCTTTATTTTTTTTAATTTGCGACCGTACTCGTACCATAGAGCTTGATCAGCGTGTTCTCAATAACGAAATTTCGCTTGAAAAAATAAACCTTGATTGTGATTGGTCCTACCTGTTCTAACTCATTTTTAAGCAACCAATCACCGTGGCAGACGCATATTTAAAGAAACTCGATTATCAAAATTGATTTCAGTGTTCTTTTTTTTGATTGTTATTATATTACTCTGTCCCGTAACATAATGAAATTACTATGGGTTATTATGTTACTGAATTTGCACCATAGAGTATAGAACTTGGAACAGACTTATAACGTTAGTTATTATTGCATAGTTTTTGACCATATAATTGAAAGATTATACTACAGGAGTAGAAAAACTCTATTGTATGCATTCGAGCTATTACTTATGGTACTGAATTTGAATTTAAAAATATTGTATCGAATCCTTGCGGTAGAGCTACGTCAGTTGCTTTTTTAAATGTGATTTAATAAACATCAAGAATATCCACCATCCATCCCAGACTACATACGGCCCTCTGCATAGCACAGGCCTCCTCTCAGAATGAGAGGGCTTGTTGTAAAGCTCATGGTAAATTTCAAATGTAATACGAGGGGCGTTCAATATAAAGTGAGAATGAGATGCAAACTCTTTTAATATTACGAAATTAAATACTGGCCGGTAAAGCTAATCTATCTAGCTGATTGCTATGAAAAAAAAAAACAAACTGTCTTTTATTTAAAAAAATATACGGTAATTTCTTTGCAATGCTATTGAGTACGTTAGCGAAAATGGAGAAAATTGAACTGCGCGCCGTTATCAAATACTTGTATTTGAAAAATTTTTCTACGGACCAAGTCAATTTGGATTTGCGGGACACTTTAGGGTCTAATGCTCCTCCGTATTCGACAGTCGCACGTTGGTGCAATTTAGACGTGGAAGAACATCGACAATGGACGACCCCCGCTCCGGACGCCCTACTACAGCAGTAACTGAAGAAATTGTGAAAAAAGTCGAAAACTCAGTTTTGGCGGATCGTCGTGTCACAGTTCGTTTTATTGCTGAAAATTTAAAGATTTCAACGGGGAGCGTGCATAATATTTTACATGAACGCTTGGGTATGAAAAAGGTATCTGCGCGTTGGGTACCAAGAATGCTTACTGACACGCAAAAACAAACTAGACTAGAGATTTGTCAAGAAGCTTTGAACCTGATGCAGCAAGACCGGGAACTTTTTTTGGCGCGATTTATAACAATGGACGAAACATGGCTCCATCATTACAACCCTGAAACGAAACTGCAGTCTATGACATGGAAAAGGCCATCATCTCCAACTCCGAAGAAATTCAAGGTGAGCCCATCTGCCGGTAAGGTCATGGGCTCTGTTTTTTGGGATGGTAAAGGGGTATTAATGATTAAGTATCTCGAGCATGGAGCCACTATTACGGGCACTTTATACGCCAAACAAATAGCAACATTGCGCAATGAGATCCGCGAAAAACGGCGAGGTAAACTCTCGAAAGTTGTGCTGTTCCACCAGGACAATGCCCCGGCACACAAGTCCGCCGTTGCAATGGCTGCAATTCGTGATGCTGGGTTCGATATCCTTAAGCATCCTCCGTATTCACCAGATCTCGCTCCCAGTGATTTCTACATATATCCGAGATTGATACAATCCTGAGAGGCCAGAAATTTGAAGACGACGACGCAGTAGTCGCTGCAGTACAAGATTTTTTAAGTACTCAAGATGAGACCTTTTTTAAAAATGGAATTATAAGTTTATAAAAAAGATATACTAAGTGTATTATGCTAAAAGGTGACTATGTCGAAAATAAAATGACATTTAGTAAAAGTTGTTTATAACATACTCATTCTAACTTTTTATTGAACGCCCCTAGTATAAATGAAATGAAAAAGTTAATTCCACACACAATACACATACAATTATTACCATAAAGCAAAAAATTGTAAAATATATAAAAAAACAAGCAAACAAAAAATATATCTACATATTAAATTGTGTGTAAGATTGTGTGTGAAAAAGATCCCGCCTCAGCATAAATACGGACTCCTGGGGTGGAGCCAGCGCTGGTCTTCCGGCGAGACCATTTCGCACGTAAATTCCGAAAAACTTCAAGTGCGAGCCGAAATTTTAACTACTTAAATAACTTAAAATTACAAAATTTACATACAAATAACTTATTTCTTAGCGAGAGCCGCAGTATGACCCGTCCCAACTAAGTCTTAAATACTCTGTCTGTTAAAATAGAGCTTGCTGGGGAATTATGGCGAGGGAGGGGTGGGGGGGAGACACGGTAATAATAGGTAGCTTATGACGTCTCTAAGTTGCCAACTCAATTGATAAACCTATGTATTGGTTTGAAGCATCTAAAATGATAATTGTCCAGTTTATCATCATACTGGCCACAGGCCACCTCTCAGAATAAATGGGCTTGGGCCGAAGTTCCCACGCGGGCCCAGTGCGGATTGGGAACTTCACACACACCACCGAATGTCAGGAGTGTGCAGGTTTCACGTTGTTTTCCTTCACCGTCTGGCTCATGGAAAATTACAAAAATAATTTCGCACATAAATTCCGAAAAACTCAGAGGTGCGAGCTCGGATTCGAACCCACGACTCTCTGCTTGAGAGGCAAAAGTCAAACCACTAGGCCATTACGGCTTCCACAAAAACCAAATCAGAAATTCAATTAATTTTGCATTTAAGTAGTTGCATATTAATCTGATTTTCAGGGTAAAATAAAAACGATTTTTGTAGGAAAGCGTCAGAATTTTTGCTTTATACCTAGTGTCATTTAACCTAATCAAACGGCAAAGGTAACAATTCAGTACTTACGTATTTGGTTTTATTTCCGGTTCCTAAGAATAATGAATAAGGAAGGATGAAGAAATGAATGAGACAAGTGAATGATTGAAAGTCGAGAAGGAAGATTGATTATGGTTTTCGAAACGGTTTATTTTTTCCATCTCTTGCTTTGTATTTACTTCTATAGGCTCCGATAATTTCAGATTACAGGCTATTTTATTATTTGAGTCATACACATTTTTGTGTTCGCGTGTATCTCCTGTGGACATTATAAAAGGGTCTATAATAGCCAACACTTTTTAATCAAGTCAACGACCGCCTTAGCCTAGTTGGCAGTGACCCTGCCTACGAAGCAAGAGGTCCTGGGTTCAAATCCCGGTAAGGGCATTTATTTGTGTGATGAGCACGATTATTTGTTCCTGAGTTATGGATGTTTTCTATGTATTAAAGCATTTATTTGTCTATATTATAAGTATGTTTATCGTCGTCTAGTACCCATAGTACAAGCTTTGCTTAGTTTGGGACTAGGTCGGTTTGTGTAAGATTGTCCCCTAATATTTATTTATTTATTTATTTAAGTCTATACGGCGTGTGGGCTAAATAAATCTTAATAACGACCCGCCCCGGCTTTGCACGGGTGCAACTATATTATGCAAGTATTATTTATACATATTGTAAACCTTCCTCTTGAATCACTCTATCTATTAAAAAACCGCATCAAAATCCGTAACGTAGTTTTAAAGATCTAAGCATACATAAGGACAGACAGCGGGAAGCGACTTTGTTTTATACTATGTAGTGATGATGTCCACAAGAGAGACAATTTTTGTTTCTTACATTATGCATGACCCATTTGGAGCAATTTTGTATGTAGGATGACACTTATGTACTCGGGAACAGTAGCAGTTATTCTCGTGCTGGATATAACCCGGCCACGACTTCGTGCGTTTGGCGGCGCGGCAAGCGTTTTATCAGTTCATTGCGTGTGCCGCCAGGTAACCACGGTAAGGCGAGCGTCTCGGCCGCGCAATGAACACAGAAAACGCGTGCCGCGCCGCCAAACGCGCGAAGTCGTGGCCGGGCGGTTATGAATAGAAAAACCGCCGACAAGGGCGTCTTCAACTAAACGTCCAGATCTAATGAATCACACGAGTGAAGCCACGGTTAAAGCCTGTATGAAATATGTGAAAACGACACCGTTTATAATCTACATACCAAATTTTATCTCAATAGTTTCAGCCGTTATAGCGTGAAAGAGAAAACATGGAGTACATTTTTTTCTTTTTAGGGTTTCTACTTTATATTTTATGGCCTAAGACATAGAATACGTTAGAAAAAAGTTTGTTTGCCAAATAAGTCTTGGCTTATAAACGTCCCACTGCAGGGCACAGGCCTCCTCTCAGAATGAGAAGGTTTGTTTTATAGTTTCCACTCGGGCACAGTACTTATCTACGGATTGGGGACTTCACACACACTAATTTTTTTTCATCTCTCCTGTTTGGAAAGTTAAATTTTCATGGGTAGATAGCCGGGTGGAAAATTACGTTTTCATGTCTAGGGTGGAAAGTAATGGATGGATGGTGATGGTGATGGTGATAATGTACTATTATTATTATTCTCATTTTTTTGTAGTATTTTACTTTCCTCACAGTCGAAATGAAAAGTAGAGTGTCTAACTCGGGTGAAATAACCCATTTCCCCTCGAACTATTGGCGCTCTCTCTTCGTTCGAGCGCCAGAAATATCTCGGATTAAAAGGGTCGCTTTCCACCCTTGGTTATCAATCTACTATTGCAGGTGTGTGCAGTTTCCTCGTGATGTTTGGCTTCAGCGTAAAGCTCCATGATACATTTAAAATATAATTTTGCACGTAAATTTCGAAAAACTCAAGAGTTGCGAACGCGGATTCGAATAGGGATGTAATGACGCATTAAAAAATAATTCGAAGACACGACTCCAGTAAAAAAACGCTTTATTTTAGACCTGAAAATCAGATTAATTTTCGATAACTTAACTGCAAAATCAGATTTTTTGTTGCTTTAAAACAAATTAACAAATAGTTACCTGACTGAGTTGGCGAACAAGTTAGTGACGTCATAAGTTGCTATTGCCATTCAAACTCTATGGGAGAATTGTGTTTTGTCAGCTTTTAAAAAGTACGTCAGTTGATTGGTGGTGTCAACATCCCTATTACTGTCTGCTTGAGAGGCCATAGCGTCAATCACTCTGTAATTTAAAATTTTAATCGCAGCTTCTTAGTGCCGAACTAAAAATCTCATTGTATTTTTTGTATGCCACCGATGCCGTTCTGACGCGTCACATCACGACACGTCAAATAAATATAAATCCGGTTTAACCGGACAAAATTGGCTGGCCAATGATTAATGAAAATTGCCGACGTCGGCTGTGGCATTTGATTACTGTACAAGGGGAATTGATTCGCTTGCATTGCGTATGTTTGTGCTGTCACGGTAAAAGAGCTGCGGTTTTGTATGCATTTAAAATCATTACGCAGTGACGTCATTGGATGCAATCAGTTTAGTATATGAGTTAGATTATTATAAATAACTGCGTCAAGTCTTCACGTCGCCAATTCCACAGAGTCTAAAGACGAAAGTCTTCAATCAGTGCGTCCTACCCGTCATGACATACGGTGCCGAAACATGGACACTCACTGTAGGGCTGGTCCACAAATTTGAAGTTGCTCAACGTGCTATGGAAAGGGCTATGCTCGGAGTTTCTCTAAAAGATCGAATTCGTAACGAAGTGATCCGACAGAGAACCAAAGTTATCGACATAACCCACCGCATCAGCACGCTGAAATGGCAATGGGGCAGGCCATATATAACCCGAAGAATCGATAACCGTTGGGGTAGACGAGTTCTTGAGTGAAGACCACGGATTGGCAAACGTAGCGTGGGACGTCCTCAGACTCGGTGGAGCGATGATCTTCGCAAGGCGGCTGGCAACAGCTGGATGAGAGTAAAATAAAATAATAAATAAATATCATGGGACAATTCACACCGATTGACCTAGTCCCAAAGTAAGCTTAGCAAAGCTAGAGTGGCCGAGGATTGTGCTCAGTGGTGTGCCATGGGAGAGGCCTATGTCCAGTAGTGGACGAACATAGGCTGATGATGATGATGATTATAAATAAAGATTCAGCGATGGGCAAAGTCACGCACACAGAGAGATGGCCGTTGAGGCCGAAAAGTTGTCGAATGGAGACCAAGGACTGGCAAGCGCAGCGTGGGACGTCCACCAACGAGATGGACGGACGATTTGGTAAAGGCCGCAGGTTCGAGGTGGATGCACGCCGCTTCCAGCCGTAATGATTGGGTATCAATGAGGGAGGCCTATGTCCAGCAGTGGACGTCATACGGCTGAAATAATGATGATGACGGTCAGAACAATGCTTTAATAAAGCTTATATCTTCAACTTAGTATTAATTAGTTATTGTCCAGTACGGAGGACTGCTGTGTGAGGATTGCTGTGTCCTTACAGGGCGTCACATGTATACGGACATTTTCAGAAAAAAGTGTACCCTGTACTTTTTTTTAAAAACCTAACAAACTTTGGGTTATTTCTACTCAGAATCACGAGCACTATCGATTTAAGCAATAAAAAAGTGTCCCTCTCTTAATTATTTCAAACTAAATACAAACTGAAATATAGATGCACAGAAAAAACCCCAGAAAAAAGACCAATGCTGGGAATCGAACCCAGGTCCTCAGCGTTCCGTGCTGCGTGCTTACCCCTACACCATCACTGGTCTAGAAGTTAGCGACGAATCTTTCCCATACATCGTACACTTCAGTCTGTTATAATCACATTTAGGCAGTGATAAAGCGCATCTATGTTATGCCCTCTACCGAGAGACTTCAACACTCCTTCGGAGCTACCCGCTCACCTGGACCAAGAGATGGCGCTACTAGGCCAACTTTTACAAGTTAAGTATGAAGTATCTTTTTCTATTTATTTTTTTATTTTCTTCAACTTCATTTTTTTTTATTACGTTTACGGTCATCCCGTGAAACCATATATTTCAAACTAAATACAAACTGAAATATAGATGCACAGAAAAAACCCCAGAAAAAAGACCAATGCTGGGAATCGAACCCAGGTCCTCAGCGTTCCGTGCTGCGTGCTTACCCCTACACCATCACTGGTCTAGAAGTTAGCGACGAATCTTTCCCATACATCGTACACTTCAGTCTGTTATAATCACATTTAGGCAGTGATAAAGCGCATCTATGTTATGCCCTCTACCGAGAGACTTCAACACTCCTTCGGAGCTACCCGCTCACCTGGACCAAGAGATGGCGCTACTAGGCCAACTTTTACAAGTTAAGTATGAAGTATCTTTTTCTATTTATTTTTTTATTTTCTTCAACTTCATTTTTTTTTATTACTTTTACGGTCATCCCGTGAAACCATATATTTCAAACTAAATACAAACTGAAATATAGATGCACAGAAAAAACCCCAGAAAAAAGACCAATGCTGGGAATCGAACCCAGGTCCTCAGCGTTCCGTGCTGCGTGCTTACCCCTACACCATCACTGGTCTAGAAGTTAGCGACGAATCTTTCCCATACATCGTACACTTCAGTCTGTTATACCCTGTTACAGCCTGACGACCAGATGGCCTAGTGGTTAGAGAACCTGACTACGAAGCTTGAGGTTCCGGGTTCGATTCCCGTGTCGGGGCAGATATTTGTATGAAAAATACGAATGTTTGTTCTCGGGTCTTGGGTGTTTAATATGTATTTAAGTATGTATCTATCTATATAAGTATGTTTATCCGTTGCTTAGTACCCATAACACAAGCTTTGCTAAGCTTACTTTGGGACTAGGTCAATTGGTGTGAATTGTCCCATGATATTTATTTATTTATTTATTTATTTATTTATAATCACATTTAGGCAGTGATAAAGCGCATCTATGTTATGCCCTCTACCGAGAGACTTCAACACTTGTAAAAGTTGGCCTAGTAGCGCCATGTCTTGGTCCAGGTGAGCGGGTAGCTCCGAAGGAGTGTTGAAGTCTCTCGGTAGAGGGCATAACATAGATGCGCTTTATCACTGCCTAAATGTGATTATAACAGACTGAAGTGTACGATGTATGGGAAAGATTCGTCGCTAACTTCTAGACCAGTGATGGTGTAGGGGTAAGCACGCAGCACGGAACGCTGAGGACCTGGGTTCGATTCCCAGCATTGGTCTTTTTTCTGGGGTTTTTTCTGTGCATCTATATTTCAGTTTGTATTTAGTTTGAAATATATGGTTTCACGGGATGACCGTAAAAGTAATAAAAAAAAATGAAGTTGAAGAAAATAAAAAATAAATAGAAAAAGATACTTCATACTTAACCTCTCTTAATTGTCAGTTTTGTGCCGCAGTTAACCATACATGTTGTATGGACCGTCACAAAACTGACTAATACATTTTGTATGGAAAAATTAAGGATAATTAAGGAAAACGGGTACATTTATTTCTGAAAACTCCCATACCTGCTTACCTATAACATCTATTTTTGCAATGTGATATGCAATAAATAAATTGAATTGAATTGAATTGAATTGAGGTCGCCGAAGAACCATGAAACTTATTTTATTTTTTATTTTTTTAGGGTTCCGTAGTCAACTAGGAACCCTTATAGTTTCGCCATGTCTGTCCGTCTGTCTGTCTGTTTGTCTGTCTGTCCGCGGCTAAGCTCAGAGACTGT
Organism: Archips crataeganus; assembly: GCA_947859365.1. NCBI lineage: Eukaryota > Metazoa > Arthropoda > Insecta > Lepidoptera > Tortricidae > Archips > Archips crataeganus. Next base: position 21,624,182 of record OX402052.1, on the reverse strand, counting down.
TAGTACTAGAAAGCTGTAATTTGGCATCAATATATATATCAGTCACGCCGACAAAGTGATTGAATAAAAAAAAGTAAAAAATTTTTTTTTAGGGTACCTCCCATAGACGTAAAGTGGGGGTGATTTTTTTTTCTCGGCTAACCCTATAGTGTGGGGTATCGTTAGATAGGTCTTTTAAAATCATTGTGGAGTTGCTCACATGATTTTTATATTCAGTGATCTGTTTGCGAAATATTCAACTTTAAAGTGAAAATTTTCATTAAAATCGGCCGTCCCCCCCCCTCTAAAATCTAAACTGTTGGGTGGAAAAATTTGAAAAAAATCAGTAGGGTAGTAAATATATCAAATTTACTAGGAAAATTATAGCGGCTAAGATTGCTTGGAAATTATTTGTAGTTTATGAGTAAATAGTAGCCTAAGGTATAAAACATACCTAAACTTGGATGATTCCGTACACATACGAAATCCTTAGAAAAATATTACTTGATTTTTTCGTAATGGCTACGGAACCCTACCTTGGGCGTGTCCTACACGCTCTTGGCCGGTTTTTTTTATTAGTCTGTTTATGTGTCCCACTGCTGGGCAAAGGCCTCTCGTCTCTTGCTCCACTCTTGCCTATTCAACGGGAGCTCCTGCCATCCCACGTGATAAACATCTAGGTCGTCCCTCCGTCTACGCTTTGGTCTGCCTCTATTACGATATCCATCGCTAGGGATCCATTCCGTGACAAGTTTGGCCCAACGTTCCGAGTTCGACACACATGTCCAGTCCAGTCCCACTTCAACTTGGCCGTCTTTACGCCCACGTCAGCAATACGAGTCATAGAGCGCAGCTCAGTATTTCTAATCCTATAATGTCTTTATATTTTAATACCTCTTTATAGTTCCGTTTGTCACTCTCCATGTATGAAACTGTAAAAGGACAAATTTTTGTTTTGTGGTACGTTTCGACTTTTTTTTTAATTTGGAAAATTTCAAGTGATTTCTGCTCAGAGTCACAAGATTTTTCGATCCTACTAAGAGAACAAAAGTGTTCCAAGTTCTATTTCCGTTGAGTTACTATTTTCAACGTCTTTATATTATGACAGTAACTAAATGTGAGAATCGAAAATTATATAATGGAAGTTTTGGGACACTTTTTTCCTCTTAGTAAAAAGTAAATTAAAAAAAATCAAACATCCAAGATAAAAATTGTCTGAATTGTATAGCAGCGGCATGAAAAGGTTCGCCACTTTTCGATCTTAACTCTTTGACATAGAGTCGAAAAGTGACCAACCTTTTCGTTCCTCGACTATACCATCGCGCAAGACGCGATTTCTAGCTACGATTCAGGACTCCAACCAAAGTAAATGACATCTTCAAACGGAGCAATAAAAGGAACTTGGTAAAAGATGTCCGCAATTTAAATTCCCAGTCCTTTAATACCTTAATATAGCCATTAGCTCTTTATCTCGCTTTCAATAGTCCCCAGATTTTATGATTGCTCCAGATAACATTTTAATCCGAATACCTACTGGATTTAAGAGGGTACGAGATTGGAGAGAAATTGCGTACGAAAAGTTATTTTCTAATCATTTTTGGGGTTCCGTACCTAAAGGGTGCTATTATTACTGAGACTCCGCTGTCTGTCTGTCCGTCTGTAACAGGCCTCTATCTCTTGAACCATAATAGCTAGACACTTTAAATTTTTACCGATTATGTATTAATGTGGCCGTATACTAAAAATAAAATAAAGTTAAAAATTAAAGGGGGTATACAAGAAACGTGTTTTTTTAGCGTTTTTAACTCCAGCCACGGTTGCTAGGCAACGCGCAAGCCGCTAGGTTGCTAGGCAACGCAAGCGACGATAATTATGTTCGGATGTTTACTTACCTATAAGTTAGCAATTTTAATGCTTATATTTTGGCGATAATGAACTGTAACATTAACATTGTACGGAGTGCCTTCATGTTGTACGAGTCCGACTCGCGCTTGACCGCTTTTTATTTCAGTACAAAACAATCGTCACGCAGGCGTGACTTTAATTATTAGGAATGAAAGCCTAAAAATGAAAGGCAGTAGTGATAAACGAATTCTTCGCAGACGGAGTCGCGAACAACAGCTAGTATTAATGAGAAAGTTGGTAATGATATTTGGAAATTTAGATATCATCGCCATTTCAGCCGAAAGACGTCCACTGCTGAACATAGGCCTCCGCCAAGGCTCGCCAAACAGATCGGTCCCGTGCCATCAGATCAGCACCCAACGCGATTTATTTATGTCTTAAAAACTACGTAACCGAATTACGTTAACATCTGCCACCCAGACGCGGGCATAAAAGCCTTTGGAACCCCAAAATGTTCTTTATCTTTTTTATAAGTGACGGTAAAACCACCTTTGACAAGTTTGTTTTGCTAGGCAAAGGGACGTGCTGACAAGGGTTGTCTAGAATTACATATTTAATATACACAACGAAAAATAGGTGTGATACGGGAAGCGGGTAGTGTGCAAGAAGCTCGCAATACGGGAGCAGGCAATGCGCCTTTTCCCTCTATTCTAAATAGAAGAAGAAAGAAAGAAAATACATTTATTTACAACAACACAAGACACATCACCAATATTTTTACAAAACAAAAGACAACACGAAAGCTAAAGATAGAATGTGTCATTGCGGTTGCAAATCGGACACTGGCTCAGCATAATGCTGAGGCGTTTGATGTAAGCCCAGCGCTGATTTTAAACCCCCGACACAAAAAGAGGGGTGTTATAAGTTTGACCGCTATGTGTGTTTGTGTGTCTGTCTGTATGTCTGTCTGCTGCCTGTCTGTGTGTCTGTCTGTGGCACCATAACTCTAAAATGGGTGAACTGATTCGGATGCGGTTTTTTATTTGAAAGCTGGTGTTAAGGCCATTAACATAATAATGGTAACAGCGCCATCTATACCGTACGTAAAGTTCTATTTATTCTGTTCGATAGCTTCGATACAAGTGTTTCTTCCTTACTTCATTAGCAAATGTAGTAGTTACATAAAGATTCCTTCAGATGGCGCTATTATAGGTTATAAAAACGAAAGCACGTTAGTTTTAAGACCTCTTGGACCTCTCGCTGTACTCATAGCAACATTATAGCTATACAGTTATTTTATTCTTTTATTTGGCCGCCATTTTCACCCTCACTTCAACAGCTGGTTTCTTGGCGATGGTTCTTAGACATGTTTTATCAAAATCGGTCAATAAAAGTTTTATTATTTTTTAATTTTTTGAAGCCTGTTTTATCAGCCAGTACCGTTGGTGACACCCAGATCGCTCTTTAGAGAAATAAATAAATCAAAAGCATAATTTGTAAATACGGTGCAGAGCTGAAGACTGAGCTGGGCATGTTTACTCGATTCACCCACAAAAATGGGCGGATTCAGCCACAGGTAATTTAAAGGCAAATCCGGGCGTAAGAGCTGCATCTACATTATATCAGTGTTGGGTAGAGATAAACTACGATAACATGGTCCGCCCCTCCAAAATTCAAGAAGTCCTCAACGTATTTGTGAAAGTGTTTATAAAGCACCACCAAAACTTTCATCGCATGTGTGCGTGCTGAGACTGCAATCAAACAATAGCAAACTACTACATACACACTCTTTCGTAAGGATGTGCCATAACACATTGAAATAGTAATTTGGAGGGGCGGGCCATGTTATCGTAGTTTATCTATCTCTACGGCAGCTTAAAAATTCTCATTAGAGGCATATACTTTTAGGACCGTCTTACGACCCTCATTATGTGTTGGCTTGTTTTTCTGAAGAGCCTGTTAATGGAGACCAAGACATCTAATTAAAAATCCTTACAATTAATTAGATTTTCCTTATTTTAAGAGCAAGCACCTTGCAGCAATTAATCTAATTTAGGTTTAGGTAAAAGATTTATAAAATTCAAGAAAAAAACTTTTTGTGTCTATTTTAATTACACGTAATTTATTCTTTATTTAAATTCGTGAGTTCGAATACTGCACACACCTGAGAAGAAATTCAGTGGTGTGTGTGTGTGTGTGTGTGTGAAGTTTCCACACTGGACCCGTGCGGCCGCGTTGGAACTACGGCCCATGCCCTCTCATTCTGAGAGGAGGCCTGCAGTCAGTGGGATGTATATAGGCTGATGATGTCTTGTGTTGTTGTAAATACATGTATTTTCTTTCTTCCTTTCTTTCAAAATCACCCTGGAAACCACCTGATATGGTTCAAGGAAGATAATATTGTAACTGAACGTATACTGTCGGGTAGCGTATACCTGATTTACCAGCCAAGCGTGTTGATGGAAACCTTTCGTTTGATATAAGGGGTCGAGAGGCTGTCTTTGTGATGTACTGTACAGCTGTATTGATGGGATCGTATCGTTTCAATGGCCTTACCGTGCCACTTGGCGATATGTGAAGCGATGTTAATATCTACCATATTTTTGGTAGATCTACCTCATTCATTGAATCAGGCGTTACTTTGCGGTGATCCACATTAATGAACTGAAACAATTACTTTGCTCAACCGCGACCTTACAATAGCCACGTTTAAGTAAAAAATGCGTGTTCATGCAGTTCCTAAGTTTAGTGTGTCTTGGAGTCTAACCTTTTTGGTAACATAGTGAACGGTTGCGGTACTCTGAAGACGAACTCTGGTTCGAAACGCGTCAGTGTAGTTTGGTGGTGGTGATAGTCGGGTTTGTGTGATTTGTGTGTTCATACAGTGTGAAGGTGGAGGAACGGCATAAACACGCATTTTTTACATAAACGTAGCTATCGCAAGGTCGCGGGCGAGCAAACTGATTGATTCAATTCAGTAGATCCACCTATTTTGCTCCTAGTCCTATCGAAAAACATACTATTCTACTAACATTTAAAATTATAAAGCTTGTGAATATGTTTAGATATATATGGATGTTTGAATGGTTCTTAGTCAATCACGCAACGGATTGATATGATACTTGACGTACGGATGGGAAAACACCGGTAAAATTATTCCCTGATGGACCGAACCACATTTTTTTAAACTTAAATAAGTGTGTCATCATAGGTAGATTAAACAATTTTATTTACCTTTTTCAAAACCAAAACAATTTCTACTAATTTTTATTTTTTTTGCAATTGTGGATGTTTTTTGTTTTTTTGCAATGTATAGTAAATCGAAAACGATTATTTAATTTTAATATTATGTAATGAATTTATTATATAACAAAAATAAGCATTAAGCAATGACCTTCATTTGACATTGGTGTGAATTGCGTGACCGGTTCAAGTCGAACTTTATTCTGTGTGGTTAGAATTCTTCACAATTTACGCGTGGATTATACTACGGAGTTTGATTTGAACCCGCTGTCTGACATCTAGCACTTTGACAGTGCCAGTAAAGTGACACAGTGTATAGTGTACCACTACGCAAAAAATAATTAAAGGGGTTGCCTTATCGTACGCATTTCGATAGATTTAGAAATTTGGCATTGTGGGAGCCCTCAATTATAATCTGACGTCATCAACTAAAATAGTTTCAGTAATTAATTTTGAAAGTAGAGAACTAAATGACAAAATATTGAAATCAGTTTCTTATATTTGACTTTTCTATACAAAAAAAAATATAAAAACCACTGGTAATTTTTTTAGTCATTCCCAATTCATCTACCATTTTCTGAAACTAAAACGCCAAAAGTTTTACTCTGAGCATAATCAGAATCACTTAGAACGCCGTAATGATGAACATGGACCCAACAACACTTCAATAACGAATAAAAACTCAGAAAGGCCTGAAACAAAAGAATTTTCAGTCAGGAAAATTCGTGAGTACTTATCTTTAATTACACACTTTCTTTTGAATAGGCATAAAATGAAATGGGATAATTTTTCACGCCGTTTAGGTATTATAGCTAAACCGTTTAAATGAGTCCTCGCCCGCGTGGTACAGGGGCTGGGGGGGTATGACGACAAAGGGGGCCGAGAGAGGTGCGGGCGGCGCCCCTCTCATTCTGAATGGAGACACGTATCCGACGAGTTAGATCAATTTATCAATTAAAATCGTTACTTCCTAGTATATTTAGCTAAATTTCCATACGCATTTTTTCCCAAATGTTTTTTTTCTCACTATGATCTTTTACTGAAGCTTATTTTCACAATCGCGATTTTCCCAACTTTAATCGACACAGAAACATAGGTATAGGTAGGTTTAGGTTATGTTAAGTTTGCATCGGCCCGAAGGATCTGAAGGATCTCCTCGTGAGTGGAGCTCCGTCGACAAATTTGGTAAAAAACGCCACTGTGAAAATAAGCTTCAGTAAAAAACTACATTGAAAAAAAAAGCATTTGAGAAAAAATGCGAATGGAAATTTTGCTACTATGAAATAAAGATTTTGATTGGTAAATTGATCTAACCCGTTGGACACATGTCTCCATTCAGAATGAGAGGGGACTGTAGTTCCACATGGGCCCAGCGTAGATTGGTACACTTCACACAGACGATTAAATTCCCTAAAAAATTCTGATTTTTGCATCCGAGTTTGAATCCACGAGCCCAGCTGTGGGATATGTATGAAATGTCACCGCTAATTTAATTAAAGACGTACGCGTAATCAAGTGACCCATAAAGCTACGGTTGCCTTCTTGGAACCATTTCAATTTAAGCCTCGTAAAACGAAATAAGCAATCATTAAGGCTTATACCGAAGTTTGTGATGTTTGTTAATTGTTACTCGTTAAAATAGTTTATGGTTTGCCGGCGGGACGAGCGATAGAAGCGTAGCGGGTGGGTTAATCCAGCGTTTCAACCGCTTCACTTTCGTGGTCATCATCATCATCATCTCAGCCTATATACGTGCCACTGCAGGGCACAGACCTTTCAGAATAAGAGGGCTTGGGCCGTAGTTCCCACGCAGGCTCAGTGCGGATTAGGAACTTAACACACACCATTGATCTCAGTTGTGTGCAGGTTTCGTCACGATGTTTTCCTTCACCGTAAAGCGCATGGTCATTTTTTCGCAGATAAATTTACCTATTATTATTTTATTATTTTTTTTATTATTTTATTTATTTTATTTTGACCTGGACGCGGAATTAAAGGATTGGCCAGATTTCGCTCAGGACAGGGAGCTGTGGAAGACCAGATGGGAGGCCTTTGCCCAGCAGTGGGACACAATTATAGGCTAGTAAAAAAATTATCATGAGCTAGTTTTACAGTATTTTAAGTATTTATTTCGTACTAAATACAAACTGAAATATAGATGCACAGAAAAAACCCCAGAAAAAAGACCAATGCTGGGAATCGAACCCAGGTCCTCAGCATTCCGTGCCGCGTGCCATACCCCTACACCACCACTGGTCTAGAGATTAGACACGAATCTTTCCTATACATCATACATTTCAATCTGCTAAATCATCACCTTATGCAGTGACAAGCGCACATCTATGTTACACCCTCATCGAGAGATTTTAACACTCCTTCGGAACTAACCGCTCACCTGGACAAGAGATGGCGCTACTGTGCAACTTTAAACAAGTTAGCTATGAAGTATCTTTTTTTTTTTTGTACTTATTTTTTCAACTTCATTTTTGTTTTTTTTATTACTTTTACGGTCATCCCGTGAAATCATATATTTCGTACTAAATACAAACTGAAATATAGATGCACAGAAAAAACCCCAGAAAAAAGACCAATGCTGGGAATCGAACCCAGGTCCTCAGCATTCCGTGCCGCGTGCCATACCCCTACACCACCACTGGTCTAGAGATTAGACACGAATCTTTCCTATACATCATACATTTCAATCTGCTAAATCATCACCTTATGCAGTGCCGAAGGAGTGTTAAAATCTCTCGATGAGGGTGTAACATAGATGTGCGCTTGTCACTGCATAAGGTGATGATTTAGCAGATTGAAATGTATGATGTATAGGAAAGATTCGTGTCTAATCTCTAGACCAGTGGTGGTGTAGGGGTATGGCACGCGGCACGGAATGCTGAGGACCTGGGTTCGATTCCCAGCATTGGTCTTTTTTCTGGGGTTTTTTCTGTGCATCTATATTTCAGTTTGTATTTAGTACGAAATATATGATTTCACGGGATGACCGTAAAAGTAATAAAAAAACAAAAATGAAGTTGAAAAAATAAGTACAAAAAAAAAAAAAAAAAGATACTTCATAGCTAACTTGTTTAAAGTATTTTAAGTTTCTATCTTTTAAAAAAAAAACTGGTAACGTCAACTACTTACCTTATTCTACGTAGGCGAATACACGGATATAACATAATAACATAACTACCTGTTGCCCTCGACTCCGTCTGCGAAGAATAGGGATATAAAAAAATAGCCTACGACCTATTCTCAGACCTACCGAATATTTACTGAGAAAAAAGTTTCATAAACATCGGTTAACCCGTTCCGGGGGAGTTCGATAACAAACACCGTGACACGAGATTTTATATAATAGATAATATTATAGTAACTTAGTAACTTTGTTTGTTTTATTATGTTTGTGTGCAGAGGAAATCTTCGGGAGCACAAAACGGATTCTAAAAACTCATCCCTCCCTAGCATTATGTTCTCTGTCAAATAAACTTATTCCAATACATTTCACGAATCGTCGCGGCTTTCATGAAAATCATTTTGCTGAATAGTAGGTACTTATTTGCCACTAAACCGTAGATTGAAATTTACTGAGTACTCGCGTCACACGCAGAGCTGCTTTTCAAAGGCATTTCAACCAAATACTTACGCAACACATCGGACAAATGGTATTTACGATTCTAAATCTTCGGTTACGAATTATAATTTTATCTTCGTATAATAAATCGTAAATATATTGTATACCTACTTAAGCTGATTTTTTTGCAGTGTAATTTTTTCGGGGTACTTACCTAACCTATTTTGTAAGTCTTTCACTGGACCTAAATAAATTTATATTAATATAATGCCTCCTGGGCCTAAATTCAGGAACGGCCCAACACGGTTTGCGAGCGGTAATTCAATCGTTTGGGAGAGGATTTAGTTTAAGTTGATTCCATAATGACTGAGTTGAAAAAATAAACATACGCCTTTTTAGCGATATGTGCATGCGCCTCTTTTAGCTCGCGTGACATTTCTATTCCTTTTACTCACAATATCTGAGTATGACGGTTAGGAAAATAAACTCTTTACTTTGCACAAAACATGCAAACGCTGACGTTTAGCCTACAACCCGAGCCCGTTTGCATAATCTGTGGCATAATCCCTATGTTTGATTGATGACCAGCGAAAAATGCGAATGACGAATGTTTTTACTAAAATGATTTATTCCTTTGTTTTCCCGTTAGGACTTACTGAGGAATTTATAGCTACGGATCAGCTGTATTGTATTCGCATATTTCCCCGTAGATTGGCGATATCAGTGTCAACTTTGATTTATTGGCAGATTTATAAAGTTTAACGTTTAATACTTATTAACTGATGTTGGGATTTGGACAGCCAGTCTTAAATAGGACTGGGCTGGGAACGTCTGCCGAGTCTAGATACAAAGATGGGCGCACTGAGCCACATGATGGGGGCCGCGGGATGGGCACCGATGGCAAAACAGGCCGTTACGGAGATGAGGAGACGACCTAGACCAGCCAAATATAGGTATGGATAGGGAGTGTGGAGGTCACCTACACAAATATAGTCCAAGTAATAATAGTTTTGAAAAATTGGGGGTGCTTAATAGAGCGGGACAGTACTTCTCGCCAGCCCAACGCTTACAACTCTATAAGGCGCGGGTTAGGCCGCACATGGAGTACTGTTCTCATCTCTGGGCTGGGGCACCCAAGTACCAAATTCTTCCATTTGACCGCATCCAACGTAGAACTGCTCGATTTGTGGATAATCAGGCACTCTCTGGCCAACTCGATCCTTTGGCTTTGCGGAGGGATGTGGCGTCTCTCTGCATATTATACCGTATTTATCATGGGGAGTGTTCTGACGAACTGTTCGAATTGCTGCCTGCGGCTAAATTCCACTACCGCACTTTGAAGAACCGTCTGTCTTTCCATCCTCATCATCTTGATGATTGGCAGTCTAGTACTTTGCGTTTTAAACGAAACTTCATTCCTCGCACGACGAAGATCTGGAATCAGCTTACTGCGGCAAGATCCCTATGTTGTATTCTGCGTTACAACTTAGGGATCTTTAAAAACGAGCCTACCAATTCCTAAAAGGGTCGGCAGCGCACCTGTGATTCCCTTCGTGTTGCGGGTGTCCATGGGCGACGGTGATCGCTTTCCATCAGGTGACCCGTCTGCTCGTTTGCCCCATCTTATATAAAGTATATATATTATGAAGCAATTAAGTTCGCCAGTTTTGCCATTGCTTTTTGTAATAATGCAGTGCAACGTCCTTAGGTTAAGTGTACCTACAATTGGAGTTAGAAAAGTTTCGTTACCCTAAATTTGCCATTTTCTTGTATCAAGATAATTGCTAGTCCGGTCCACGTTTTATTTATTACTAAGAACTACGGTACAGTCAGCAACGAATGTCCATGAACACATCCAAATTTTCATAACACCTGCACGCTGTAAAGTTTCATATGTTACTGAACATGATGTAATACAAATATCGATTGGACACTTGCAAATAACAGAAAACGGTGTACGCTATTTTTTCAAAAGTTGCTGAACATGTTTATTAGTGAACTAAAACAATTACTTTGCTCACCCGCGACCTTACAATAGTTACGTTTATGCAAGAAATGTGCGTTCATGCAGTTCCTCCACCTCCACACTGTACGAACACACACAAATCACATAAACCCAACCATCACCACCACCAAGCTACACTGACGCGTTTCGAACTCAACTAGAGCTCATCTTCAGAGTTACCACAACCGTATGCTATGCTACCAACTGTTAAACTAACAAACCAAAACAAATGTTTTAACTTGTCACTGTAACTTCTCAAGTACCCACTTTATTTTTCTTATTCTCAAACTACCCCACAAAAATTAACTTTTATTGACATATTATAAAACTACCTTGAATTTTTTGTTTATTTATTTATAAGGCATATTTAATTAATACTAACTGTTCAAATTCGACCCAAGCCGCAGTAAAGGAGAAGATACTAAATTTACCTGTTCATTAATAATAGACCCCATAGTGTTGTACCTAATTATTTCCATGCATTCCAGAGCATCCAGACGCAACCCCTTGCCGCAATAATGTAACACTTCATAAGAATCTGAATCTAACAATGAATGATTTGATTCCAACAAATGTTTTGCAAAATTCGATCTATCTGGATGCTCATTCCTATATGCCGAAACATGCTCTTTAAATCTAGTATTAAAACTTCGGCCTGTCTGTCCTACGTATATCCCATTGCAGTCATTACAAGTAAGCTTGTATACCCCCGATCTAGTTCCCTTATCTACCTGTTCTTTGTGGTTACATAGCCTAGAGTACAAAGAGTTGTTAGTCTTAAAGGCAACATTAATATTGTTTGATTTTAAAATGCCATAAATCTTATCAGACAAACCCCCGACGTAAGAGATGCTAGATCTATATTTGTTAGTAGACTGAGAAGGTAACGCAGCGTAAAGCATGCTATTTACTAACCGTGCCTGCTTCTTTTGAACTAAACTATCTACCATTGATTTTGTATAACCATTTGAGATCGCTATCTGATAAATAGTACTCAACTCTAAATCAAAATGTTCCTTAGAAAGAGGCACAGTCAACAATCTATTAACATAACAATGGAAAGCAGCCAGTTTATGCTGCCACGGATGATTAGAAGATGCTGGTATAACAGCATCTGTGTACGTGGGCTTACGGTATATTTTAAATTGATGTTTACCATCAGGTGCAGGAGGCTGCAGGTGGAGGAACTGCATGAACGCACATTTCTTGCATAAACGTAACTATTGTAAGGTCGCGGGTGAGCAAAGTAATTGTTTTAGTTCATTAATATGGACCTCCGCAAAGTAACGCCTGATTCAATAAATGTTTATTAGATTACGTACTTCTTAACTTCAGTTGAATTTTGACAATCATCGAGAAGAGTGCCAACCTGTCACGTCATTTCATCTCTTTCTTTCATTGTGGGTATGTATATGACATCGTCGTTGTCTTTTTTTACACCAGCCAGTGTTTCTTGTTTATTTTAGGTAAAATGTGTAGCAACCTCTTTGGTTTGAATTGGATGTGAAAATAATAAATCTGACCAAATACTTCGTGAATTATAATTTCCTTTGACATTTGTAATTATAATGTCCAACTACTTTTCTCTGGCTGTACAGAGAGGTAATGCCGCCAGTGTGTTGGGTTCTATGCCACAGGAGGGCCTTCTTGATGGTGTTTTCTTTTTATAGTTAGGTATATTGGTGTAGTTTTTATTTATTTTGTTTCCTCTTTTTTTTTTCCTTTTTTTAGTCATGTATGAAAAATGTATTTCTTTAATAAATAAGGCCATGTTGTATGAATAAATATATTTCTAGTATACTACTTTTGAAAGTATACTGTTCAGCCACTTTTTAAATTCTAATGTCTAGTCACTTTTTGATTTATACTGTCCAGTTACTTTTGAAAGTATACTGTTCAGCAACTTTTGAAATTATATTGTTTAGCTACTATTGGCATTTTAAGAAGTAAATGTATTTTTGTTTGTACTTCAGTTCAGTAACTTATGTACAATGAATGTGTCTAGTAACTTTTAAAATCTTATTTTGTTTGGCGACTTTCGTTGCTGACTGTACTAAGAATCTAGGTCTTGATAATGGAATCAAGACATCGGTAACTTTTGTTCTCCTGAGGATCACCTCACGTTTGATACGATCACGTAGGAAACTCCGAGTATAGCTCGTTCCGTCGCTCTTTGTGTGACAACGCAGAGTTTGAGAGTCTTTGAGTAATAATATTATCATAAACAAGTCAATTATGCTTGCATAGTAAGATATTATATCAAAAATCCTATCCGTAAAAACCGGCACCCACTCATTGATATGCCAACCTGTTGTTTTTAAACATAATCTTCTCCGTTTACTTTTTCTTTATTGTAATTTATTTATTTACTTATTAAATTATTATTCTACTCTATAATAAATCTATACTATTTATCAATAATATTAATTATAATTTATTTATTTACTTATTAAATTATTATTCTACTCTATAATAAATCTATACTATTTATCAATTCACTATCATTTTATTAATTTATTTATATATAGGTAAGTGGTTCATATAGTATATTTGTGTATCGTTCCGTGAGACACAAACGGTTCTGACAGAAAATCAGCGCTGCAGGCGTCAACGCCTCAGCATAATGCTGAGTCAGCAACCGTTTCATTTTTGCGGGGACACACTGGGACACACATGCAGAGCTGTGTATTTATGTACACGTTTATTTATTACTCCATTGTTTGTTATCTTTGTTTTTTTTTTTTTAATTTGTGTGAAATTGTGTGTACTTTCTTGTTTAGGTATGTGTGTCTTGTAAAAGTGAATAAATGTCTTCTTTCTTTCTTTCTTTCTTTCTATTTTACGGAGCAGTCACGGTGCCTAATATGAATATGATATGGATATATAAATAAGGAACAATGCCAGGATTTGCAAAAGATGAAGTTCCTCGGGCGTAAGCCAGTCCTTCTACGTTTGCAACTCAAAAAACAAGGGCAGGTTGTTCTCATTTTAATGGTTGCAGATAACAATGACTCCTCACAACTTCAGATTAAAAGCAAGAGCACTCGCGACGAGTTTTTCTCGACTGTTCCTTTATTATTAAATTTGTGGCATGTAGTGCCCTCTTTGCTACATCTTATTTCTTTACTAAGTGTTTAGTTTAAATTGAATTCTTTGTGTTTCGAGATTTTCTTGCTCTTTTTTATATTGTTCGCCCTGCCCTTTGGGCAACTCCCGGATTTTTTAAAGCAACGATGTCTAAGAATGGCCAGTGGTTAAATTAAAACGAAAGTCTTCTTCAGTTGAGACTTTTTGTGTTTTTTTTTTTTATGTTAGAAAGGCCAGACAAACGAACTAGTGGGTCACCTGATGTTAAATGATCACCACTGTCCATAGACACCCGCAGCGCTTTACGCGATGCCAGTGCGTTGTCGGACTTAAAGGAAAGGGAATAGGGGAAGGGGGTGAGGGAGGGGGAGAGGGAAGGGGTGAGGTATTGGGCCCCCGGCACTCTCACTGACCGTACGAAACGCAAGCAGGATTACTGCTGCTTCACGCCGGTGTTCTGTGAGAGGGTGGTACTGCCCCGGAGGAGCCGGCCCATTCGTGATGCAGCGGCTAGCTACAACATGGCTCTACCACTACTAAAAAACTGTGTTTCGCAGTTTTATCAAAAATTACTATCTTAACAAGATCAACTTGAAAATGTCAAGGAATTATTTAACAATTTATGTCTCGCGGCAGTAATCCGAATAAGCATTTAATTTTTATTACAAATTGAATATACGTTTAAAACATTTCACAAAGAATAATTTTTGTAAGTCATTTACGCCCACACTTATACAACAGTACTACAAAATAAACTTTTTTATAGTTATAAATTAATATTTTTAGTGCAATGTTTTACGGGATATGAAACCACATCTCCTGGTTATACGTGCCAAGTATGCTACCAACTGCACAATGGAGCTCGCAGCCAACCCTTCGGAAAATGTTAACCGCTTGCATGTAATACGCCAGTAGTAGTGGCGTGTGGTGCCATCTATCGCAAGTATCATAAGTCAAGACCCCTACGTGCCCAATTGATTGGAAAGACGTGTCGTAAGAAAGTAGGACCTTTTCTATTTTTGTAATATTATTCAAAATATCTTAGATTTCGTTTTCTTTAAGTAAATGACTGAGGATTCGAATTAAAAAAACCGTATCGCAATCGGCCGTACCATTTTCGAGAAAAATGGAAATATTCGTTGAATCAGAATAGTACACAGACAAAGAAAAAATCGCACCTTACACGCATTATTATCTTCTTCGTTCAGTCGTGGATAATATGAAACACCACTTAGATTCAAAACAAAAGCAGTATTTTAGCCCATTTAGACTATGCAAGTTTGTTGTAGACACAAGATTCGGCAATAATTATTTTATTGTATTTATTTACTCGTGAGCAAATTAAAAATAGAACATTTATCGTATTTTCCATTTTAATATGCAAGAATATCATCTTAGGTTTAGACTGAGCAATTTGTTATTTCCTTAATTTTATTGGATGGGCCTAAAATTTCTAAAAATGAGGTAGTAAATCAAAATCTAAAGCAAAACTAGCAGCATACAGCAAAATTTCTACTTGCTAGAAAAAGCTAAAAGTCTCTATTTCGGGAAGTAAAATAAATATCACAAAATCTCTTTGTGTGTAACATTTACTACTAACTTTAACTCCATGGTTTAGGACATAAGACTTGTTTTGCTTCCACTTTATTTCATGAGATATACGAGTTGGCGAGAATTGCTAGATATTCATGCGCGGGCATTTTAGCTTGTTTGACATTTTCAAAGCAAGTTTTAATTGGATTGCACGTGTATCATGCACTGATACAGAATCACAAAAAATATGTTTTTTTGTAATGTTTCCACACAAGGGTTATAAAACTCGATTAGCTGTTGCATCAACTTCGTCTGTGATGAATCAGTTTAAAATAATTTATTGAATCAGGCGTTACTTGGAGGTCCATAACAATGAACTGAAACAATTACTTTGCGCAGCCGCGACCTTATGATAGTTACGTTCGTCGTTCATGCAGTTCCTCCACCTCCACACTGTACGAACACACACGAATCACACAAACCCAACTATCACCACCACCAAACTATATGACGCGTTTCGAACTCAACCAGAGCCCGAAGATGACCTCGGAGTACCTAACGCAACCGTTTACTATGCTACCAAAATGTTAGATACACCTTTCTTGCATAAACGTAACTATCATAAGGTTGGGGATGAGCAAAGTAATTGTTTCAGTTCGGTTTATAAAATTCAATACTTATTTTCCATTTGTAAAACTGACCTGTGATCGACCTCTCATGTATCTCTCTGATTCAGTAACAGCACTCTCTCTGGTCCAGTAGCAGCCTTGAAGAGCCCTAGGTTGTAGCTATCTGGATATACAGACGATGGGGGCGAGGTTCATTATATAGCAGTTCGTAAGATCAAGTGAACCGCTTCGTATGGGCCAATGGAATACTAACCACATATGCATGAAGACGCTAGGGGTAGGGGTACCTGACCGTCCGTTGGTAAAATGGAAATGAAGGAATTAAATGATGTTGAAAAATACAAACAGGGAACTTTACGATGGTGTTCGAGGCTCTGTCGCCTGTTCCCGATCTACGGAATATCACTATGAAAGAGTCTTCGGTCGTTTCCATCGAATCCAACGCGGCTAACTGATACTTGATGGAACCGTCCCAAAGGTGGCAGCAGTGTTCCATACTTTTAAAAGAGTAAAAAGTTGCTCTGGCGTAAAATACCGACTCACCTTATAAACGGCTGCGCCATTTCAAACCATAGTAAGGGACATTGAACAAATTTTACAGGTGAGCGAAAAAACATGTTTTGTTTCAACCGTAAAAAAAATTGCAATAGGTAAATCGAAGCGTCAGGAGGCTCGGCGGGACAGTCTTTACCTGCACCTTCCATTGGGGCGTACAGATGATTGAAGAACAGAAATAAAAGCACTTACGTCACATACGAACACTACCGATTTAATTCAAAAACACTTTAAATTAAAATCACAAGTGATTAATGAAATATAGCCGGATTAAAGAGCCAATAGGTTAGCACGCGTGCACCACCGCGTCCTCGCGTCCTCGTGTGTAGATGCATTTTCTTCATCTTCAGCATCTGCAAACAAACAATGGTGTACGCTACGCACCTCTCGGTCACCCTGACCGATGAATAACAAGTACTAGGAGTAAATGTTTTCCTTAATGTGACACATAGGCCCAAGAGGGCCACACATAGGATTGCAATAGTTGCACACTCAAGAGTGCCACACAAATGAATAAGGGCCAAACAGACTAGTCAGTGCCACAGAGGCTCATAAATGCCACACAGGCTAGTAAATGCCACACAGGCTCATAAATGCCACACAGGCTAGTAAATACCACACAGGCTAGAAAATGCCACACAGGCTAGTAAATGCCACACAGGCTAGTAAATGCCACACAGGCTAGTAAATGCCACACAGGCTAGTAAATGCCACACAGGCTTTGTTACTGCCACACAGGCTTTGTTACTGCCACACAGGCTTTGTTACTGCCACACAGGCTTTGTTACTGCCACACAGGCTTGTCAATACCACTCAGGCTCGGCAATGCCACACAGGCTTTTTAGTCACAAAAGAATATTCAAATTACACAGCGTATTACTTACCAGCGCCGTTATCGGCACATTCCGACTCAATCTGATTAACAGGAACCTCTAGTCCTGCGCTCAACTCTAATGGGACATAACACTCAGGCATAGCCCGCACGCGATCATGAGCGTACTTATAAGTTCTGTTAGAGTTGAGAGCTTTTAGTAGATATCTGTCATGTCCAGTTACATCACTATCTATGTCATCAAAATTTTTTTACTTCAAGCCCTACATCACAGACCGAGACTATTTTAGTCTTTTTCATCACAAGTCTATTCTCGAAGATCTCAACTGAAAAGCCTAACTCAAGTAAATCTCTACCGATCATTATGTAATTTGAGATACTTAGTCAGGTACCACGTGAAACACCAACTGTACCAAATAACCCTGAATTGAAACCGTTGACATTATTTGAGTGTTACAGTTTATACTCACGTTACCTAACCCTAATAAATGTCACTGCATTGTATAGACGTTTTCCGGGAAAACGATTTGCTAAGCTTTGTTTTATCAAAGAACATTCGGCACCAGAATCGAAACAAAATGAAAACTTCTCACCGGTTTCATCCAAGAGGTAGTCAGTAGCTGTTTTGATGGTGCAGATGTCCACCCGACGTTCAGTCCGCGCGTCGCTGGCCTTTGAGTCCTTTCCAGGGCAGCGCGTTGCAATGTGACCCTGTTCTCCGCAATTGAAACAGGTTGGAGTAATAGTCTTCTTCGGTGCAGTAACTTCTTTCAGCGGTGGGGGGCAAAATGGTACTGGAGGTCACCGGACGTGTGTTTGTATTAACATCACTACTACTGTTACCTCGACACTCACTAGATATATGGCCTAGCTTGCCACAGTTGTAACACCTCCGAGAGCCCTCAATACGGGGATTTTTTGCTTCCACAAACGGAGTTGCTTTCTCTTGAGCTGGAGGTCCTCTTTTTCTTCTTTTGGATTTCCATTTAGAAGACGCCACAGGTTGGCAGCGGGAGTCTCAACGAAATCGAACCTGGCTGCGTGGGCTGCATGTTGCTCGTGAGATGCCTGGGGTAATCCCACTTCTGAAATCGAAGCGTCAGGAGGCTCGGCGGGACAGTCTTTACCTGCACCTTCCATTGGGGCGTACAGATGATTGAAGAACAGAAATAAAAGCACTTGCGTCACATACGAACACTACCGATTTAATTCAAAAACACTTTAAATTAAAATCACAAGTGATTAATGAAATATAGCCGGATTAAAGAGCCAATAGGTTAGCACGCGTGCACCACCGAGCGAGGTTGTCAAAAAGGATGACCAACTGTCAGTTGGCGGCCACCTGCTACCCTATTCGGGGTTACCCGCTCTTTTCTTTTACACTACCTTCTATAATTTTATAACTGTCAACGTTCGTTTCAATACTACCGCCTTACTATTACTACAATTAAGAGGTTAAGAGTTTACATACATACATACAATTAACTGCATCAATCATTGACGTTTAACAATCAAAACAAAGTGCCAAGTGAAACACATAATCAAAACGTCTTAATAAGTTTAGGTCTAGCTAGCATTATTTTGGCAGCGCGCCGTCAGGTATTTAAATATTTATATATTTTATTAAATTTTTGTGTTTTCATGGTTAAGATTAAGACGAATATACAATTATACAGGTACGGTACATAAGTATGTTTTACGTAAAATTATGTGCCATAAAGAAAATTAAGGTGCCGGGAACGCATTGGATGCGGATGTCTCAGGGCCGATCTGTTTTGCTAGCCTTGGATTGGCAGTGGACGTCATTCGGCTAAAATGTTGATGATGAATATGATGATGAATGATGTGCCATACTGGCTTGTGAAATTAGCGTATTTATTAGCGTTTGACCAGATCAAACCTAGTGAGCGTCTATGGCTTTTTCAAAACCTAGTAAGTGCATGCTACATACTAAGTTTTTAAAATAGTTTTATGTCATACTACCAGGTTTTGAAATGGTCAAGCCCGTTTTTTTGTGTTCTTACTGGGTTTGGAGGTACTCGTATCTGTGAACTTGAGCGAGATAGGACTCTTAATGTTTTTGTATCTGTACGGTTCAATACCACACAGCACTTTTTAGCCTAGAATCGCGCCCTACTTTAGTTATACGTCGCAGCGCTGACAACAGCACTTTTTACCTAAGACTGCTCTAATATAAACTGATCTTAACGCTTACTCTGACACTCTTAAAATAAATGTAAAAGATACACGGTCTCGCTGCTATACTAACTTGTTAACTTTAAACTTATAAATAAACTATTAAGAGTCCATAACTTTAACTTATCTTCAACAACTGCAACAAGGAGCCCTACGGAAACTCGGTAGCGGCCCCATACAGTATCCTGTAAGCAAGTTTTATGCAAAAATCGCAAAATTGTTTTTTTGAGAGTTGCTAGGTTTTGAAATGGGGCATAAAAGGACACCTAAGATTTTTAGCAGCAGTCAAATAAAAAAGACAAACATGCAAAGCAGGAAAATCCTCATTGAGTCTCCCAATGAGGCTGGCATAGTCACACAGGTACACTAAAGCTACGAAAAAAGAAATAGAAAAAAAAAGAAGGAAAATCCTGCAGCAATCAGACCTTGTCTATTTCAGTTTGAACGTGATTAATTATTTTTGTTAATCATTGTTACATGTTACACAAACTCCCATTTACAAATACGAAACCCTTCTTCATTTTCATCAGTCATTTAGAAGCAGTAAACAAGTGATCTGGATTTAGTATCGGTTTATGTAAATATTTGAAGACATCAACGGTAAGCGATGTTAAACTGGACCGTTTCGTTGAATGGCCTGGAAGTTGAAAACAAATCTTTTCCTTAATGGTTTTAGTCGATTTGGGAATATTGATATTGATTCTCCGGGAATTGAATATCTCCATACAAAATTTTATCCAAATCTATTCCGTTAGCGTTGCGTTGAGTTACTTGCCGGATCCAACCAGTAGTAGATTCTTCGACGTTCATAGGAGCTTCAATTAAAGCCTAAATTGTTTTTTTTTTACTGTATTATTTTTTGAGATGGTAAACAACCAAGTAAGGTACCTGATGATAAGTAAACACCATTACCTAATGACATTTTTTCAACACAACAAGTTTGTACAAGTGTGTGGCCAACCCAAAGGGCTGAGATATAATACTTTCATCATCATCATTTCAGCCGAAAGACGTCCACTGCTGAACATAGGCCTCCCTCAAGGCTAGCCAAACAGATCGGTCCCGTGCCATCCGCATTCAATGCGATCCCGCAACCTTAACCAGTTCGTCGCCCCATCTTGTTGGAGGCCTACCCACACTGCGTCTTCCGGTCCGTGGGCGCCACTCGAGAACCATTTTGCCCCATCCATCGGCCATCAGTTCTACGAGCGATGTGCCCTGCCCACTGCCACTTGAGTCTGGCGATTCTTCGAGCTACTAGGGGCGTTCAATAAAAAGTGAGAATGAGTATGTTATAAACAACTTTTACTAAATGTAATTTTATTTTTCGACATAGTCACCTTTTAGCATAATACACTTAGTATATCTTTTTTCTAAACTTAAAATTCCATTTTTAAAAAAGGTCTCATCTTGAGTACTTAAAAAATCTTGTACTGCAGCGACTACCGCGTCGTCGTCTTCAAATTTCTGGCCTCTCAGGTATTGTTTCAATCTCGGAAATAGGTAGAAATCACTGGGAGCGAGATCTGGTGAATACGGAGGATGCTTAAGGATATCGAACCCAGCATCACGAATTGCAGCCATTGCAACGGCGGACTTGTGTGCCGGGGCATTGTCCTGGTGGAACAGCACAACTTTCGAGAGTTTACCTCGCCGTTTTTCGCGGATCTCATTGCGCAATGTTGCTATTTGTTTGGCGTATAATGTGCCCGTAATAGTGGTTCCATGCTCGAGATACTCAATCATTAATACCCCTTTACCATCCCAAAAAACAGAGCCCATGACCTTACCGGCAGATGGGCTCACCTTGAATTTCTTCGGAGTTGGAGATGATGGCCTTTTCCATGTCATAGACTGCAGTTTCGTTTCTGGGTCGTAATGATGGAGCCATGTTTCGTCCATTGTTATAAATCGCGCCAAAAAAAGTTCCCGGTCTTGCTGCATCAGGTTCAAAGCTTCTTGACAAATCTCTAGTCTAGTTTGTTTTTGCGTGTCAGTAAGCATTCTTGGTACCCAACGCGCAGATACCTTTTTCATACCCAAGCATTCATGTAAAATATTATGCACGCTCCCCGTTGAAATCTTTACATTTTCAGCAATGAAACGAACCGTGACACGACGATCCGCCAAAACTGAGTTTTCGACTTTTTTCACAATTTCTTCAGTTACTGCTGTAGTAGGGCGTCCGGAGCGAGGGTCGTCCATTGTCAATGTTCTTCCACGTCTAAATTCGGCGCACCAACGTGCGACTGTAGAATACGGAGGAGCATTAGACCCTAAAGTGTCCCGCAAATCCAAATCGACTTGGTCCGTAGAAAAATTTTTCAAATACAAGTATTTGATAACGGCGCGCAGTTCAATTTTCTCCATTTTCGCTAACGTACTCAATAGCATTGCAAAGAAATTACCGTATATATTTTTAAACAAAAGACAGTTAGTTTTTTTTTTCATAGCAATCAGCTAGATAGATTAGCTTTACCGGCCAGTATTTAATTTCGTAATATTAAAAGAGTTTGCATCTCATTCTCACTTTATATTGAACGCCCCTCGTATGTCGGTGACTTAGTTCTTGCGCGGATTTCATCATTTCTAATGCGATCCCGCAGAGAAACTCTGAGCATCTTCATCGCCCTCTGAGTGACTTTGAGCTTTCTTATGAGGCCCATCGTTAGCGGCCACGTCTGAGTGCCATAAGTCATAACTGGCAACGCACACTGGTCAAAGACTTTTGACTTGAGACATTGCGGTATAAATATTGGATGACAAGACTCTGCACGCTGGGAAAAGCATCGCAGGCACTGACTGCTGCTTGAAAGGATAAGCGATGATGTTAGTAATAGACTAATAGTAGTACAAAACAATTGAATATATCCTTTGGTCTTGAAATCTGCAGTATAGACAATGTGCATTGTATCTCAGGTGTTTATTGTGCTTCATCTCAACAGTCGAAATCCCTAAAGTCGTAAAGGGCAAATTGCTACAACTGTATTGTTGGTTTTAAGGTAATTGGGTAGAGTTCAAAATGCAATTTCGTCCAGTTTGCCAAATGAAACAATAACTATCAAATTGTGGAATTTGTTCAGGACAATTTATTTCGAATGCAGCTGGGAGTTCGTGTTGATTAAATACATTAAATCACAATATTGCAAATATTTTAACTGACACCGGATTAATTATTACATCATTATGATAATAACCAGGATTTAACTGAAATGTTTTGTCGATTTACAATTTTATTAAGGCTAGTATTTAACGCTTATTACTTAACCTATAGTTCATGTCCCACTGCTGGGCAAAGGGCTCTTTTCTTGACCTCCACATCTCTTAGCCTGGCAATGGTTTGACCTGTGGCCACTCAAGCAGAGCGTCAAGGGTTCAAGCCCAGGCTCAAGCCCTTATTTTTTTCGGAATTTATGCGCGAATATACATTTGTAGGAACTACGGCCCAAGATCTCTCATTCAAGCGGGAGGCCTGTGCCCTTCATTGGGACGCATATATAATAAGTTAAGATGATGATGATGACGATGATATGATGACGATGATCGTTGATTTGAAGAAACGTTCAAACAACCTTTACATGACTTTCATTCGTCTGAGCTCCTAACCAAAGGCCATACGTCCGTCAACAATGCTGTTTGCTTTTTGCTTTCAAAGATTTATATTCTGTGAAGCCGCCTTACGTCAGTTTCGATGCTCTGTTTGTATATGACGCACTAAAATAGACCTCGATGATGTGTGATCTGCTATTTCTGCGCGGTTTAAATTTGAATGTGGAACGACTTTTCTCTTAAGGTTTCCACCCACTCGGTCATGCTAGGTTAGGGTTAGGAAAGCATTTTTCGGGGTAAAAAGCATAAGATAAGCATAATACGAGCTCTGCTTGAGTTCGAAACGCGTCAGTGTAGTTTGGTGGTGGCGATAGGTGGGTTTGTGTGATTTATGTGTGTTCGTACAGTGTGGAGGTGGAGGATTTGCATGAACACGCATTTCTTACATAATCGTAACTATCGTAAGGTCGCGGGTGAGCAAAGTAATTGTTCCAGTTCATTAATATGGACCTCCGCAAAGTAACGCCTGATTCAATAAATTATTTAATAAGCATACTTTGTGCCAATTAGATCAGGATCTGTTAAATCGTTTTAGCGTGAAAGTGTTACAAACAACCACACATACATCCGTACATCCACGGCACTTGCCAGTGGTCTCCATTCGAAAACTTTTCAGCCCCAACGGCTATCTGTTCTGCGTGCTGTCATCATCATCATCATCATCATCATCAGCCTATGTTCGTCCACTGCTGGACATAGGCCTCTCCCATGGCACGCCACTGAGCACGATCCTCGGCCACTTTCAACTGGGGGCCGTGGTTCGTGTTGACTTGCCATTTGGTCGGATTTGCTCTAATTGCCACGCTGAGCAGGCGGGTTGGCAATCGCAGTACATTCGAACCGGTATCGCTGCTGCCCGACACCGGTGGGACCGATGTGTACTTGGTCACAGAGTCTCTTAGTCGCCTTTTACGACACCCGCAAGAAGAGTTGGGGGAGTGCTATTCTTAAGCCGGCACTCCACGGTCTGCGTGCTGTATGGCCTCCCATTGCCATTTTAATGAGCTAATCCGTTTGGCTGTGTCGCTGCCTTCGTACTTCTACGAGTCTCCAAATTCCTGATTCGATCCCGTAGAGAAACCCTGAGATTGCCCTCTCCATAGCTCGTTGAGCGACTCTGAGCCTATTCATTAAACCTTACTTAACGAGAATATAAAAACAGGGTGTAGAATCCAGGAAAATGGTACTTGCATTTTCCGTACGGCATATATTTAATTAATTTAAATTCTGTGCGTATCTAGAGGAAGATTTTTGAACATAATTAATAATAAAAATGTTCGCGTGATAGAAAATTAAACGATTGACAATTTTGAAATGTTGATTGCAAGTTTAATTACATTTAAAAGACACTTCGAGTGCACTTATCTTCATCTTATGAGTAAAATAACCTTATGACTAGGATGCAACGATACATCGTCCGCTCGATAACACCTACTTTACAATTTCGATATTTTTATCGACATCTCCATCAGCGTTACTATATTACAATGTTATATTTAATACACGTGAAATTGAGCAATTGATGTTAGTCATAAATATCACAGGTCATTTGACAGTAATTTGACCGGTTCCCTATTGTTTTCCCAATTTCATGTCATAGTGTACCTGAGTATAGTTTTCCATAATTTGCTCCTTTAGAAGAACACTGGCCACAATTACAAATTATTGCCATATCAAAACTAAACTCTTTTTTTCTTTTTACATAAAGTTTAGTTTTTAAATGACAATAATTTGTAATTGTGTCAGTGTTCTTCTAAAGGAGCGAATTGTCATTTGTGTCATAATGTTATTTCTGAAACAGCATTTTCTTGAATATTGTTATTAAACCAACCTAACCTACGCCGTAAGTGGGTCAAATTTATCTTGCAAGATTTGATTATACACAGACAACGGGACAGGTAAAGGTAAAGCTTGTAAAAATCGTGAAAACAAGACAGTTCCGTATATTTTACGGCGAACATTGACATGCGTGAAATTGTGACAAATTAAATCATAGGAAACGAAGCGATCCTCAGTTGACCTAGCCACAAAGTGAGCAAAAAAATTTAGAGTAACTTTAAAACTAATTTTTTTCACTATGTATTGATCGATCAATATTTTAATGTAAATATCGATGTTTTTATCTAAATACAACCCTATCTGCGCCTCAACACTTAAAATTATTTTCCACTTCCGTCAACGTTACAAGACTAATTACAGCAACGTCGAAACGAGAAATTGGCTTGACTTGTTACGTTATTCGTAATATATTTTGATGGGTTGCAATTATCAAATTATTAGCTATGGTTTCCATGGTTTCAATAAATAATTTATTTAGTAAATTTGGCAAAATTCCGAATTCATCTGCGTTACTCATTCATCATCATCATTATCATCATTATCTCAGCCTATATACCTCTCACTGCACTCCCCTCAGAATGAGAGGTCTTGGGCCATATTTCACACGAGGACCCAATGCGAATTGGGAACTTCACACACATCACTGACTTTCCTCGGAGTCAAGTAACAGGTAATTGTGAAATGTAATTTCGCACAAATATTTCGAAAAACTCGTTGATTATATCCTACTAATATTATAAACGAGAAAGTTTGTGCAGACGTTCGGATGTTTAGACGTTTATTAGTCAATCAAGCAATAACGGCGGAATGGATTTAAATGAAACTGGGCGTTACAGATAGATATAGACAAAATCAGGACTGAGAAATAGGATACTTAATATCCCTGTAATTAAACTACCGAGTTTAACTCGTCATGTTTCGGGCTAATCCGTAGCCCTTCTTCCCGGATTCATACGTCACGTCGGCTGCCAAACGTGCACTACGTGCTACCGCTCTGCTCGCGCGGCTGCTCGACGACACTGATATCGGCGCACAACTACCCGCGTTTTCATCGTCATTTTTACTGTCATTGTTAAATGTAGGGTAGCACACAACACTAACATCACCCTGTTAAGGCCCATTCACATTCAGCATTCGCAGTATGATTATTCAACACTATCTTCCAAATTGAGGGTACCGACCAACCACTATCCCGGTTGGTCGTTGTAAGACGTGAGAGTACCTAATCACTATATTTTCACTATCCCTATAATGAGTTCCCGTAACATAATATTGTAACTTTAAAACAATGTAGAAATGCTGTCCAAGTCTTAGATAACGTATTAACTGGGTCGTACACTCTCCTGTGGATATAGCAAAAGTTAAGCAATTTCAGGAATTCAGTTTCGTAATAAAATAACTGGTTCGTATAAAACTGGAGTGACTTATAAATAACAGTTCTGTGTTTTTTACTAATGGATTTTTGGTTTGTAATAAAGAATGGACGAATAGTAAAAGAAGCTTTTAAATAAGTTTCATTCTATCTATCTCCGTAACTACGATGTCTAGACTCTTCAAATTTGACTTGCAAATAGGTACATAATAACAGTATTAATGGTTGTAAGGTTTTTGATAATACTCACGTGTTAACGAATAAAAAGAATCCCACAAAAACATTTCATGTTAAATGTTGCCAAGACGAGACCATGTAGCTCGCTCGCACTGTCAAAAAGTAATCAGATCTCCTTGTAGAGCCAAGTTTCTAACCCTACGTGCCCAGTACCTCTACCATGAGTTACACTAGTTGACAGTGACCGTACTCGCTAGCGACGGCGTAAATGATTTGTATGGAGAATTGTACTTCCGTAAGTGACCGCTAGAGGCGCTGTACACAATTATCCATACAAATCATTTACGCCGTCGCTAGCGAGTACGGTCACTGTAAACTAGTGTAACTCATGGTAGAGGTACAGCTCTAAATCTATAAGCCCTAATTTTACACTAATTAATCTCGTAGGCGTGCAGACCGTGGACTAAACTGGCGAGTCGGCCGCACGAACCTTTTGCAATTCGGCATATGGGCTTGAACTTAAAAATCTATTCAATCTTTTAAACCCTTTCCGTGCGGCCGACTCGCCAGTTAAGTCCACGGTTTGCACACCTGCGAAATTAATTAGTGTAAAATTAGGGCTTATAGATGGAGCTGGGCACGTAGGGATAGAAACTTGGCTCTACAAGAGATCCGATTGATTTTTGACAGTGCGAGCTACATGGTCTCGTCTTGGCAACATTTAACATGAAATGTTTTTGTGGGATTTCATTTCTTTTTGGTAGGGGATAATTTACTAAAAATCCTGAAATACATATCTTATTATTTATAACAAGGATAACAAGGACCCTCTATATCAATTTTCAGACCTCTAGCATCAAAATTTGCGGAAGTCTCATACAAGCTTTCTCCCCCTAGTTTAAGGGGTTAGGGGGGTAAAAGTTTCAAGTTTTAAGATTTTTTTCGTTGTTTGTATACTATTACTAGCTTACATACCAAATTTCAGCTTTCTAGGACTTCAGGAAGTACCTTAAGAATTTTGATGATCAGTGAGTGAGTAACGAAATCGGGGGTTTTTAGACATTGATAAAATCTAAAGTATAATAGCTACGACATTCAAACTTTGTATGTTTTATGTTTGTACTAGTGTTATTATATCTTGAAATTTTCAACTATTTAACCTCATCCAAAGCAAAGTTATAAGAGTTCGAAAAAACGACGAAACGTTTCGAGAAAAGGTAGGTAGTGCCCTTGCGCTCCGCTTGGCTCGTCTTGGCGGGGGCACTCCCGTGCCCCCAGATTATAATATTTACTTCACAATGGCCTTATCTCCATATCTAATTATAACGACTGGAGACGTCAAATTTGATATACAAGTAGGTAATTACGTAAATTCCCGTGGGATAAGGATTAATAAGGATTATTTTAACTCACTGAATAGATGTAGCTATTATAGAAATTTGATGCCTAGCAGATAACATCCATTAATAAGAAGAGATTTTGGAATTTCATAGAAAACAGGAATTTAACGTAAATTTTATCCGTTTGCGGACAAAGTCGCGGGCAAAAGCTAGTTATATAGTTAGTTGTAGAAGTTTATGGATAAACCTTAAGTTACACAAAACTGTATTGAATAATTTAATGTAAGGACGTTATCGACGAACAGGTATAGGGGAGAAGTGGAATGAATGGGACTATTCAAAAAATCCTATAAAGGAAGCTTTTATTATTTAAACTATTGAAATGAAATACAATAATTCACAATAATCAATTCTTAGTTTATTTTCGCATCTTCAAAAAAGTGTATTTTCCCTTTTGCCACTTCTCCCCTAGCATTATTCATTTACTCAAATTGTACAAAACTCTTAAAAAAACCCTCATGTTTTTGATAAAGTACACTGAAGTCTGATGCTTGAGCTGGATTGTAAAATCAGCTTAAAATTAAAAAAAAATGTAGACTCAGTTTAGGTGAAAAATATTGTATGTTCTTTTTTGAATGAGTAAATGAAGATTCTCTGAGTCAATATATTCCTAAAATCGGTGTTGATTCGTAACTTAAGTTTCTTATTCTAAAAAGTTAAATATAATTAGGTATTTCCCCATCATTTGATTAATGAAGGGCCTCGGTCGGAAACTCCGAAGTTTTAAACTTACTAAAACATTTTAAGAAGCTCAAGAAATTGCGCTTCCGTAATTTCAGCCAACTTTAGTTTATTTTTCACTCTTTTAGGTGTTTTTTTAATGCGAAATAGGGTTGCGTTTGACGATTGATAAGTAAGCAAACACTTTGTCTAAGATGCAGCATGTTTCCCCGGAAAATACCCAGACACCCTAGATTTGAAGAAGGTCAGATTTCGACGTTCAGGTAAAACAGACTCAGGTAATAAATTCCCAGTCCACAGCTGTCCTGTCTATAAAAGATGATTGAAACCGCTTCGTGCGAATTTTAGGGATGCTGACGTCATAAGGGCGAAGATTCCGTCAACGTCTAGTCGACCAGAGGAAGAAAAAGAGCCAGTGGAAAAAATACAATTCACAGCAATTGAAATAGTCCCAAAGTAAGCAAAGCGTGTCAACGGGTACAAGGCCACTGGTAAACATATTTAAATGCAATAAAATACAATACGTCACACAAAACAATAATAATAATAATAATAATGTCTATTTCACTAAAAAATAACATTGTTACAAAAATTAAGGGTTGGAGCTTCCTATTAAGTAAGCAATATACTTGTATCAGGAAGCCCCGCTCCTCCATAGCACAAGTTGTGATATAAGATAAACAAAACAAAAACAAAAAAGAAAAAAAAAAACAATACAATACAATACAATACAAATATTCTTTATTGATCACCAAAAACAGTACAGTGACATTACAAAAATAAAAATTCAGGTAGACAATAGGCGGTCTTATAGCTAAAAAGCGATCTCTTCAATGAGCGATTTCTTCTTCTTTTCTTTCTTCTTCTCTACAATGTGTGTATGTTTAACAACATATATAATGTGCGTATGTTTTTGTTTAGTTTTTAAATGGGACACACTGAAAAACATCATTGTGACTTGCCGCAACATTATGCTACACTCAACAGGTCCATGTATGATGTAGGTATTTCAAGTGTATTGTTTCATGTGTAACGAATATATTATGTAAATAAATCTCTCTCTCTTCCTCCCTCTCTCTCCCCTATCTTTCTCTCGTTCTGTTTCGCCCCCTTTCTTTTTTTTTTCTCTCCCTCCCATTCGTCAAACCATTAACCTCAAACATTGTGGTCAGGATCTCTAATCACTGGGTTATCCGATAGTCGATAA
The DNA here is from genome assembly GCA_947859365.1 of Archips crataeganus. Classification (NCBI taxonomy): domain Eukaryota; kingdom Metazoa; phylum Arthropoda; class Insecta; order Lepidoptera; family Tortricidae; genus Archips; species Archips crataeganus. The sequence goes on along the minus strand of OX402052.1, from coordinate 21,594,419 downwards.
TAGTACAGTATCAGTGGTTGCAGAAGCTCTTATTTAAAAAAAAATACCCACAAGAGTTCAGCAAGAGTTTCAAGCAGAGTATTTAATTCGTCAACAATATCTCCAGCTTACTCGTATATTATGTATAAAAAAAAAATATATATATCACCGGACAATCACACCAATTGACCTAGTCCCAAAGTAAGCTAGGAAAGCTTGTGTTATGGGTACTAGGCAACGGATAAACATACTTATATAGATACATACATACTTAAATACATATTTAACACCCAAGACCCGAGAACAAACATTCGTATTTTTCATACAAATATCTGCCCCGACACGGGAATCGAACCCGGGACCTCAAGCTTCGTAGTCAGGTTCTCTAACCACTAAGCCATCTGGTCGTCTAAAATGTATGGAAAACTTTTTATTGTACATAAAAAATTAAATTAACAGTTAATTAGAGAAACTTATCCCTTAAAGGAATCTCCTCCAGTCGAGTATGTCGTTCCACTTCTATCACTGCTACTTTTAGAATGAGAGAGCTTATGCTGTAGTCCCCACGGGGGTTCAGTGGGGATTTATAGCTTACGAGATACACCATCGAACTATTTCGCAGATGTGTATCGGTTTTTCACGACGTTGTCAACAGAAAATCTCTTGGGAAATATCAAATCCAATTTCACGCTTAAATTTCAAAAACTCAAACATAAGGTGATGTTTTAAAATTCATGTCTACCTATAAAATTTAGCAACTACACTGACGAGCAAAAATAAAGGGTCGGTTACAAAAATGACGATAACTACAAAACTCGCTGTGATAGCTTCTTCGAGTGAAATGAGTTTAGTAAAGAGTTTTATTCTCAATTAAACTTTTTCTTGTTAAGAATAAAACTCTTTACTAAACCCATTTTACTCGAAGAAGCTATATTTTTTTTTAAATTATTTATTGCAAATTGCTAAAAACAAAAAAAAATTCTTATACTCAGTTACAATCTTTAATTATTTATGATCACAGCGGGTTTTGTAGTTATCGTCATTTTTGTAACCGACCCTTTATTTTTGCTCGTTAGTGTATTTCTTCGTATTTTATTTAGTTGCGTTTAATACTCGTACATATAAAACCAGCCATTAACTGTACTTGTAAATCCTGGGCGTATACAAAGTACCTTTATATTACTCTGAGTAAATGCTCGTGAAGTCGTTCCCTGCAAGTTTTAGTGTCCATAAGCTCTTACTTACTCTACTTTTCTTGTGACACTGTAAGTTTGCCATTTGCTTTATTTTGTCATTAACGGTTTGCATGTTTACAACCTTTATTTCACTTGGTATGTTTACACCTACTCGTAAATTGTATACGAATCGCAATTCGAATTGCACTTTACTAGTAATCGTATTGATTTGAAAGACATGGATATGTGTATAGTATGACCATGAAGACTCCATAATTAAGATAATAATTCTAAGACGCAGCTCTACTAAAAAAAAATCTAATAATTTAAGGTTTTTCATGAGACTGTTTAATATTCAAAACATTTATTGTGGAGACTAATTAGAGACAGTTGACAACAGTTAATTACGAGTAAGTACTAAGTTAAAACACACATCGTCGCGGATAGTGCAATACCGCGTAACTAGCACTGGTAAATACTGCGTATCTACACAACACCCATTGTGCAAAACCACGTAACTATCACTAGTGAATACTGCGTATCTACACGTATCTAAATGCAACGGGTATTTGAACTGGTATATTCTAATCAGGATTTTACGTACGTGGGCGAAAAATCTTAATTTGGCTACAATTGTTAGATACACGGTATTAACCGATGCCTGTTACGCGGATTTTCCCTATGGGTGTTGTGCAGATACGCAGTATTTACCAGTGCTAGTTACGCGGTATTGCATTATCCCCGACGATATAGATTTGCTTGCGTGCGAGCATGCATGTGTACATCTATACTTCATTTAATTTAGAATTTAAAACCACAACATCATTATATTGCGGCTCGTCAACTATTTCTTACCTAGCAAATAGTACAGTACAATAGTCTGGGAGCCTTGATGTATTGTTCGCATTTTGTATTTTTCCATGCTTTGTTGGTTAGTACCTCAATGTAATGCTCTCACCATATTTATTGCCAGTACCTAGTTAATGGGCGATTCCACCGGAATCTTCGACTCTTAAGCATGTTTTTTATTCGGAGCTTAAGTGTTATGGCCTGGCAACAGTTTTATAATGCTCTATTTTATGATTATTATGGCTGTCCGATTTACAAGCGTGCTTGTGATATTTTATTGTTATTGTTATCTTTATGTCGACAAGCGGGTCAACCGTTATCAGTATCATCTCCCATCTATAACCTATATCCATCATCATCATCATCATACTAGCCTATATACGTCCTACTGCAGGGCATAGGCCTCCTCTCAGGGCTTGGCCCGTACTTCTCACGGAGAGCATAATATTCTGCTTGAGAGGCATAACCTGCACCTGTGTGTGTGAAATTCCCAATCCATACTGGGCCCGTGTGGGAACTATGGCCCAACCCCTCTCATTCTGAGAGGAGGCCTTTGCCCTGCAGTAGGCTGGGATGATTTATGATGATGACATTTATATGTTGCCCGCGACTCCGTCTGCAAAGAATTCGTTTATCGCTATCCCACGGAAATTACGCAATTTTCCGGGATAAAAAGTACCCTATATGTTAATCCAGGTTATAAACTATCTGTGTGCCAAATTTCATCAGAATCCGTTAAACCGTTTTAGCGTAAAGAAGTAACAAACATACGCACTCACACACTTACAAACTTTCGCCTTTATAATATTAGTGTGATTAGTGTGATGACTTCACCTCTGACAAGGTGTCACTCCTACTCATTTGCAAAACTAAGTGATACAATTAATCAAAACGTTACGTTATTGCTAAAAATACCTGCCAAAATTCATATTTACATGGCTCCAGGCAAAGCGCTAATTCTAAGTTATCATACTAAGCAATGCCGCAATTTGTGTAAATTTCATAGTTTACATTAACGCTGACGGTGTGTGGTCCGAAGCAATTAGCCGTAAATTACGTTACACTGGAAGCCCCAGCTTATTCTACTCGCAAGAGGCGTAGGCGTCGCGAATGAATCATTCACTATTTAGCACTGTATGTAAGAGCTGACTGATATATTTTTGCGCGCAATTTAAAACCACAAACATCCGTACCGTCTAGTGATTTAGAGATATTATTACGTTTTCAATGGTTACGAGGTAATCGTTAAACAAACAAACAGACATAAAAGTTCAAAAAACTAAAAACAAGCCTTAATGGTGGTAAACCATATGAACACAAAAACAAAGTTCCGAAAGTCGGAATCACGAATTTCAAAATATCGAATGGATATGGATTAGTTTAATTCCGAATGGCTAAAACTCCTAATATAACTAGGTATTCCGATTATTCATAAATCCGACTCTTATGATTTTGACCCCGTAGTTAAAAATATCTAACGTATACAATACCAATTTTCAAAATTTAGGAAACGAGCTTTTAAAATCGGAATTAGCAGCGATAAAATATTTTGGGGTACGTATTTGGGTGTTCCTTAATGGTAAACCTGCCTGACTGCTCCATCGTCAGACCTTGGCACCATTCTTGGTCGTTCATGTGTCATAAACGCAAAGATGAGCAAAAATAACTCAAGTAAAAAATAAATATTTCGTACTAAATACAAACTGAAATATAGATGCACAGAAAAAACCCCAGAAAAAAGACCAATGCTGGGAATCGAAGCCAGGTCCTCAGCATTCCGTGCCGTGTGCCATACCCCTACACCACCACTGGTCTAGAGATTAGACACGAATCTTTCCTATACATCATACATTTCAGTCTGCTAAATCATCACCTTATGCAGTGACAAGCGCACATCTATGTAACACCCTTTATCGAGAGATTTTAACACTCCTTCGGAACTAACCGCTCACCAGGACAAGAGATGGCGCTACTGCGCAACTTTAAACAAGTTAGCTATGAAGTATCTTTTTGTATTTATTTTTTCAACTTCATTTTTTTTTTTATTACTTTTACGGTCATCCCGTGAAATCATATACTATGGGCGTTCAATAAAAAGTGAGAATGAGTATGTTATAAACAACTTTTACTAAATGTCATTTTATTTTTCGACATAGTCACCTTTTAGCATAATACACTTAGTATATCTTTTTTCTAAACTTAAAATTCCATTTTTAAAAAAGGTCTCATCTTGAGTACTTAAAAAATCTTGTACTGCAGCGACTACCGCGTCGTCGTCTTCAAATTTCTGGCCTCTCAGGTATTGTTTCAATCTCGGAAATAGGTAGAAATCACTGGGAGCGAGATCTGGTGAATACGGAGGATGCTTAAGGATATCGAACCCAGCATCACGAATTGCAGCCATTGCAACGGCGGACTTGTGTGCCGGGGCATTGTCCTGGTGGAACAGCACAACTTTCGAGAGTTTACCTCGCCGTTTTTCGTGGATCTCATTGCGCAACGTTGCTATTTGTTTGGGGTATAATGTGCCCGTAATAGTGGCTCCATGCTCGAGATACTCAATCATTAATACCCCTTCACCATCCCAAAAAACAGAGCCCATGACCTTACCGGCAGATGGGCTCACCTTGAATTTCTTCGGAGTTGGAGACGATGGCCTTTTCCATGTCATAGACTGCAGTTTCGTTTCTGGGTCGTAATGATGGAGCCATGTTTCGTCCATTGTTATAAATCGCGCCAAAAAAAATTCCCGGTCTTGCTGCATCAGGTTCAAAGCTTCTTGACAAATCTCTAGTCTAGTTTGTTTTTGCGTGTCAGTAAGCATTCTTGGTACCCAACGCGCAGATACCTTTTTCATACCCAAGCGTTCATGTAAAATATTATGCACGCTCCCCGTTGAAATCTTTACATTTTCAGCAATAAAACGAACTGTGACACGACGATCCGCCAAAACTGAGTTTTCGACTTTTTTCACAATTTCTTCAGTTACTGCTGTAGCAGGGCGTCCGGAGCGGGGGCCGTCCATTGTCGATGTTCTTCCACGTCTAAATTCGGCGCACCAACGTGCGACTGTCGAATACGGAGGAGCATTAGACCCTAAAGTGTCCCGCAAATCCAAATTGACTTGGTCCGTAGAAAAATTTTTCAAACACAAGTATTTGATAACGGCGCGCAGTTCAATTTTCTCCATTTTCGCTAACGTACTCAATAGCATTGCAAAGAAATTACCGTATATTTTTTTAAACAAAAGACCGTTAGTTTTTTTTTTCATCGCAATCAGCTAGATAGATTAGCTTTACCGGCCAGTATTTAATTTCGTAATATTAAAAGAGTTTGCATCTCATTCTCACTTTATATTGAACGCCCCTCGTATTTCGTACTAAATAGTAGTTGAAAAAATAAATACAAAAGATACTTCATAGCTAACTTGTTTAAAAAATAAATGATAGTGAAAATAAACGGATCACTCACGTCTTAAAACGAGTTTAACTTGACATGTTTCGGGCTAGGTAATCCGTGACCATTCTTCTCGGAGTCACACGTCACGGCGGCTGCCAAACGCGCACTGCGTGCTACTCGTTTTGAGACTTGAGTGATCCGTTTATTTTCACTACGAGTGAGTCTCACGGTAGTTTCATGTTTAAAAAATTAATGCTTATTAGGTAGGTACGTATCGCAATACTCACTTCTGAATAATCTGGAAAAGATCGGAAAAAGTCATTGGCGGTGGGCTGCTAAAACCGATCCTCATCATCATCATCATCATCAGCCTATGTTCGTCCACTGCTGGCCCTATACTACGAAGCGCGAAATTCGAACTTCGTTTCATGCCGTTCCGCTCACACTAATGGTATTTATTACGAGAGTGAGAGGGACCGCACGATCCGAACTTCGAACTACGAATTTCGTAGTAACCCCCCTGGACGTAGGCCTCTCCCATGGCACGCCACTGAGCACGATCCTCGGCCACTCTCATCCAGCTCTTGCCAGCCGCCTTGCGAAGATCATCGCTCCACCGAGTCCGAGGACATCCCACGCTACGTTTGCCGATCCGTGGTCACCACTCAAGAACTCGTCTACCCCAACGGTTATCGGTTCTTCGGGTTATATGGCCGGCCCATTGCCACTTCAGCGTGCTAATGCAATGGGCTATGTGAATGACTTTGGTTCTCCGTCGGGCTGTTCATGCAAAAACCGATCGCCGTGGACATATGACATCGTCTACACCCCAGCCTATGTACATCCCACTGCAGGGCACAAGCCTCTTAGGAGTCTAGTCTCGTAGTTCCCACGCGGGCCCAGTGAATATTAAAAAAAAATATTTATTTTATTAGCAGTTACGTCTGCTCACCGAACCTAAGATTTAAAAGTGAAAAAGTTTCCGGGTGCGCCGGTGGCACTTGAACCCACGTCTCCTGGGTATGCGCCCCAACGGGTGTTCTACCAACTGAACCACTTATAATATTTAATATTAATATTTGAATTAAATAGAAGTGGTACATCATTTCTTACGCATTTCCAACTAATTTGGAACGTAGGAGTCATAGCTTCTAATAGTTGTGATGGATGTTACCACACGCCACTGTTGGCGTATGTAAGCGATTAAGAATTTTGGGGAGGTCGGTTGGATGCGACGTGGTTCAGTTGGTAGAACACCCGTTGGGGCGCATACCCAGGAGACGTGGGTTCAAGTCCCACCGGCGCACCCGGAAACTTTTTCGCTTTTAAATCTTGAATATTGAAAACTTCACACACACCATTGCATTTCATTGCAAATGTGTCCAGGTTTCCTCATGTCCAGCAGTGGACTAATTTGATGCTGATAATGAAAGGCACTTCCAGATTTTTATAGATTTCTCATGCTTTACAGCAATAATTTCCAATCAAGAGCTCACGTATAAATGTTTATCTTAACCAATAAATCTGTTTGAGTAGACAGAAATAGTCCATCCTGTTAAATGCTGTTACTGATGAGATTCGGATGAGAATAACAAAATCTCCGAATTCTATGTTGATGATGTTATATTTACGCGGATGGTCTTTGAAATAGACATGTTAGATGCTTTGAATATGTGTGGTGGGTAAATAAGATTTAGTCATCATCATCATCCCAGCCTATATACATTCCACTGCAGGACACAGGCCTCCTCTCAGAATGAGAGGGCTTGGGCCGAAGTTCCCGCGCGGGCCCAGTGCGAATTGGGAACTTCACACACACCATTGAATTTCTTCGTAGGTGTATTCAGGTTTTCTCACGATATTTTTCTTTACCGCAAAGCTCATGGTAAATTTCAAATGTAATTAATTTCGAACATAAATTCCGAAAACTCAGAGGTGCGAGCCAGGATTTGAACCCACGACCCTCTGCTTGAGAGGCTATAGGTCAAGCCGCTAGGCCACCACGGCTTATTAATAAGATTTAGAGAACAGTTAAAATTATAAGAAAGAAAAAAAGAAAGAAAATACATTTATTTACAACAACACGAGACACATCATCAATATTTTTACAAAACAAAAGACAACACGAAAGCTAAAGATAGAATGTGTCATTGCGGTTGCAAATCGGACACTGGCTCAGCATAATGCTGAGGCGTTTATAGCACCCCAGCGCTGACTTTCAGCCAGTACCGTTGGTGACTCCCGGATTGTTGTTTAGATAGATAAACAAACTACACACTAATAGGTAGATAAAACTACATGCTAATTTTTAACTCCTGACGCAAAAGGAGGTGTTTTATATTATAAGTTCTGTTTGACCGCTATGTGTATGTGTTTGTCTGTCTGTGGCACTGAAGTTCTTAAAAGGGTGAATTGTTTTGGATGCGGTTTTTTATTTGAAAGCAGATTTAGACTAGTTAAAATTGGTTTAGCTGTGTCAAGGTTATCAGCTCTTTTGTTAGCTGCGGAAGAGATCTTAGACGAATAATGGGTATTTAATTTATTTTTAAACATATTTGTAACCGAAAATTTAAAACTTTTGAAATGTTCGCTTTTCTTTTCAGCGTAGAGTTTTTTTCTAATTTTTAATTTATCATACTATATTTTATAAGCTAGATCTAAGGTAAACGTCCCTGTGCGCGACACTGATCTAATACATGGCACCTTCAATCTTATGTCATAGTAAGAGAGGTGACGGATGGGTGTCACCTCTACTGGGCGTTGAGGTGTCGAGCATTGGTACGTTTACCTTACCAGTCCAATTCAAATGTCAGGATTTTACTGAAATCCCATGGGAATGCCCGAATTTACAGCCGAAGCCATCTCTCTTTGACAGGACGTCTGTGCCCTGCTAGGAGGATGAATGAAATTTAACGGTGCGCTCAAAACGCACCCTATCATCTAATAGTAATTTAACTCCGTTTCCTCACGAAAGCCTTAAGGATACCTATAATAACTTATTGATATTCATGAGTTTTTTATGCAGAAACCTCAATTCATAACAGACCTTTGAGGTCGAGATGGAAAATAAAAGAGGCCAAGGCTTTGTCGTGAGATATGAATGCAATCTAGGAGTTATTACCAAACAGAATGACGGAAACACAGACGTATTGTCGTAACAAAAACAGAGGAATCCTTTGTGATACTCTTGTTTTTGGAACGTAATATTTTACAAGAAAATTTAGGTGAAACGTTGGAAAGGTTATATATAAAATGGAACGAGAAATGTTGAAATGGCTCTGTATTAAAAAAAAACGTATAATATAGAAGCATCTGAGATTTGTGATGAATACTTATAAAATTAACGAACGCGAGACAAAATCACACTCGTAAAATTGCGTTCTTCAAAAAATAAAATTCAAATAACTTTAAAAATATATATATATATACTCGTATATTAGGGGACAATCTTACACAAATCGACCTAGTCCCAAACTAAGCAAAGCTTGTACTATGGGTACTAGACGACGATAAACATACTTATATAGATAAATAAATGACAATTTGTTGAAAATTATGTGTTCGTCTATAATTGGGGCCCATACGAAACTAATAAATGTATATTATGATATGAATGTAACAACGATATGTGTGTGCCCTGTTGGCGTATAAATGAATAAATAAATAATAAATAAATAAATAAATACTTAAATACATAGAAAACATCTAAAACTCAGGAACAAATATTCGTGCTCATCACACAAATAAATGCCCTTAGCGGGATTCGAATCCAGGACCTCTTGCTTCGTAGGCAGGGTCACTACCAACTAGGCTAAAGCGGTATTTGGTTTTTATTATTTTATGTTCCAACGACATAATGTATTGTAATACAATAGCAATAAAACTATAGCGATCCCAACTAACAAACTTTTCAAGTACTTAGAAATATTTCGCTGCCTTGTTTAAAATATTATTTATTCTAAGAAAACTTACCGCTCCGTCTGCGTCTAGTTTTTCAAACTGACTGCAAATATTTCAGACTTCAGTAAAGTTAAGAGCTACTTCTAGGAGATGAAATAAACTTTTACGAACAAGTCGTTTAATGCTGAAGTACTTTGATTTATCTTCTCTGGCAATAATTAAATATCTTAATCACTCATGATGGGCGTTGTAATTAGATTAATCTTTTTTGGCATCAGTTTTTATTTATATTTTAATAGTATATTTGTATATTGGTATTTACCTGTGGTTTCTGTCATGTATGTAGTTCATTAGAATTGGCAGTTGATTTAAAGTTCTGGGGCATTACCAAATTCCTATTACAATCTTCTGTCTTGACTTTTTATGGCTAAATGCAATAAAAGTGTTAAGTACTCGTATTATCATTTCACGGAAAAATATTATTCTTTTGACGTTGACACTAAAGTGAATGTGTGCGACGAATACGAAATTAAAACTGTACCTACGCTTTAAAACATTTTACTTTTATACCTAACGTTTTACGTGACGTCGTTAAACGTAGATTAATTTTTGTTATGTCAGTTCTAGCTTGAAATTGTTTGGGTACTATTAATATAATAAATTGAAAAGGTCGTGTGTGTATGCATGCGTGTAAGAGTACGTACGTGCGTGGGTGCGTGTGTTCTTACCGTGCGAGTGCGAGCGGTAGACATAAGAATGGATTTCACGTGGATCCCGTGATAATATCAGGATAAAAAATAGTTAGCTATTGTATTAATTATTCTAGACGTTCAGTTGTCTACTTATTATGTGTCATGCAAAACCGTCTAGACGTTTTAAAGCGAAGGAGTATCAAACATAAACATACTCACAAACATCCGCATTTATATTATAATAGATTAACTAGGATTTGTAATCAAGATAATTACACACAAACCTGTTCCTAAAATGATTACCAACTTTGAGGTTGAAAGTAGTTCAAGCGTACGGGATTATTTTAATGGGAAACCAACCGTTTCGTCCCAATCACCACTAATCCATGGATTCACTGAACCAGACAACTTGGGGTTTTAATCAAATGCTCTTCGGTTTTTAGGTCAAATATTGAATATATAATCAGACATTACCGATCAGAATTGTGTCAATCTGAGCTCGGAGAGCCGCCAGACTTAAATAGAAGTGGGCAGGGCACTTTGCTCGTAGAAAGGTGGGGCCGCGAAACGTGTCAATCGCCGTGTCCCGTGAGTTACCAAAGTCTAAAGCTAATGTCTATGAGTCAAATACAAACTGAAAATTGGGTGCACAGAAAAGCCCATGGTGCCCAGCCCAGGCCCAAGCTCAGGTCCTCAGCATTCCGTGCTGTGTGCTAAACCCCTGCACCAGAACTGGTCGGGACTTAGACACTATAATTTTTCCTATGCATCACACATCTCAGCTTGCTTAATCACTTGTTGCAGCGATACTGGCCGTAAAAGTAAAAAAAAAACTAAATAGGATTGGATTGGAATTGAAAAATAAACATACAAAAAGACTCCAAAAAAAAACAATCTTGAATGTCTATGGCCTAAAACCAATTGCAATTCTGCGACCACATAGCACACCGCTTGTGGTGGTCACTAGGATTTTTAGTTGACGGACGTACTTAGTCGATTTTGGGTAACACACGGGACACGGTGGTTGAAATGTTTCACGACCCCACCTAGAACCGACGGTTGACAAGACTGTAAAGTTCTATAGTCCGACAAGCTCGTGCGCGACCCTCCGCGGAACCCTGTCGCAGTCAGCGTTTGCCGCACTTATTAAAAACAATCTTGTTAAGGACAGCAGAGGCTCCCTGCGACAGGGTTCCGCCGAGCGCCGCGCACGAGCTTGTCAAGGTATAGAGTGACGACCGGGAAGCGTAAGACGAGACGTAGAAAAAACCCTGTTGAGGAAAATCCGGCGAGAAACTCAACAAGGATGTTTTTTCAAATGCAGATCTACACTATTACACTATATAATACGAAACTAGGGATCACCCATTTAATCAAAATAATTTCCAAACTGTGTTGGAATACAAGTAATATTTAACCTTTGTTTCACGATATTTAACCTTGATATCTCTTTTCCAGGTAATCCACCCCTCAAAACCATGAAGCACTGAAACAACTCAAATCAAAATGAATTCCGACGAAGAACTGTATAATATATGCATGAACGTTACCAATGAAGAGATAGCGAGCCTAACGGGATGTAACTACAGCAACGAGTTCGAAAGCGGGGAGCTATTAGAGAAAGTCGTGTCCAGAGTTGTACCAATCTTCTTCGGATTCATCGGCATCGTCGGCTTAGTCGGCAATGCTTTGGTCGTCCTTGTCGTTGCTGCCAACCCTGGCATGCGATCAACAACCAACCTCCTAATCATAAACCTAGCCGTAGCTGACCTTCTCTTTGTTATATTCTGCGTGCCGTTTACAGCGACAGACTATGTCATGCCAAGATGGCCGTTCGGAGACATCTGGTGTAAAGTTGTACAGTACTTCATTGTGGTCACAGCGCATGCGTCAGTATATACACTGGTGCTCATGTCCTTAGACAGATTTATGGCCGTCGTTCATCCAATAACATCGATGTCAATACGGACAGAGAAGAACGCATTACTAGCGATAGCCTGTATTTGGGTGGTAATATTAACAACAGCGATCCCTGTAGGCATTTGCCACGGGGAGAGGGAATACTCCTACTACCACAGGAATCATTCTTCCTGTGTGTTTTTAGAGGAGCAAGGCTACAGCAAGCTGGGGTTCCAGATGTCTTTTTTCCTGTCTTCCTACGTCATACCGCTGGCGTTGATTAGTTTTTTATATATGTGCATGCTGATAAGGCTGTGGAAGAGCGCTCCTGGGGGCAGGGTGTCTGCGGAAAGCAGGAGGGGGCGGAAGAAAGTGACCAGAATGGTCGTAGTGGTGGTCGTGGTGTTTGCTGTGTGCTGGTGTCCTATACAGGTGAGTGATTTTGTTTGTCATTTAATTCAAAGTCTAAGTTAAAATATCTTCATTCGATTTTGTCTATAACAAGCACTAATAAAAGTCAAAGAATATACCATCGGTTCAGAAAAACTCTGTTGAGAATAATCCAGCAAGAAACTAAACAAGGTATACTTTTTCAAACCAATCTACAATTTATTTTATTAAATTACATACCTGCACCTAAAGTTTTCTATTTTTTTTTATCACATTTACTATTTGATATTAGGGATCACCAATGCGGATCTGAAATATTTCCAAAGATCCCTGTCCATGAAATAATCATAAATTAAATAGTATCGTCACGGCGGCAACAGTGGGTCACTATTTTCCAGTGATGTTCCCTTGATTTGGACGATCATTGAAAAGATATAAAAGGATTAGTATTATAGTGTAACTAATGCATATTAATCAATTTAATCGTTTTATTTAAACAAGATAATATTATGGAAAATAAAAAACATAAAAAAAAAAAAACAAATTTGAGCCAATGTGTACTGGGGGTAAATAGGATGTAGTGGCAACAGTTTCCCTTAGATCACAGTGAATCATCTACATATAATATTACCCAATAAATAATGTAATTTTCAGTTTTTTATCACTATTTATTTACTGAGTTAACCAAACAAACGTCACATTGAAGAAAATTACGCTTTTGTTTTAAAATTAATAGGTAACTTAAATTTCACTATTACAATCGCAAAGTGGCTTTTCAGTCTTAAATATTAAAAAACTTTAGTTTTGTAATTCAGCTAGTTTTTGAATTATTCCAACAACTGTAACTGAAATTAAATTATTAAATAAAAAAGCTAAAGCAAATAAAAAGCTCTTCTATTAAAGTAACAAATTTCCTCGCAACATACATCATTAAAAAACTTTATTCACGTATAAATACGCTTTAGTAAAATTTTTCAAACGAACAATGAACTCGACAGTACACAAAGTAGTTTTTTGTGCGTCCAAAAGCAATTTTGTCTGTTTACCTTCACTTTTTGAACACAGAGCTTCGTTTTTCTGAATCGCGAAATGAAGAGTAAATTGTACACTTTAATTATATTTTACCTTAGTGATGGATGGGCAGCGCGGCACCGGCCATTCTAGAACTCTTTGGGGGAGCTCTTTGGCGCAAGTCAGACAGAAGAGACGTGGGACGAGGGCGCGTCGCAGTCCGCGTCGTTTGTTCGCAGGCCGCGTCACCGCCCCGTCTCTTCTGTCTGCTAAAAAATCGCGACGCTTCCATACAGTTAGTTTGAAAACTGATTCAAGGGGCGCCGCCAATGCAACGCGCCCCCGTCCCACGTCTCTTCTGTGTGGCTTGCACCTTTGTGAACGTCTTTCCGCTGATATAATTCAGTTAATGACGAAGGTGATGTGTCGTTGCCAGTACTCCCATTCCCGGAACACTACGAAGCAGCATAAGATAATAATATCAACGGTTAAAAGGCAAAACGCATGAAGCGACACTTTTTGTCAAAATGACATACATATATTTGAAATCAGCGAATTTTTCTCCGTCGTTTGAGCCGGGTTTCATGCAAATTTCAAAAATTGTCGCTTCATGCGTTTTGCCTTTTAACCGTCGATATGGAAATTGTCGTTATTACTATGGTTCCTCAATACGAGTCCTAACTAATTTTAATCAAAGAAAGTTACTTAACGTTGTCTGCTATTTTAGTAAGTAGGTATTTAATATGACTTTAAAGTCTAAAGTTAAGTGTAAAGATACTCGTGATCTTCATCAATTAATCATCATCCCGCCTTTAATATCAGAGCTTCATAGCTCTTCGACTGTTTATTTTCTATAGCCGACTGTACGTATAAATAACAACAGTTCATTACATTATACCGCGCAATAAAAGAGCAAAATCGTTTCCTCATCTCGGAATACTGTTATCACGCCTCTTCCACTCCTTACGGATTACTGGAAAAAGCTCTTATCACCCAAATTACCGAAATTTAATTCAAAGCAGGCGCTGGCAACATTTCACCTCTGTGACGTGCAAACGGAATAAAATATAAAGTACAGTTGACGAGCCCTGACAGCGAGGTCTACGCGTTCAGTGTTGACTATCTCTGTTTAGGAGAGCTGTTTTAGTAAACGCAATATAAACATTTCATAAAACATTCATTTTAAACCTCCATTTTTGACTCTTCAGGGATGATGCCACCAATCAGTTGACGTAGAAGAATAGAATCATAAAAATACTTTTGATGAGCTGTCGAAACACGATTCGCCCATAGTTTTGTACGGAAATAGCTAGTCGTTATTTCTTTGCCAACTTAATCATCATCATCATCATCATTTCAGCCGAACCAACCAACCAACCCAACCAACCCACCTAATCCAACCAACCAGCCAACCTAATCAACTAATAGTTAATTGGAAGTTATTTATTTATTTATTTATTAGAATCAACATAGATAGATATATGTCAAAACAATTAGGTATTTTAACGAAGTTGACAAAAACAGTACTTAAATAAATCTAACTCCTTAACAATTCTCACCAAAACATATGGTGTTAACTAAAAATACATTGCTAATATATATAACTAACTATAACTAGTTAATATATAAATAAATATAAAATAAATATTAGGGGACAATCTTACACAAATCGACCTAGTCCCAAACTAAGCAAAGCTTGTAGTATGGGTACTAGACGACGATAAACATACTTATATAGATAAATAAATACTTAAATACATAGAAAACATCCATAACTCAGGAACAAAAATTCGTGCTCGTCACACAAATAAATGCCCTTACCGGGATTTGAACCCAAGACCTCTTGCTTCGTAGGCAGGGTCACTACCAACTAGGCTAAAGCGGTCGTTAAAATTATATTCAAGACTAAAATAGTGATTTTTTTTATTACAATAGTACCCTAGTGGTTTCTATGGCCATTCAAGCAGAGGGTCGTGGGTTCGTGCCCGGGCACTTGAAATTTACCATGAGCTTTACGATGAAGGAAAACATTGTGAGAAACTAGCTTGCCGTGTGAAAAGCTGCGAATAAACACTTATAGTTTGAAATTTAATGATTTATTTTTTGGTAGTTGTAGCTATGTCTAGCACAGCTACACTCGACTTTTTCTTGGTATGGGCCACAAGTATGTTGTTAGCATTTCGCTGCCGCAGTTTTGATTGTCAACAGTATTAGAGGTCAAAATAAATGCCAATCAATATAAATTGTATACCAGGCCATTCGTAGAAGCTCGCCGGGCTACATCTGGGCAGCGGGCTGCAGGTTGAGTACAGCTGGTCTAGCATATTCTCGTATTCTAGCTTCGGTTCTCTTGGGTGCTAAATTGTTTGGCAGCTTTTAACTCTAACGTGTTTTCGTGAACAGAAAATCCGTCTTGTTAAACATTGTATCTTTGATTTAAAATGAGTTCACGTTTACAATTGAATACGTGAGAAAAATGTTTTATTAAAATTTTGAAGTTGCTTGCGCGACTTGTGTCTGCTTAGAAAGTTATAAATTGAATGAATCGATAAACTTAGAAGTAGTGTACCAAGTTTTATTTTAAACTACTTTTTACATACCTAACTTTATACAGATTAAAACGGGTACGTATCAAAATATATAAAGTTTAAAATTAATTATGGACGAAATACATAATGGTCATTTGATTTAATGCAATTTTCTTGGAAATTCTCAACTTTACAGGATTTTCATAAAATAAACCTAACCTAACCTAAACCAATCTGTAGATTAAACGATTAAAAAAGTTCGTTTATCAATAGTTTCATAGAAAATTTTGGTATTTATTATGACCATTATGTATTTCGTCCATTATTCGTTTTAAACTTTATATATTTTGATACGTTCCCGATTAAAACTATGTTTAAAAATAAAATAAAACTAACAAAACTACAGCTAGGTAAAATTAACAAAAGGTTCCCCCCGCGGCATGGATCCAAAGACACTGGCAGCATTAAATAAATAAAATATAGACACAAATTGTTTATGCCCAAGACGAATCTTTCTCTTGTTAAAAATAATGTTCATGGAATGGCAGTACAGATATTCAACGCACTGACCGATACTTTTAAGGAGCTGCCTATCATTATATTTAAAAAAAAGTTGTTTAATCATCTGGTCGAAAACAGTTACTACTCTATTGACGAGTTCATGACAAATTGCAAACTGTAGTACTATTATGACATCATTTTGTTTATTAGATTTTCATAATCAATTTTAATAACCATTCCTATTTTTACATAATTATTACTTTTCCTAATTAGTTTTATTTTATACAAAATTGACATTATTTTAATCAAATTTTGACCATAAATTATTGTGAGTTAAAAAAATAAGTAAGTATGCATGATAATCTAATTAGAATTGACAATTATTAATTTATAAATATTTGTACGCCATACTATGGCAAAATAAGGATTGGAGCCTCTGATATTGTGTAACACCAATTTATACCCTTGTTTATGCAAATAAAGTATTTGAAAAAAAAAAATAAACAAATATATTTATTATCACGGGACAATTCACACCAATTGACCTAGTCCCAAAGTAAGCTTGTGTTATGGGTACTAGGCAACGGATAAACATACTTACTTATATAGATAGATACATACTTAAATACATTAATTTATTAAACACCCAAGACCCGAGAACAAATATTCGTATATATAACGTATATTTCGGAGTAAACGAGTTCTTAAGTGGAGACCGCGTCTTGCCAAACGTAGTGTAGGACGCCCTCCGGCCAGGTGGAGTGACGATCTGCGAAAGGCTGCTGGTAGAAGCTGGATGCGTCTAGCCGAGGACAGGGCGCAATGGCGCTCATTGGGGGAGGCCTATGTCCAGCAGTGGACTGTTATAGGCTGATGATGATGATGATGATGATGATGACGGTCAGATCGCATATCTATACAAAACATAATATAGAGACCGACAATGTTGTTCATACATAATGCGGGCTGCGTTCAATTTGACCTGACCGCGACCGCAAAACGCATTCAGTGTGACAAATCCTTAAATTATGAAAACATAATTAATTAACGAAAGCCTGCTATGTTAACAGATATCTGGTTATTCAAAGAGAATTTGGGGTATTAATATCATAAAGATCACTTCGAGTGTACAGAAATTATTATCTTTGCTTCGTTTTTAATTTATTAATGAAATCGTAGACTTGGTGATGAGGGAAAATTATATTTGCGCTTTAATTATTTCTCATAGCAATTAAAATGTATAAGAATAATAAAAAGTAAAGTATTCAACTTGATAAATTAATAATGCTTGATTTCGTGTAAGGCAATTAATGTAATTCTAAAGTGAAGATCATTTAGTGAATCTTCATAATAATTTTATTTTTACCTCGAGTAGCTCCCACACTTAAAATAATATTAAAACTTAATTGTCTTCATACCAGTAAACATTTTCTGTACCTAATTTGATAGAAATCATCGTCATCATCCCAGCCTTAATACGTCCCACTGCATGGCATAGGCCTCCTCTCAGTATGAGAGGGCTTGGGCCGTTAGTGAAAATAAACGGATCACTCACGTCTTAAAACGAGTTTAACTCGACATGTTTCGGGCTAATCCGTAGCCCTTCCTCTCGGAGTCGCACGCCACGGCGGCTGCCAAACGTGCACTGCGTGCTAACGCCCTGGTCGCGCGGTCGTGTCAAATGTGTAGCACACAACACTAACCACATCACTTTGTAAAGGTTCGCTCACACTCACCGTTGACGCAGTACGAACATTCAACACTGTTTTCCAACTCGGGGATACTGACCTGAGGCTACGGATTAGCCCGAAACATGTCGAGTTAAACTCGTTTTAAGACGTGAGTGATCCGTTTATTTTCACTATGAGTGAGTCTCACGGTAGTTTCATGCTTAAAATTAAGGCTTGGGCCGTTGTTCCCACGCAGCCCAGTGCGGATTAAGAACTCTACACACACCATTGAATTTAACTGTAAAGATTATAGTAAATTTCAAATGTAATTTCGCACGTGAAACTCAGAGGTGCGATCCCTATACTTGAAAGTTTTAGGTAATTAACTAAATGTAAACAAAACAATGTCAACTGATGTCTTAAATACTGTAATTCTCCCATTAAACTATCTAAACATTTAAATTTCTGTATTAAAATACGTCAGTCTAGTTTGTATTCTTCCATGTACCTGTCTATTTTTGTTTTTATTTCTTTTCTATCACCCGACTGTCCAAGGAGGGTTATGTTTTTTTTTTTGTTTGTTCCTAGTTATAGAGGAGCGGGACTTCCTGGCACAGATATTATTATCTTTATATTTAAAAGGAGGTCCCAACCTTGATGTTAATTATGTAAGGTTTAAAACGAAATAAACATTTTTTCATTTTTTCATTTCATTTTGTATTACAATGATAGATAAATAAAATGTTTTGAATCCTTGAATGTGCCAAATTTGGAAACTGAAGTTTGTTTACATTTAGTTAACTACCTAAACCTTTCAAGTATAATTTGAACCCACGACCTTCTGCTTGAGAGACTACAGGTCAAACCACTAGACTGATTGCCTGGCTCACTGACTTATCAACGGCTGGCCCAAGCCCTTGACCGTAGGAGAGGGTTGGTTTTTGACGGATTGGTTCAAATTTCCACGAGATCATTGTCATCCCAGCCTATATACGTCCCACTACATGGCACAGGCCTCCTCTCAGAATGAGAGGGTTCGGGCCATAGTTCCCACGAGATACTTAGGCAATAAATGTAATTTACATGTTCGATTCAGAGTGACCCTATTTCCGTAATGATGATTAAAACAGTAAAAAACTGTTTCTGATTTTTTTTAAATTCTCACCGGATAAGGAAAAAACGGCATATTTACTAACTGATACCGTTGAAACCAATGGATTTTTAGATGTTGCTTTTTCTGATGTTTGCTTAATAACCTTACTACTTTGAATTCTGCGCAGACGAAATCGCGGGAAAAAGCAAATAACAAAACAAAAAAAGTGCTTTTCAATTTCCGCGCGTAAAGCCATTAGGAAAAATAATACAGTGTTTGAATTAATAATTCCCTTTTACCCAGTGAGGAGGATAACCTTAATTTTATGGTTCCTGGGAAATTCAATAGCACTTCAGATTACAAAACAGCAATGCGGGGTTTGTTGGGCAAGTCTAATTGAATACATACGTAAACTTACATACATATACGTAAACTTGACTTGACTTTTTGTATGTGTGAGAGAGGAAGAGAATTATGACAAATGTTTTGTTTTAAATTCAATGGATTACTATACTAAACGGGACTTATTTATTAACACTAAACTTGAACCTTGGAGGTCGTTCCGTAACTTATAACAAAATCAAAACAAAGTTTAAACTTCGCGATCCATTCGTTCGGCGGAGGTAAACAATAAACAAGTGAAATAAGGTTTGCTTGTTTTAATTCGTTTTGATAAAGAAGTCCTTTGGCAGTATCAAGTTAGTTGTTATAAAACATTCGCTAAATGCCGGCAAATTGTGGAATCAACTCCCGTCTACGGTGTTTCCAACTAACTATGACATCGGGTCCTTCAAGAAAAGAGTGTATTGTTCCCTTAAAGGCCGGCAACGGACTAGTGACCCTTCTGGGGTTTCTGGTTCTCATGGGTGGTGGTGATGGCTTACCAACAGGTGACCCACTTGCTCGTTTGCCTCCCTTATAAATAAAAAAAAAAGCAGACTACAGTTTTAAATAATAAATAATCTAATTGTTATTATTTGCTATAAAAATCTCGTGTCACGGTGTTTTGTATCGAACTCCTCCGAAACGGCTTGACCGATTTTTATGAAATTATTTCTCTATACAGGGTTATTTTTAATTCACTGACATTCTCTTAACCCTGAATTCCTATCACTCAAACAAATGTTTTTTGTTCTACGACTTTTTAAAATGAAGCACTTTTTTTCCCATACAAATACACAGAGTATCGTAAAAATAAGAGGTAATCTCAAATTTTCAAAACGTAATTACACCAAAAATATTAAGTTATGACAAAAGCCGTAAAACAAAAAACATTTGTTTAAGTGGTAGGAGTTTAGGGTTAAAAGGATGCTAGTGAATTACAAATAACCCTGTATTATTTGGTAGGTCTGAGAATATTTTTGTCGTAGGTCGTAGGCTATTTTTTATACCCCTATTCTTTGCAAACGGAGTCGTGGGCAATAGCTAGTGATATAATAATGAAAATCACTGGACGCTTGAGACGAAATGACCTACGCCCGGAGTAAGCAAAGCTTGTGATATGGGTACTAGACAACAGATATTACAGATTACCAGATAAAGTTATGTTCAGGCTAATCCGGACTTAAAAATTGTGGAACAAGCCCTTACTCTTAAATCTAATTTTGAAAACAATCACAGATAAAGCTTTAGAAGTTAACGAGAAATGCACAATTGAAACTTAATAAAATATTTAATAGTCGCTGTATTGCCCTTGGCCATTTTTAACTTGATGTTTCTCAAAGTTTATTCTTGAGTCATTCTTGAGAGCTGTTTCTGTAAGCTTTTTATTTATTCACATAAAAGTAAATATGTAAGAAAATAAGTTGCCCTATGACAGACGCAATAGTTTCTCGGAAAGGAAACTCAATATGAAAACCTTATTTAATATCATGTGTTATGTCAGGAATTTGTTATTTCCTGAGTCTTATGTTAAGACAGTACAGTTCCTTTAATATAAGAAAAAACCGGCCAAGTACGAGTCAGACCAGCATAAAAAAGTATCCCATGCCACAATGCAAATTTATCATTATCTTTTTGGGAACATGTAATTTCCATCATGAACATGCTGCATTGGAAACTACTACTACTAGATAAGGTCGCCTATTGCGTACCTTGTATATTTTTTCCATGGATTTGTTTTTCTGTACTGTTTTCTTTGTGGTGTAAAATAAAGTTACTGTAATCTGTTTTTGAAAAGTATACCTTATTGAGTTTCTTATCGAATTCTACTTAACAGGGTTTTCCGAACCGGTGTTTATGTTCTTCGAAATTCATAAGCGCTTGCTAAAGAAAAAAAGACGACATCTATTTACTTTCACAAAAAGACACAACAATACTTCAAAACACATTCAATTTCACACTAATTATAGAGGGAGCAGCAGCGGAGGAGATGAATTATAATTTTGGTTTTTTAAAATAATAAAATTTAATTAATATAAAGGAATACAGTTTTTTCTTAAGCTATCACGAATGGTTTCGTGTTGTCCTATAGGACCCGATGTTAGGTGTCAAAAGGCCGCGAGTCACTGTGCACTCTGGTTTTATTGTAAGGATGAAACCGATTGCCTAATATTCACTGCGCCGGCGACGTAGCGTGTTGACGTAGCGTGGTGACGTAGCATGGTGACGTAACGTGGTGACGTAGTGTCGTCGTACGAGCTGCTCACGCGATGACGTAGCGCTGGTTAGGGTACATGCCTAACACACTGATAAACAAAAATAACAACATGAAAATAGTGAGACAAATACGCAATTCTGCATCTGTGTCCCCGCACAAGTATACAAATGAATCCTAAATCGACTATAGATTTTATGATATGACTTTTCCAAGGAAAAAAGTAACGTTGGTCACTCTCAATAAATAAATCTACGCAAAAAAACCAATGAACACAGTTATTTTTTTCTGAATTTCGTAAAAATTATATTTTGTTTAACTCTTTTGTTACAGATAATCCTGCTGGTCAAAGCTTTAGATGCGTACAGCATCAACTACTTCACTGTCACTGCGCAAATAGTGTCCCACGTGTTGGCGTACATGAACAGTTGCGTCAACCCGGTCCTCTACGCTTTTCTGTCCGAAAACTTCAGGGTTGCATTCAGAAAGGTAAGAACATTTGTTTGACATTTCCGTATTTAATTTTCATTCAAATGCTCAATTTTATTTAGTTTTATTCATTTTTTCTGGATTAATTCCTAACTATTTCTTGAACGCTGACAATGCATCTCTAATTTAATTTTAGTTCAATTCTTTATTTTAATTTGACTTTATTGTTATTTGAATGTAATTGAATTGAGTTTTATCTTTGTCATTGTATTTAAATGGAATTAATTATCTAATTTCATTCGTACTATAAAGTATTTTCTGTGTCTCATCTAAAATTGTATTTGCATGCATTTGTATGTTTTATCGCAAATAAATGACTGATTGATTGATTGATTGATAACTAGATGTACTCTCCGTCGGCTTAGCCGGAGGATACTGGCTGAGTTTGAGGCGCATGCTGTATCCCATAGAAACTCAGAGTAGGGCTCATTACGTATCAATTTCATTTTACCCTTTTACCAATACTTCTAGATTTCAAAAGGACTTAGTGACAAAATACCTTAATTCTTTTAACTTAATTTTTTTCTTTGTCTTTGTGCAGTTTTCAGTTTAAGTTATTTTGAAATTTTGTTGTATCTATGATTATATGGAAATACAAATACAAAATACAAAATCGTTTATTAACAAAAACTACATATTTACATACTTGAGGGTATCCATCAGTGGCCAAACTAGGCTGAGCCTGTATCTTGGGCATCTGCGAGTGCATTAAACAAAAAAAAAAAGAAAAAATATTACATAAGTGTTATTATAAATCACGCTTTCAATTAAATTATACTACCTATACCTATTTACAATCCTATACAGCAGGGTAAAGAAGGTTGGGGGATGTGTGTGTGTGTGTGTGTGTGTGTGTGTGTGTCTCTGTGTGAATGTGTGTGCGTGTGTGTGTGGGCGTGTGTGTACGTGTGTGTGTGCGTACATTTCATTAATTCGTAATTATATTCGTAAATATACATTTCATTAGGCATATCGGACATGAAAGGTTTCAGGTCAAAGTTATTTACATTTGTTAATTTTAGGAATGAGACAAATTTTGATTTTTAGGTATTATGGGCCCAAATAACATAGCAATTTGAAATTGAGTCAATCTAGTGAATCGGGCATTATGCAAATTAGGTGGAATAAGCCCTACTCGAAACTCCCCCCTGGTACGAGCTGTGCACCTTTATGCACTTCTTGCATCTGTATCTGACTGGGATTTGTTTGCAAGCAGTTAGGTGATTGTGTGATCCCCATTCCACCTTTTCATGTTCGGATCTCCTCTCATAGGTCATATCATAATCGGTCTTCTGTTTTCTGGATTTCGTACTTTCGGTCATTTGAAAATAGATATTTCTAGCTTCGGTATATCGGTTATCGGTATTTTGTACTTTCGGTATCTGAATTTCGATGTGTTATGTTATGATATTTCAACTGTAGGTATAATGGTCTTTCGGTATTATAATACATACCCGAGTAATCCTTATACTTTCACTATGAGTGAGTCTCACCTCACGGTAGTTTTATGTTAGTACGGATATCTCTAACTACATGAAGATGATAATACAATACAGTCATCGAAGAAAGACTGTGTTAAAAAATGTTCTTTTTAACAAAAACTTCTGTAACGTGAAATCCAAAAACACAAAATCGAAAATACCTTCGTATTGTTGTGGCAAAGTTTGTAAAAGACCACGTTAAAATTACATTTTGATACAGTCCAGATTTTCAGTTGAGATTTACAGTGTTCAATTAATGTCAAGTTGGCAGTTATTATGTGACATAATCAAATCCGGGGCACAGCCGCAGGCGCCGTTGGATTGTATAGGATATGTCAACGCATTTACGGAGCGAGTAGCGGAAAAACCTATCATATTATCAGTGATCGGAATTAGGTGAGCTATAATATACCTGTTACTTACAACCTGGTGGAAAGATATCATCATTATCATCATTTCAGCCGAAAGACGTCCACTGCTGAACATAGGCATCCCCCAAGGCTCGCCAAACAGATCAGTCCCGTGCCATCCGCATCCAACGCGATCCCGCAACATTAAGCAGGTCGTCCATGCCGGTCGGCCGTTCAAGTCGGCTCCATCTTATTGTAAACTGCGTCTTTCGATTCGTGGACGCCACTCGGGAACCTTTTTGTCCCATCAGCCATCAGTTCGACGAGAGATGTGCCCTGCCTACTGCCACTTGAGTTTGGCAATTCTTCAAGCTGTGTCGGTGACTTTAGTTCTTGCGCAGATTTCATCATTTCTAATGCGATCCCGCAGAAAAACTCCAAGCATAACCCTCTCCATCAACCTCTGAGTGACTTTGAGCTTTATTATGAAAAGACATTATTTATAGTGGAAATAAACGGATCACTCACGTCTTAAAACGAGTTTAACTCGACATGTTTCGGGCTAATCCGTAGCACGTACGCACGCACGCACGGTAGCACGGTAGTTTCATGTTTAAAAGATATATTTATTTATAGAAAGATATATTTTTTCTTTAATACCGGGTATTTAACATTTACCCGGGCACTAGTCGTAGTCTATGTTTTATTTGAATCTAAAAGTTAGAACTAGTAAAGTTACATTTGGTAACATTTTCGTCACACTTTTTACAAATTTATGTCTAGCCCTTTTTACTATAAACTAACGTAAAACATCCCGTAATCATCTATCTTTCTCATGCGTAATAAAATTGTACTCCCATCAACGTAAATGGGGTGGCCTGGATTGGTCTTACAAATTGGTGTCACAGGTTTTTTTTTTTTAATTTTAAGATTCACAAAATATAAAACTGTATTTCATAAAAGAACACCGAGCAAAGCTCGGCCGTCCGGGTATTATTACTAAACAGGGCAGTTTTTTAACAGCCTTACAATTAGCAATTTGAAAGTCCAACTCTATCTACGAATCTAAAAACGATTCGTGAAACAATGAAAAAGCAGTAGAGGCTGAAATAAGCGGTGCTTTACAAGAAATCAAGATTTTATCGCTGACTCGAAACACTCAATTACTCTTTCTTAACGCAATTTTCAAATTGCTTTCTTTGGTGCCTGAGGAAGTGTATTTCCTTAAAAATACACAAAATATCTTTTGTCAAAACTTTCATTGAAATACGTAGGTACGTGTCTGTAAGTTTGTGTTGGCTATTTCACGCTAAAACTGCTGGATGGATTAAATGATTTTTTTTATGTATACGATCAAATAGCCTAGTGATAAGAGTACCTGACTACGAAGCTTGGGACTCGGGTTCCGCGCGCGCGCGGGGTTTGGGGTCCGGGTTCGAAGCCTGCTGCAGGCTTATTGTCTAACGCTTCTGACGCTTGCCTTCGCAATCACTATTTCTTTCTGTCAAACGGTATAAGATGATGACAGAAAGAGACGGTGAAAGCGAAGGCAAGCGTCAGAAGCGTTAGACAATACGGCCTCTGGGGACAGCTATATGTATGAAATAAGATTTTGTTAAAATTTAAAAAAAAAAAAAAAAAAATATTAATTTAATTTTAAATATTTTTTTGCTGTTTGTACTTTTTGTTGACTGTACTTCTATTTAATTGTCATCCAACCTACATTAGTATATCGAATTTAAAGTGAATCCGACCACTGGAAAAGGTTCAAATTCGACTTCCAAGATTTGACCCGTACAAGTAGATACATTGCAAGTTATATAAAAGCTTCTAAATAAAATACGAATGCCTGTGCGCGGTTCTTCGACGTTTAATATGTATTTAAGTATATATTTATCTACATAAGTATTTTTATCCGTTGTCTAGTACCCATAGAAGAAGCTTTGCTTATTTTAGGACTAGGTCGATTAGTGTCAGTCGTCCAATGATTTATTTTATTTAGATAGTTTGATCTCGGGAAAGATTCAAACGATGGTTTTAATCCCGATATTCCCACGCGATCCGGGCGTATGTATTTAAAATCTCGAGGTCTTAAACTGAAGTCTACTAACATGAAATTTGGCACGGATGTTTTTTTGTACATGAAGACCACGGTGTGATATCTGAGAATCTCAATTGGAAATTTAAGCCGTAAAACTGCAATTCAAATGGCAGACCTAAATGCGTACCATGTGGTACGCATCCAACGTAGAGCAGGTCGACTTGGCAAACTGATCATTTGGAGTCCATAGCCATGCAAAAGGACATAGGTTCTCTTTGTGTATTCTAATAGGCTCTATCACGGCGATTGCTCCGAAGAATTATTTTATTTGATGCCTGCTGTAAAATTCCATCATCGCACCTCCCACCAAAAGTCGTAGTTCCTTTCACCATCTCGATGAATGGCGGTCTACTGTACATTTACTCCGGTATTTCCTGCCGCGTACAGTGAAATTGTAGAATCAACTTCAGGCAACTGTGTTTTCAGACAATTGGGCTTTTAAAAACAAGGGTGGCAAAGGATCAGTGATTCTCCTTTAGTGGTTTGTATTCATGGGTGATGGTGAACATTTTCTACCAGGTAACCCGCTTACCCGTTTGCCGTCCTCTCATAATAATAATAAAAATGTGGGCAAAGACGCGGGTAAAGTCTAGCTACACACATAATTGTGACTTGTCATAATTAGACCGTTTCTCTTGTCGTACACATAGCCACTAAACGCGATAAAATCAAATAATAATCAAGTGATTGTGTTTCAATGTAAGACGTGACCTTAGTACAGTCCGCAGATTAACCACTTCCTTGCGTGCTACGAACAATGTCGCTTGATTATGGGCCTTGTGTACGTAATAATACGGTTGAAATTACTATGCGGAGTCAGCTGGTTCGATTTGTCGTGCGACTGGTCGTATCTTGATTTTGGTAACGCAATATCTACAGATACGACAAATTGGTTTACTATTAAATTAAAACATGATGAAGCCTTAAATAAATTTAAGGAAAACCAGCCAAGTAACTTTTCTCAAACATCCAAGGAAATGTGGTCCTTATAGTCGTGACAATAGAACACGAAGTATGTCATTGTATAGCAGTTGAGGAAGATTCGTTCCAATTTCAAATTAGACGACAATAATGGAATTTCATACAAACATTGCTGGCCAAGGCCAGCAAAGAGATTGTCTTTTGTTTTAGTGGGTCGTATTTTCTTTTATTGACTATCAATGACATACTGCCAATTAAGAAAAATTTAGTTTGTGAATTTACTTTTTAATATCTTACTTGGCTAGATTTAATCAGGTATTCAATAAAATAAATAAGGATTGGCGTTTATTGTTAACAATTTATTATTAATAAGGTCGTAATTTTTGAATAAATATAAATCATCTCAAGATTTTGCGTCAAAAACATTAACTGGGACAGCTTACAAATAAATTGCTGGAAAATAAATATTTTGGCGGGAATAAAAAAAAAAACAATTTGAATTAAATATGAATATATAAGTTGAACATTCGTATCATTACCTTGGATTTATTTGAGAAAAGCACTATACAAGCCTTGGCCACGAACAGGGATTGCCGGCCTCGTATCTCTAGATGGCCTCGTTAACACTCGGCCATCTATTACTACTCGGCCGGCAATCCCCTATTTCGCGGCCGCTGCAGTAATGTACTATTAAAGTATTTATTAAAAATTAGCCAAGTGCGAGTCAGACTCGCGTGCTGAGAGTTATAGCTTTTCCTCCCGCCCGGTAACAGGTTGTCATTGACTACAAGGGTCAGGGTAAAAATCACTGGGTATGTATTACAATACCGAAGTACGAAAGACCGAATGTATTAAAACATCGAATGGGTCAAAGACCGACACGATTTTTTTCTGAAACCGTAAACTTTTCAGAATTTATTAAAACGGCATCATACAGAACCCATTAGGTTAGGTTAGGTTTGTTTTATAACAATCTTAAAAAGTTAACGGTTTCAGATAAAAAGCGTGTCGGTCTTTTGACCCATTCGATGTTTTAATACATTCGGTCTTTCGTACTTCGGTATTGTAATACATACCCAAAACACTACGTGAAAAAAGACGAATAATTAAATTTGCCATCATAAAAGAACGCGATATGAAAATTCGCTACTATGAAAAAATGTTTTTGTAAAACTTGTCGAACAAACCCGTATCCGACAGTTTTTTCGAAATTGAGTTAACTGGTAACTTAGTATCGGGATAAAGTGTTAGATGCGTTATTTTTCCGCGTGACAGCGCACTCATTGACAGCGGGAGAAGTGAAACAATATCGAGTTTTCTGAAAGGATACACATACGACAACATTTCTATTGATCTAACGAAATGGTTCCGTGTAACAAAGCGTAACAGTGCGCTTCAAAAATGAACTCTAATTTTAATAGCACAAATAAATATCTATCTAGAGTTGTTTACAATAAAAAATATAAGTGTTTACGTTTCTCACATGAAAGGGTTTATATTTAGATCGCGAGTGAATAAAGTTAATGTAAACCGGCTTCCTTTGTTGTTCGTTCTTTGTAATAAACTTTGTAAAAAAAGGTTCTCCTGACAAGAGAAAAATGAATTAAAAAACGCTTGTCTGCAAATTAATAAAGAGAGTTTAATGAATGACTGCCGAAGGAGGACTGTGTTTTTTGAAGGTATGTTATTAGGGCCATTAATCTCTCGTATGCTTTGCTCCAGATCTTCACCAGATTTAAAGCTATCTTTTTGTATTTTTTTTTAATTCTGTATCATCGGATTTATATGAAACAGTTGACAAGACTAGTATGCACGATTTTTTTTCACTTCCCCCATAAGAGGAGTTAAGTTAGGTTACCTACGTTAGTTTTACAATCTTTGATAGTTTATTGTTTTAGAAAAAAGCTGTTCAATATTTTAAACCATTCGATATTTTAATACATTAGACATTTAACTTTCTATATTTAGTTACGTGCTTAATTTAAAATGTTATAAGAAGTTCGAGACCAAATAAAAAGTATAGTAAAACATTTTTTTTTTATAATATGGTAACTAGAATAAATTAAAAATAAACAGAAATTCAACCCGAACCCTCGTCAATCCAGGATGTGTGCTTCACCGTTATACCTACAGTAAGCAGCAGGCTAATTGTCTAGCTCCCTCGCAATCGTCATCACGTTCACTTTGACAGTTCTTGTATGGGCTGGCAATTGGTACCGGAAACAGCCAGCTGTCACAGCCATACAAAACCTGTCATTACAGTCCGGTGCCCAGTGTCAAAAAAGTTACACAATTACCCTGCAGAGCTTTATTACACGGCGTCCCAATATGCTCTCGAGACGGTTACTAATATTATTTATTTTATTAGCAGTTACGTCTGCTCACCGAACCTAAGATTTAAAAGCGAAAAAGTTTCCGGGTGCGCCGGTGGGACTTGAACCCACGTCTCCCGGGTATGCGCCCCAACGGGTGTTCTACCAACTGAACCACGTCGCATCCAACCGACCTCCCCGAAATTCTTAATCGCTTACATACGCCAACAGTGGCGTGTGGTAACATCCATCACAACTATTAGAAGCTATGACTCCTACGTTCCAAATTAGTTGGAAATGCGTAAGAAATGATCTACCACTTCTATCTATTCTTATACTCTATATTCTTCTTATTTTTATTATTTTTTCTTATTCTTATTCTTATAATCTAACTTCTATTGGAAACTTTTCGCTTTTAAATCTTAGACGGTTACTATTTTGATTTGCGAATCTTTTGTCGCCTACGACCATTTGTTTAAAGTACATGCATGTGATCACCGTATACGAGGGGCGTTCAATATAAAGTGAGAATGAGATGCAAACTCTTTCAATATTAGGAAATTAAATACTGGCCGGTAAAGCTAATCTATCTAGCTGATTGCTATGAAAAAAAAAGTAACAGTCTTTTGTTTAAAAAAAAATACGGTAATTTCTTTGCAATGCTATTGAGTACGATAGCGAAAATGGAGAAAATTTAACTGCGCGCCGTTATCAAATACTTGTGTTTGAAAAATTTTTCTACGGACCAAGTCAATTTAGATTTGCGGGACACTTTAGGGTCTAATGCTCCTCCGTATTCGACAGTCGCACGTTGGTGCGCCGAATTTAGACATGGAAGAACATCGACCATGGACGACCCCCGCTCCGGACGCCCTACTACAGCAATAACTGAAGAAATTGTGAAAAAAGTTGAAAACTCAGTTTTGGCGGATCGTCGTGTCAGGGTTCGTTTTATTGCTGAAAATGTAAAGATTTCAACGGGGAGCGTGCATAATATTTTACATGAACGCTTGGGTATGAAAAAGGTATCTGCGCGATGGGTACCAAGAATGCTTACTGACACGCAAAAACAAACTAGAGTCGAGATTTGTCAAGAAGCTTTGGACCTGATACAGCAAGACCGGGAACTTTTTTTGGCGCGATTTATAACAATGGACGAAACATGGCTCCATCATTACGACCCTGAAACGAAACTGCAGTCTATGACATGGAAAAGGCCATCATCTCCAACTCCGAAGAAATTCAAGGTGGGCCCATCTGCCGGTAAGGTCATGGGCTCTGGTTTTGGGATGGTAAAGGGGTATTAATGATTGAGTATCTCGAGCATGGAGCCACTATTACGGGCACATTATACGCCAAACAAATAGGAACATTGCGCAATGAGATCCGCGAAAAACGGCGAGGTAAACTCTCGAAAGTTGTGCTGTTCCACCAGGACAATGCCCCGGCACACAAGTCCATCGTTGCAATGGCTGCAATTCGTGATGCTGGGTTCAATATCCTTAAGCATCCTCTGTATTCACCAGATCTCGCTCCCAGTGATTTCTACCTATTTCCGAGATTGAAACAATACCCGAGAGGCCAGAAATTTGAAGACGACGACGCGGTAGTCGCTGCAGTACAAGATTTTTTAAGTACTCAAGATGAGACCTTTTTTAAAAATGAAATTTTAAGTTTAGAAAAAAGATTTAATAAGTGTATTATGCTAAAAGGTGACTATGTCGAAAAATAAAATGACATTTAGTAAAAGTTGTTTATAACATACTCATTCTCACTTTTTATTGAACGCCCCTAGTACGTTGACAACTCAGGGCTGATTTTTCAATCATAATTACTATACTAAACGGGACTTATCACGCAAAATAAAGTTTACCTTGACATTTCGGCCACATTGCAGCAGCCGAGGTCACGAGTTGACTAAAGTATAGGGTGTCAAGATCGTTTAGCCGCTCGAGTCTTTCAACATCCGACGATCTCTCCGAACATTCATTCCGACGCCAACATTTGTTTATAACAGGATTCCACGAAGACGAAAGCTTATCCATAAATAGATAAATAAATAAATAAACAAGTAAATAAGGCTCATCCCAAACTCAGCCCAAACCTCACGCGAACCAGTGATTTTTAGCATTCCTGAATAGCAGTTCAAACCAAACCCAACACAAACGATTGAATTACCGCTACCAAACCTGTGAAGGCCCGTTCCTGAATTTAGCCCCAGTTCAGAGCTTAACTCGCGCAAATAAATTACCGAAATGGCCCATAAAATTGTTTTCGTTATTGGACCAAATGAGTTTTGTTGAACTACTGAGACAAAAGTCGTTAAACTTAATCTAATTATTTAAGTACAAAAAACTTCCTTTTAGTCAATCCATGATAATACTAAATACCTAATCTAAATATTATACTCCGTCTGCGTTGAAGTCGTTTATCGTGGTTTCCACAGGAACCGTGTAATTTCCCAGGATAAAAATTATTTTATATCCTTCTCCGGAACTCAAATTATCTCCACGCCAAATCTTATCTAAATCGGTTCAGCGGTTTAAGCGTAAAGAGGTATGAGACAAACAGAGACACTTTCGGATTTATAATATTAGTATGGATATGGATTATCTTTTCCCCGTGACTTCGTCCGCGGAAAGACAAAATTTATGGACAACTCCAGCTCTCTATCTCGAGGGAAATTCCGAAAATCCCTTCTAGCTGCACCTCTTTGATACTAAAAGATGATTTATCTCCCAAGTATCAAGTTACGGCTACAGTTAAAGAAATAAGGTTAACTACTTTGAGTCGAATACCTATATACCTATCCCGTTCATTTCTTATCCCGTGGGATTTTTCCCGTAAGAAACTTCTACAAAGTAATACGCAGAATTCTGTTAAAAAATCAGCAAAGTCGCTCTCGTATTTTGTGCTTAGGAACGCATTTGGCGATTCAATTTTATTTATAACCTACCTAACATGGGTATTCAGATGTTGATGATTGTGTTTTAGTACGCCGTAAATTAAGCTTAAAAATGACGACAATTGTAGTCTCTGGCCTCACGTGACGTCCAAGAAAACGACACCCTTTCATATCGGGAGCAAAAATTGCATAAAACGTTTAGTGTACCCTATGTGCTGCCGCTGCGTTCGAATCATGTTTTTCATTTGTTTTGTAAGCATAATATGACGTATCTTTACTTACGCCAGTTATGCCAAAAAATGGGAAAGACCTATAGCTACTTATAAGGGGGACTAACGGGGAAAATTCAAAATGGTCATGGACATAATAATGTATTTTTTTTAAATCGACGTATTTTACAGGATTTCTATAAAATAAACCTAACCTAAACCAATCTAAAGATTACATGATAAAAAACTTCGGCGAGTAAAGGAAAAAATACATTGTTTGTCATAAAAATACTATGAAACACGAACTAAACTAGTACGGAAGTGCGTGACTCCGGCTTTTTAGAGACGTTTCTAGATTCCGAAGCCTCCTACCGATGTTTATGGTGATGCGAGAATCACACGAGTTGCGGTACATTACCTTGGTTGGTCGATCATTTATTGACCAGTCGGGGCACAAAACCGCAATGTAACTAAACTCTCACTTTTTCCCGCACCATCTGAATCATAATTTAGGCTACAAGAAACCAAGAACTAAGTAACACATCCTTTCTGTCTACACTAAATCCTAGAGCGTGCCGTGGTAGATGTCATTTTGTGGTCTCCTTTTCATTCGGCCTTGATTTAAGGTCCGTTGACAACTTAACTACGCGGAAAAATGCGCATGGCGAACTTTGATAAGACGGACCTTTTTCTAGAAGGCTACGCAGCCACGATTACATTAAGATGTTGTTGCTACGCATACAGAATCAAGCTTTCCTTGTGACTGAAAGTTGTTTTGCGTAGTTTGGTGCCATTATGTATGTTTATCGATTAATCCTGGTTTTATTTTGCGGAGAACAACGAACCACAGACTTTTTTTTGGAGATACCTATTATGTATTAAAAATACCAATGTTTGTTCTCGAGTTTTGGGTGTGTCATATAATTAAAACAAGCTTTTAGTGGTGTATCATGATTAATTTAGGTATTTAAAAAATTGGTCTCGTTGACCTAAAATTTCATAAAGTCCAAAAGTTTGTCCATATCGATACCTTTAGGTTCAATTGGCGTAAAGGACAAAATGGCACTTTTCAGGAGAGCCAAAAAACAAATTTTTTTTTAGAAAAACTTTTGTAACTTTTTTCTTTGATCACCTATATTTTCGATGTATATGAGAAAAGTGCTTAGAATTCTTGTCTCTATTTAGTAATTTGGTACCTATTACGTTAAATATGAAACTTAAAAAGTTAAGTGTCCTTTACACCGTGGTAAAAAGCGTTATAAAGTCACTTACGACCATACCATTTTAAGTAATTTAAGATTGTTAGTATTTGTTAGGGCCGTAAAGGTCACTTTTTTAAAAAATAATGCATTTTTGGGTGTATAGACTACAAAAACTTACTAAATTTATATTGTTTTCCTTAGATTAATGTCATTACAGGAATGTATTATGCGAAAATATTCATCATTTGTTGTAATTATTCGTTAGTAGTTACTTACCAATAATTTAGTAGTTGGTAGTAGCATAAAATGTCATTAAATACCTGTAATATACAGTTTACGGCATTGAAAATATTAAAATTACATCTATGGAATTTTATTATTGTAATAAATCAGGTAGGTTACTCATGGTATGCCGTGAATGAAAGGATGGAGCCATTAGTCTGTAAGAAATTGTTGTAAAGTTAACTTTAGTATTCGTAAAATGCACTTTACTAGAGAAACGCTACACAATATAGGTTCAATCACAAAATTACTTTACCTACTAGGAATTTAATAACGTCATTTTCTTTGTGTAAGAACTAATTATCACACATGTTGTACCTACAGCTCTAACGTAACACGAAATCTTCCAGTATAAAACAATACAAATTCTATAAAACAAATCTCGCCGGATAAAACCATGCTAATTATATATTTCGTAACTTGATATTAATAAACTGGTTCTCAGAAATGACTAACGTCTTTAAGGTAGACCTTAAATAAACGAGTTAGTTTCAAGTAGGTAGTAAGAATAACGCAAAAAGCCTTAAAGGCAACTCATCAGAAAATAATTAATTCATCTACTGCAATGTCACTGTAAACGACTGCTGACGACACTTGCCTCAAAAACACTACTCGATAATAATTCAATCGAACAGCGTTAGAAAATATTTCTACAATAATAACTGAACTAAACAAAACAATCATCTGATCTGCATGCGTATGCATCGGGAACTAGGTATAAGTCCGTACCGCCATTGACAAATCACCTATCTTGCTCTTAAAGCCACCACAAACCGCAGCGCGGGGCATGCGCGCGAAACCGATGGAGCGTGCCCAGCGCGGTCTATAACACTAAATCTTATATACGGTGACATACACCGGCAGTGTTATGCAGCGCGCTGGACACGCTCCATCGGCGTCGCGCGCACTCTCGCGCTGCGGTATGAAGGGCTTTACTATTGATAAAAAACAAAATTGCGAGGATGGCAGAGACAACCGGCATGAGGAGTGTTTTACCGCGCAAAACTGTCGCGTGTTTTGTTACGACGCAAACTGTCATTAGTAAGAAAAGGACAATTATAATGAAAATAAAAGAACATCAAAGTAAGTAAACCTATTCAAACTTGATTTAATTACATTATGACATCATTACAGGAATGGAAAACTCTTTTAAGCCTTGAGCTTTTTTTATCAAGTTCACCAATTTACAAAAAAAAGAGTACTAAAGCATTAAAAAGTCCTTTACGCCCATAGTTTAGCTACATTATGAAGTAAATGTAGTACGTAAATGAAGAACAGTAAAGGTCGTAAAGGACAGAATAATAAAATAAGGTTCCAAATGGGTGGTCTTAAAGGGCAACGTGTATAATATCAGGACTTTACGTCGTGGTCTATATTTCATGACGTCCTTTACAATCCGTGTGATTTCGAGTATGATATTTACACCCACTAAACAAAGCAGTTTTGATGTTGAGCTATGAAAAATTCTGGGGTGTAAAGGTCAAATTTTGCGAGATATCAAAATTTTAAGTATACAGATCGAGAGAGCTTGAAATTCTGAACAAAACTGTATATATAACTCATTTTCGGCATTTTGTCCTTTACGCCTAATGAACCTAAAGGTATCGATATGTATATCAATAATGGCTTGGTGCGTAATATCATTTCTGAAATCATAATTTTGACACATCGACGGCCTAAACATGGTGGAAAAAACGAACGCCACATAGAGGGCAACTACATATTGGAAATGGGATCCTATCGATGTTTAGAAAATTTTATTCCCGAAGGTTTAGAATCCCGAAAACATCATTTGCCCGAAAGCATTTTTTTCTGAAACTGCAAATATTTCAGGATTTATTTCAGGATCATCGTGTAGAACCCTTTAGGTTAGGTTAGGGTTGTTTTATAAAAATCCTGAAATATTTACAGTTTCAGAAAAAAATGCATTCGGATAAATGAAGCATTCGGGATTTTAAATATTCGAAAAAAAAATTCTAAATTTTGATAGGTAACCTTGAAAAATCGCTAGTCTTAGTCGGGACTCGAATCCGGTGTAATGCGAAAAAAGAATATATTATGGTGCTGATCGAAAGGGTTACTGATAAGACTAATGCATCTCTAAATAACATACACAATCAAAATAACAGAAGGCCATGAAACTATCAATTAAATAAATAAAATAATAAATAAATATCACGGGACATTTCACACCAATTGAGCTTGTGTTATGGGTACTAAGCAACGGATAAACATACTTATATAGATAGATACATATTATATTAATACATATTAAACACCCAAGACCCGAGAACAAACATTCATCATTACATGATAATTTTATTTTCACTCGTCACAGGAACCCGCCCACACCCGCCGCAGCTACCTTAAATATTGGAAACAGCAAGTTGTATACAGGGTGGAAAAATAAGCCGGGCGCTGGAGGGGAACTACCTTAAAATCTTTTAGTTAGCTCATAAAGTAGTTAATGTTAGATTTTACGATCATTTTTATATTTAAGACCAAATGTTTGTTAGAGAAATTTTATCCTGAATAATAATTCTCTCATTATTATGGATAGGATTATTATTCAGGGTCGAGTATTTGTTTTTATTTTTTATTTCAAACTAAATACAAACTGAAATATAGATGCACAGAAAAAACCCCAGAAAAAAGACCAATGCTGGGAATCGAACCCAGGTCCTCAGCGTTCCGTGCTGCGTGCTTACCCCTACACCATCACTGGTCTAGAAGTTAGCGACGAATCTTTCCCATACATCGTACACTTCAGTCTGTTATAATCACATTAGGCAGTGATAAATTATTATTATTAGGTTTATTTTTTATTTTAGTTGATTCGAAACCCGGGCGAGGCAAGCGAGTTTTAGAAAATCTTTGAATGCAGTTTTGTTTCTTTTTAAAAATAAAGGAATGTCTCCTTTAAGTAAGTGAGCCAACTTAAAGATTTAAGGTAGTTCTCCAGGGTCCGACTTATTTTTCCGCACTGTATAACGGAGACCTACTTTTATTTTTGAAAATAATAAAATCTGCATTTATAAATGTTCGAAAAATAATAATTATCCAGGTTATGTTTAAATGAGGTACACTTATTTTTATCAGTTTAGTTGCTTTAATACAATACAATTTACTCCCTAGATAAATACTAGCATAATTATTACGCCGTAACTTGTTTTGCAGCTCTAATTCCTCCGAAACACTTTACTCACCCCAATAAAGTATAAATAGGCCTTAAATCTCCTCCCCAACATTAATTTAACACATTATTATGCCAAGCGCGTTCCTGATTCATTCCATCGGATACAATTTCGGTCGAGTTTTACTAATTTGACCGAAATGACCGCTATACCTGTTGAATTAAAAGGGTCCTCATTCTATTAGGGAAGGTATTAATTTTAATATAATCATTTATCCGGTAGGAAAATTGAAACTTGTTTGAGATGATATCAGAAATTAATGAACCACTTAATTAGGAGCGTGGAAACCATAAAGTGGGAACATATTATA
Organism: Archips crataeganus; assembly: GCA_947859365.1. Taxonomy (NCBI): domain Eukaryota; kingdom Metazoa; phylum Arthropoda; class Insecta; order Lepidoptera; family Tortricidae; genus Archips; species Archips crataeganus. The sequence continues at coordinate 21,556,981 of OX402052.1, read as the reverse complement.
AAACATCTAAAAATCCTTCAAAATACAATATAAATTAAATTCTCTTACAGAAGCAAAGCGGTTGTTCGGTACATACTTGATTTCGAGTGTGATTTTAAAACGTAGGGTAGGGTGAAGGAACTGTATGGCGGTTGCACGTTTGTTTGAGGTGGTTCGGTAGCTGCTATATTGTTGTTATTACGATTTTTTTTTTCTGTTTGGATCTACCTATACAGTCTTGCATTAGTTCGTTAAAAGTGTAATGTCTAGCTATAGGGACGTCTCGGGTGGGATGGCTTGTTTTAGTGCTTTTGTTACGTGTGCCTAATTATTGTAGGTGTTAATGATGCTTAGCACTGTTTGTTTTTTTCTTTTTGTTGTATAATTATTTTAAGTAGTAAGTAATATTTTGTTCTCTATCCTCTGGGCTGTGGCAGAATATCAGTGTTTTGCTCCTATGAGCAATGTTGACCACTGAGCCACGGCCCTTTTGCACTACTGAGCAGCGCATACAGACAATATAAATTGTTTTACTTTTAAGTTTATACCTACTGATTTCTGTATTTTTATTAATCTTGATTGTCTGTGTTTGCAGTACCAAATAAACGTCTTTATCTATCTATCTATCTATATTAGAATAGTAGTTAACCATACAAAACGACTGATTGCAAAAGTTGCTGATTGAAAAAAAAGATTAAGACGACAGAGCCTAGTTGTTAGAGAACCTGGCTACGAAGCTTGAGGTCCTGGGTTCGATTCGCGGTCGGGGCAGATAGAGGTATTTGTGTGAAAAATACGAATGTTTGTGCTCGATTCTTGGGTGTTTAATATGTATTTGTATGTATTTATCTATACAGGATATTTTTTTAATCAGTGCACAAATTTTGATACCTATGTGATTCAGTATCGTTGAGAGATTACGATTATCTGTACAAGATTTTTTTTTTAATTTTGAAATTTGGGTTGTTCTTAGTAATTCATCCAATAATTGGTCGAGTTACTATGAAAAACAAAAAAATAAGTGATTAATATAAAGACACTGAATCACATTAAAATTTGTGCACTTGATAAAAAAAAACCTGTATAAGTATGTTTATCCATTGTCTAGTACCCATAGAACAAGCTTTGCTTAGTTTGGAACTAGGTAGGTTGGGTAGATCATGAACTTTACGGTGAAGGGAAACATCGTGAAGAAACTCGGACACACTACAATTTGGCCGCTTTCAAGTCTAGGGTGAATGAGTATTTATATTTACTAGGCAAGCGTGCTCCATCGTAGGCCTCATCTTCGCTTTCCATCAGGCGTGATTGTGGCCAAACGCAAGCCTATATTGTATAAAAAAAAAACCTGAAGTAAAAAATCAATGGTGTGTGGAAGCTCCCAATCCGCACTGGGCCTGCGTGGGAACTACCATCTAAGCCGTCTCTGAGAGAGGGTCAGTGCCTTGCAGAGGGACGTATATAGACTGGGATTCATCATTGATTTATAAAATCATTGTCTAATGCTACACAGAAAAATAAACATTACCGTTAAATTGAATTCACCACGTGGCATACGACATGCAATACTAAAAGTAATATAAACAGATACATCGCTCATGGGTTTCTGTTCAAAGAGAAAAACAAAATAAATGTAATAAATTGTCCAACGAACCGCTCACCCAAAGTAACGGTAGGTAGACAGTTTCAAACCAGTGAGAATACACGACAATTTTGATCAGATACCAATTTTTGGATTGATTCCTTTTTCGGCGCATTCCTTTTTGGACTGGACATATTCCGTTTTCGGCATATTCTTGTTTCGGCTAATTCCGTTTTCGGGTACTGTTTAATTTTGTCTTTTATTTTTATTGATTAAAATATAATATTTTACTAATAAATATTATTTTATTTTATTACGGAAGAAAAGTCACAAGTATTTCATAGTATAACTAACTAATATTTTAATTAGTTAGGTATGTTATTTATTTTTCAGCACTCAATATATTTATTTGCCTAAGAAACAGGCTACTTTAGTATCCTAGTTTAGGCAGTTAAGTTATTTATGAATATAGCACGGTATTGTTTGTATTATGTTTATGTTGTTATGTTTAGGTTGTTAGTTTTCCATTAAGGTCAATTTGTATCGAGTCAGTACTTTAGTATGTCGGTCTTAGTTTACTAACACATAGACATAATCTCAGCGCGTACTAACGACTTTTCTTGTAAATAATTATTTATTTTAATAACAATTTGAATTTGAATTTTGATTTGAGTATAATTTATTTACTAAAATGGGCCGAAACAAGAATATGCCGAAAACGGATTATGTCCAAAAAGGAATGTGCCGAAAAAGGAATCAATAAATTTTTGTAGTTCAATAATTATTGATGGTGATCACATAAAAGAGACAGCTAATAATTAAACTTAATCAACCCTATAGTGGTTAATGGTATTGTAATTCATTCAGCAGCGAAGTAATTGCTTGAAACATCACCTATGAAATTAAATTTTGGCTGGTTATTAATATTTGTCAACTCTTAATCATCATTATCGTTTCAGCCGTAATATGTCCACTGCTGAATATGGAATAATGGCTGTTAATCGCCAATCAAAAATCATTGTGTGCAATTTAAAAATGTTCTAAGGCCAACTTATGAGGAAGTACAATTACGTTTAGATCCGTAATAGATCCATGCAGACAGAAAAGAAACATTTTTTTTTAACACTAAATGAATACGTAAAGTCTATGACCAGTGTATGTTACCAGTGATTACTTATGGCACTGAGACGTGGCCGCTAACGACGGGCCTCAAAAGAAAGCTCAAAGACTTTCTTTCAAATAAAAAAAAATATTAACTTACTGTTTTTATTCTGTGTGTTTGCTGTAAAGTGATTGTAGGCCCTTGAGAATTTCACATATACTTCCCCGATTGTGGGCGTAATGATTTTTACTAAGAAATCAAAACGTAAGAATTCCAAGATAAACATTTTAATTGGTTAATGATCAATAGGCAAATAAACAAGAAAATGCCAATTTGGAAAAGAAAATCATTAGGGCATAGATCTACTGTATGAGTCAACAAGTTCACTTTCTTCGAAAATAAAGTGATATAAATTGGTACTTGTGGAAAAATGCAATGGTGTGGGTGAAGTTCCCTATCTGTACCGGACCCGTGTGGAAACTGGGAACTAACGTCCTAATCCTCTCATTCTGAGACTCTTTATGTGTGTGTGTGTGTGTGTGTGTGTGTGTGTGTGTGTGTGTGTGTGTGTGTGTGCGCGTGCGTGCGTGCGCGCGTGCGCGTGTTAGTGTGAGTGTGTGTGCGTGCGTACGTGTATGCGTGCGTGCGCGTGTGCGCGTGTGTGTGAGTGAGTGTGTGTATTGTGTGTGTGTGTATTGTGTGTGTGTGTGCGTGTGTGTGTCTGTGTGTGCGTGTGTGCGTGCGTGTCTTTTTTCTGGGTTTTTCTGTGAACACATGTTTCAGGTTGTATTCAGTATGATATATAAACATTTTAGCTAAAGATTTTTGTCTAAATTTTTATTCGTAATAAAGTCACTCCTTTGCCGCTAAAGACCGGAGATACGAAGTCAGAAGGCAGCGGGGCGGAGAGCGCGTTCTCTGTTGATTGCGCGGTCGTAACACTGGCCACACAATGGTTACATGGCAGCGCACGCAATGAACATATTTTTTTTTAACATTTATTCAATTAGGCATCAATTGATGCTCCTATGAACGTCGAAGAATCTACCACCGGTTCGGAAAAACCCTGTTGAGAAGAAACCGGCAAGAAACTCAAAACGGTATATTTTTTTCAAACAGATCTACATTGTGATTATATTACATAGGTACATCTAAAGTTTAATACAATTAAATTTTTTAACACAGTAGATACGCTATTTGAAACTAGGGATCGCCAATGCGGATCGGAATTATTTCCAAACATAATATACTTAGTCATTAATTTTATAGTACGCCTTAGATATTAATGTTAAGAAGTTAACAATGGATTTTAATTTTGTATCAGTTTGATCCTTCGATCAACATTCACTACCGTAATAATATTAAGTATTCTAGGTATGTCTCAATCCGTTTATTCATCTAAATGCGTTTAGCTGATATTGCGTGATTGAGTACTTAACAAACATCCAAACACGCAAACATCTTAGCAATCTTTCTCATTTGCAATGTTTTAGAAATATAAAGTTCCAAGAAACAAAATTTTTTAGTATCGATGACCGTCCTCTAAACTTTATCCAAGCAGTTTCCAATGTCTCTTTGTTCAAATGGAAACGATTATTCCCACTTCGTCGACAACTTCGTAGCAAAAGTATAGCAGTCAAAACGAAGAATATTTAACTCCCCGCTATGACATCAAACAAGAAAACCAGTTCCATTTCACACAAAACTTAAAGTATACAGAAAACTCTCCCGAAACTTAACCAAAAACCCCCTTTCAAGGCAACTGGGGCGATTTACGCACCAAATTAAATAGGACAGATACCACAAGACCATTACTTTTGACAAAGGCTGGCTCAAGTTTGCCCAACTTCCCGCAACTTTGCCCTGTGGGCCCTGTAATTTGATTCCAAGCTCTTATGAATGATAATTTTATTTGGCCTTGATGCAGACTGCCGCACAAATATGAAATGAAATGTTTTTCATAATTTAATTTATCATAATTTCACAATTCATTTCATCTATCATAACTTCATCACCATCATCCCAACCTATATACGTCTCACTGCAGGCCACAGGCCTCTTCTCTGAATGAAAGAGATTGGGCGTAGGTATGTGCAAGTTTCCTCGCGATGTTTTTGTTCGCTGTAAAGCTCATGGTAAAATTTGAAATGTAATTTTGCACACAAATTCCGAAAAGCTCAGAGGTGCGAGCCTGGGCTCAAACCCACAACCATACCAGGGTAATACACAGTGTAAGAAACAAAAGTTGTCTCTCCTGTGGACACAAAATTAGCGACTCCGAGTCAGCGTTCGTATGATTTATTTAAATGGGCCAGAAGGTTGCCAGGCGTCGCATACGCTGGTTTAGACTTCACTAAAAGTGGCTGAAGACCCTTATCTTTTGAAATTTCCACAGAAGAGACGCGAACAAAAAAATGTGTGTAACCTACCAACATTTGCCATAAAATAAATATACCCTAGAGGGTAAAAAAAGACAGAAATAGGTTAAGGTATATTGTAGGGGATAAACTAGCAACCTTTCACTAACTAACTAACTCTAAAACTAACTTTAAAACTAAAATTGCGAAAAGTGGCCCCAAAACGTTGATGTAGGTAGCGTTTTTATGTGCTCTGTCTACCGCCTTTGGGAACACAGGCGTGAGGTGTGTGTGTACAAGTATACTTTCCAGAAATAAAAGATTTTTTTTGCACTGTCCGTTTGTGCATAAGTATGTAAAACTATAATTTACTGTTAGATAATAAACAATACCGAAAACAGAAACTAAAAATTAAAACAAATCTATTTTCATACAACTACCTCAAACTTTTTCTTCGTCGTTTCACTCTTGACGGACTGGTCGTGGTCATCATTTTCCAGGTGCTGGTGGCAAGCCTAACAATACGCCTCCATTCCTCCCTGACAGCCGCCTTCCTTATGCTTGCGTGTACTGGTCCTTCAATTGCAGCTTTGACCTGGTCAGTACATCTCATAGGCGATCTGCCTCGTGGCCTAGTGCCATCTCAAACTAAAAGTATATAAAAAATTAAAATTAAAACAATCATCTATCCTCCTGAGGCCCAAACTATTTTTAGGACGTTTGTAATAACGACCCAGTGTCAAATAGGACAAATAAATATAAATAAATATAAATAGATACGCACTTGTACTGGTAGCCCAGGACTTCAATTATTACAAAATAATTATATACTTTAATATATTTTAGACAATATTTTAATTGCAAATTAGTGTGTGTCCTTATTTTGGGACATTGGGACGCTATTTGATAAATTTTAACATTTACATGGGCTGAAAGGATTACGTTTTACAGTCCTAAAAATAGGACGTTGGGCCTCAGGAGGTTATAGGAGTCCAGCAAGGTTCCAAAGAAACTGGCATTCTTATTACTTTTTATTAACATTTCGTGGATTTTTTGGTAGATTTGCGTTATGTGTACCAGCGGTCCCGGGAACGGCAATTAATTTTATCTTTATTAGCTAAAGTGTTTCTTTGCCTAAGCGTTCAGTCATAAGCTCGTAACTTCTTCGCTGGCGTGCATCTCCAAGTTTTCAAATTTGGTTCATCTGTGGTTTTCAACTTGGCGGACTTGGGGAACTCCATAAAATTATGCTTTATATAAATTTACAGCTCGGCGATTTGACTGGGTTGAATAAGTGATTTCGAATTATTATGTAGTATTTCATGTTTAAAAGATTTGTACCTAGCGAGAAGGAATTATTGTCAGTCCGTTAAGACCCTTTTCTCGGGGACGCGTGGGAGTATCAAGTTTAGTTAATATTTGATACTAACTGTAAGTAGCCTAGTGATTTGACCTATGGTCTCTCAAGTAGAGGATCGTGGGTTCGAGCCTGGCTCGTACCTCTAAAATTTTCAGAATTTACGTGCGAAATTACATTTGAAATTTACCATGAGCTTTACGATGAAGGAAAACATGGTGAGGAACCCTGCACACACCTGCAAAGAAATTCAATGGTTTGTGTATAGTTCCCAATGCGCACGGGGCCCGCGTGGTAACTACGGCTCTAGCCCTCTCATTCTGAGAAGACGCCTGTGCCATGCAGTGTGGATGATAATGATGATGGCTTATATCTGCAGTGTCCTAGAAAAACTAAGCTGTGGAAAAGTAATTTTTTAAGATCACGCGACCAAAATATTTGACATTTTGAAACTGTATTTTACACAAGAACTAAGTGTAGGTACCGATACCTGCAGGTTACTGTACTATTAGTTGGCACAGAATTTTGAAATTCGTCGAGAAGTTAGGTAAAGTTGTTGAAGTAAAATTTTATTTGCGCTTGCTTTTAAAATTGTGCAGAACCATCAATTAGTGAGTCCGACACGCGTTCTAGTTACGCTTTTTCTAATAATACCTCCCAATAAGGAATCAGTCTAACATTCAACCCACCAGGCGTTCCTCATTTTGGTGGTGCATGGGAATCTAATATAAACGTGATATAACGCATATTAGAACGCTTGATCGGTTATCTAATTGTTAATATAACTAGAAACATGCTAGTTTTATCACAAATAAAATCAGTTAACTTGCGTCCTTTGAATTTAGGTTTTTACAAACTTTTATAGAAATAATTTTATTGTCTTCTAACGGCGCCATGCCCTTTCCGGAGGGTCTAAAACGACGTCTGTTAAAGCGTTTAAATGGACGTATATTAAATGTGTTTTTTCGTCGAATCGAGTTAATTTTTTATCGTGTAACATTCACTTTAGCCAATATTTGAATATAGTGATTATTCTATTAGTTGAGTCACTACCAATGGTGGAAGTAAGTTGTAGTCACATTGGCATTTCTGAGTTACAATTGCCGAAAACGTGTCAACGATGATTGTGGATAAGTATTCTATTGTAAGGATTGCCAAAGAATATCGCTTGTATTGTAAAAAAATACGACACAGACTTGTTTTGTTAGAAAGCTGATGTCATAAAGTATACATTTCCTTTTAAAAAAGCAAAAACGAAATAATGAATCAATATTGGAATGCGTAGTCCGTAATCAGGAAAATAACCACAAACACCAAATCAGGGTCTGAATGTACGAAGAAATTACGATTGGAGTAAATATTTTCTTTCATTCCGTCGGGTTCGGTACGGAGTAGCCAAGAAAATTGGAAAGGAAAATGGAACCCAATCAATCATAAGATTTGTGACTGATGGCGAAAAATTTAATTAAATAAGGAAGAATGCACGAAACCGTAAAATTTTCATTAATTTACCTATTACCTTTGGTTGTCAACAAAAAATACTTGTGCATGGAACTTTAGTTTTATAAGAATACGGTACGTAATGGTGCGATACAGTATTCAGTAGACCAGGAAACGACATGCAAATATTACACAAAAGTTAAAAATAAAAAAAAACAACAATCAATTAATGGAACCATCAATCAATCATAAACAATAATTAAATGAAAAAATGTCAGAAATTTTAATTGAATCATTAATTTCTAACAATTTTGAATACAATTCAAGTGTTTCTGTTTTAGAAGTTATATTTTTTTTTCTTAATTGAGTGTTTGTAATTGCATATTGCAAGTCTCAACTAAATGTACTACACGTGCAAGTCACAAAAATATTCGTTAAAATTTTTATTTAGTGTTCAAAAATAAGAAGAGACGAATAAAGAAATTTAAATTTGGCCAATTGTCTGACTCCTCAATCGCCATCGCGTTCATTTTGACAGTTCTTGTATGGGCTGCCAATTGGTATCGGAAACAATGAGCGGTCACAGGAATACAAAAACTGTCATTTTCAATCCGATGCCGAGTGTCAAGAAAGTTACACAATTACCCTGCCAGGTCTAATAGCTTTTAGGGCAAAAAAAAATCCTCTCTGCCACGGCTTTTTCGGCCTTTGTTAAGAACGAATAAATAAATAAGAATATGAATGGATTACTGAAGTGAGTGACGCCGCGGTTAAAGACGAGTACACATACAGTTCACGCATTTAACCTATTAATTATTAACAACAAACTTTAAATAATAATAATGAAGCCCCTCTAAATCCAGATCTACGTAGGATATTAGACGGCGTATTTTGCTACAACATTGTATTACGAGTTTTATAAATAAGGTATAAATATGCATGAGCTTGACAAGCTGTCAACATTGACGTTGAATTTACTTTTAAGAGACACCAGTTCCACATGTTTCTAAACAAGTTCTAAAAGAAGTGTTTCTTTCGGTTTTATTTATATATTTTATGTTTGTTACCTCAGATTTTTTCATTTACACGTTTGCTGCGCCAATTAGTTTAAATTTCAATTAATCATACACGTATCGGCTCGCATCAACCCGATACCGCAACGAATGTGTTAACCTTCTATCTAAGTCCCGACTTTTTCTATCTGATGGAGTGCTTAAGACCTAGAAAAGAGTCATGAGTTTTAAGCATAATTTAAAGTTCTTTATTCACTTAATAAATTTGTAGTTCGTATATTACATTGGGCAGTAATTTTACAATTCATTTGTTCTTCGTTTAGGACGGAAAAGTTTAAAAAATTACGTGGATTTATTTAATCTCAAAGAAAATAATTTTTCAGTTTTCCAACTCAGTATTCAGTATATCCAATAAACAACCCCTGTTGGGGTGTACTAGGTATTACATATTCATCAACATCATCCCAGCTTATATACGTCCCACTGCAGGGCACAGGCCACCTTTCAGAATGAGAGGGGTTGGGCCTTAGTTCCCACGCGGGCCCAGTGCGGATTGGGAATTTCACATACACCATTAAATTTCTTCGCAGGTGTATGCAGGTTCCCTTACGATGTTCTCCTTCACCGTGAAGCTCATGGTAAAGTTCAAATATAATTTCGCACATAAATTCCGAAAAACTCAAAGGTGCGAGCTGGGATTTGAACCCACGACCATCTGCTTGAGAGGCCATAGGTTAAACCACTAGGCCACCATGGCAACATGGGGCTGCATTAGGGGGGTTTTACATATTATATTAACTCAAATATCATTTATAATTTACGGCGGTTAAAGTTTGTCTTTAAAAAAAATGCGTCAGAATTGAAACGGAGGCTCTACCTGGCAACCATTAGACATAATGTCCAATTAGCAATATTAAACACATATCTTGTTTGTTTACAGGTGATGTACTGCCCACCATCGCGTAACGACATGTGCAACCGACCACAGCCGACCAAAACGACAAGGACTGGCAACGGTAACTCCTGCCACGATATCGTCTGAGACTCAATCCGAGGCCGGGCCAGAAGGGAAGAGGCCACGGTGGTGTAATGTACAAATATATAAAGCAAGTAGATTATACCAGTGTCCCCAAAAGTCTACCAACGGTAAGTCAATCCCCTTGGTAGCTTTTAGGGCTACTGTTTAGTTAGGTACTTTTGAATTGGGTTAGAGATGATTGTACAACAGACAACTTTAACCTTTGTAACTTTAACCTATACGCTCATGTATCATCTTAAAAAATATTTAATATGTAAATGACTTTCGTATGTATCACACCAGGCTAATGATTTTTTAAACGAACCTTGGCAGTCAATTATAAGTTGATCTCTTTGTTAGTTAAGATTAAAGGAAATCGGGTATCTTGACGTTGATTGAACGTTGACGTTGGAATTAACCAAAACGTCAAAATTAAATCTCTCCGTATAACGCCTACGACCGAATAAGTCAAGATATGAGTATCTGTAGACCGCGGCTGATTTACGAACAATGTTCCTGCCCTTTCGAATCCGGTTGATACGATCGTGACGTTTAATAGCAATTAAATTTGAACTTTATATCATTTTGGGGATTCTAAATTTAAAGATAATATTAGTACATTTCACAAGGTCCTTTATTGTAACACTTTTCATACCTACTCATTAAGGTTCGAAAGGCTTAGAGAATCACACAGCAATTTAACACACAAACAGTCAAAATCAAAAGGTGGTCGAGGCGACAACCCCTATTTTCAACCGACGAAAAAACGGAGGAAATTCTCTAGTCGACGCGTAGATATTTTTTAATGCCTTTTATTTGAGAATGTTATGTACAGAATATGTTCTTTATTTTCAAGCTTGAGCCACTTTCAATTTTAAGGCAAAAGACACGGAATAACATGCGATGGCGGTTTTGCTTCCTTTTTACGACCTGTCAGTACCGTTTTACTGTAAGAGGGTGCGAGGCAAACATACTAAGTAACTTACAAAGTGTATTGCGAAAGCCTACACTTTACTTTTTCTCAATACTACATACATAGGAGCAGAGCGCAGCGTTTTCAGAGTAAAATATGTGAAAGGAAAAATTCTGCGTAACCCGCTTGTATTCAACAATTTTTGTATTCTGAATGTTGAAAAAATTTGTGCTTTTAATGAGATCCATTACAAAAGATCTAATCTCAATTCAATATTTGAACTGAACACAGATTACAAGTTACAAACTTTTTGAAAGCTATAAAAGCTAAGCTAAGCTAATTGAAGTATCAACCAGACCTGAAGATAAAATACAAACTAAATTAGTCGTGAAACTGTATTTTACATTTTACTAAACTCTTGCGATTATATTAGGTTATTGTAGTTTTGTAACTCGAAATAATTGTTCTGAAAATACATTGTGAATATAAATTGTAGAGTAATGTAAATACTGTTAAATAGGCTACCTTAGTAATGCTTCGATGTTTCGACTAGACACATAAATGATTCGCTTTAAATAAACGCTCCTTTTCATATTATTTGAGCCCAATATGAAAAGAAGTGAAAACATTTCTAGCGCAGTGTATATAATTTTGAACGAGTTACCATTTTTGATAAGTAGAGTGTTCTTACTTTAAACGTATCTAGATAATATTTTAGTTGTAGATCACAACGAAGTATATAGTTATGGATCTTGGATAAACAATAAGTGTTAATTTAATTCAAAACTTAGGATAGTTAAATGTCATTAAATGGCACATCATTTAACTGTAGGTGTCGTAGGCGAACTGTGACCTTTACTTAAAGTAAGTGATGAAAATTCTGGTTTATTTTTGTAAATAGTTTTTATTTTTACATGTGTATATGGAATGTACCATGCTTTAAATCATTTATATTCGATTAAATGTAAATGTTTTCATAATTCGCTTTTTTATTTAATTATAAACTAGCTGTTGCCCGCGACTCCGTCTGCAAGGAATTCGTTTCTCACTGTCCCCCGGGAACTACCCTGGAACCCTGGAATGAAAACTATCCTGTGTCCTTCACAGAATCTCAAACTATCTCTATACCAAATTTCATCTAGATCGGTGCAACGGTTGAAGCGTAAACAGGCAACAGACGGCACACCTTGGTTTCCCATAATTTAAGAAGTCATCATGTATAATAATTATATTCCATAATTATTATTAGTCATAAAATGATTTATTTCTGAAACAGTATTTTCCACAGGATTTTTTAATGCCATCTTATAGCATGTTTAGGTTTGATTAGTTTAATATAGTATCGATAGAGCAATGTTTCAAAAAATAAATCAAATTGAATAATGTATCTATAATAAATACTTATGTTACATACAATGCAATCCTTTTGTAACGCACGAAACCGCTAAAGCTTTCAACGGATCATCCAAAATCTATAACAATATTGAAAACATTTTCAGCAGTATTTATTTGCTAAACAAAGGCTTTAAATACAAAGCTTTAACCGAAACCACAACAAAGGGTGATTGAAAACGTCGTGGATTAAAAATGAACACTCGTATTTATAAACCTTTTTATGATTGATATTAATCCTCCCCTTCTTTGTGGGAATGAAGTGATAGCAGAACAGATCAAAGGCAAGCCAAGATACCACTAACTAATAATAAATGGGAGTAGAAATGTGACGCTAAAGAAAAGTTTTCATGTCCGGGCCCTTTAACTACTTTTATTTTTGAGGGTTCTGTACCTCAAAAGAAAAAAACGGAACACTTTTAGGATCACTTTGCTGTCGGTCCGTCCGCCGTCTGTCTGTCAAGACCCTTTATCTCGGGATTGCGTAGAGGTATCAAGTTGAAATTAAAACCATATAGTCAGGTCTACAGACTTGACTCTTAAACTAAATAAATAATTAATAATTAATAGTAGTAATAAATGTTGTGTTGTTGTCTAACATTTGGTAGCACAGTGAACGGTTGCGGTACACCGAAGATGAGCTCTGGTTGAGTTCTAAACGCGTCAGCGTAGTTTTTGTTCGAGTGTCGAACGCACCGATGTTATTAAAACCACGGTTGCTTAGGGAATGACAATTTTATTAAAGTTGACAGCCCTTTTATAAGCTGTCGGAAAACTCTCGATAGCGCCATTTACAATTTTCGGTAGGCGAGACAGTGCCATCTATAGCAAAACATCAGAACTAAAAGTTACAGTTTAACACAGTTTAACATTCCGCCCACCAAGGACAAACTGAACAATTGTCCTTACCTCCGCCCACCATGAGGCAGTGTAAAACATAATCTTAAACAAAACAGACTTACAATGAGCACATACTTACACAAACCATAAACATAAAACATAATATGTATAACAAAACACAATTAAGTAGCAATACTTATATGTACAATCACTAACACTGCATTAATAATGTTACTAGCACAACAACAAATAAAATCACAGCTCACCTACTGACATAACTACCTAACCCTTTCGTTACTAAACCTAACCAAAAAAATTAATTGGTCTGAAAACTAACAAAACAAATACCCATTTTTATAATATAAACTTAATAACAGATTATGATTCTATAGGCAAAAAACAAAGTTTACCTACAGATCTCTTAATAATGTTGCCCTTGCAACGTAAACTAACCACTCGCGTGATTCCATCCGACCCTGGGTGTTTCTCTACTACAATGCCATACAGCCACCGTGCCGGAGGCAAATCATCATCTTTTACCAGAACAATGTCACCTACAGTTGGTTCAGGTGTTAGATTTGTCCACTTGTAGCGATGGTGAAACTGTGTCAGATATTCACTCGACCAACGACGCCAAAAATCTTGTACCATTTTTTGCGTTAATTGCCATCTTCTTAAACTATTTACATTTGAGGCCTTGTAGTTGGAATCCGGAGCCAGCACAAGCGGCTCGCCTACAAGAAAATGACCAGGTGTCAAAGGCATAGGGACATCGTTATTATCACAAATCCGTGACATTGGCCTTGAATTGAGACAAGCCTCAATTTGTGACAACACAGTTGCCATTTCCTCGAAGGTCAACGTCGAATTTCCTACAACTTTCTTCAAATGGTGCTTCGTAGACTTTATTCCCGCTTCCCAGAGCCCTCCAAAGTTGGGAGAATGCGGTGGGATAAAGTGCCAGTTGGTTCCATTAATAGCTAGTTGATCAGCAATCTCAATAGCCATACTCGACCTTTCTTCAGCGTACAAGTGCCTTAACTCGCGCGCAGCACCGACAAAGTTAGTTCCATTGTCACTCCACATGTCTGCGCAGTGACCACGTCGTGCTGTAAAGCGCTTGAACGCTGCTAGAAAACCTTGAGCTGTCATATCACTCACCGCCTCAAGATGCACCGCCCTTGTCGCCATGCAAATAAAGAGGCAGATATACCCTTTATAGGAGCGATGGCCTCTGCCTTTTGCGGTTCGCAAATTGATGGGGCCTGCATAATCCACCCCACTCTGACAGAAAGGTCGACTAACAGTTCCTCTAACTGAAGGTAACTGACCCATCAAAGGATGCTTTGATAATGCGGCAAATCTGGCACATATTGTACATTTGCGAACAAAGAACTTTACCGCATTTGTTGCACCAATTATAAAATATTTTGATTTCAAATAATTGAGCATCAACTGAGGATTGCCGTGCAAAGTTCTGTCATGAGCATCATCTATGATCAACTTCGTTAAGTGTGAATTAGCAGGAAGAATGATTGGATGCTTCATTTCTTCACTGATCCCTGCATGATTTAATCTCCCACTAACTCTTAAGATACCAGCTTCATCAATGTAAGGATTCAACGAGGTAAGCTTGCTTTTTTTACTAATCTTTATCTTTTCTTTCAGGTTTGCCAGCTCTTCATCGAAGTATTTATTTTGAACAAATTTAATGCATGTCAATAAACTGTCCTGTATTTCCTTACTTGTTAACCACTGACGACAAACTTCTTTTCTAGCCAGCTTTCCCAACCTCTTACAGAAAGCTACGATGCGGATGAGTTTTCTTAACTTTGAAAACTTCGAGATCAACTTTTCACCAAAGTCTTCAATGCCGTCATCATTTACATTACAGGTATTTACACATAGTTTGTTAGTTTTTTCTTCTAGATTAGTTTCCTTATGTACAATTTTCTTATAACTGATGTTTTTCTGTTTCAGCCATTCCGGACCTTCTCTCCAGAGCAGATTGTTTTCCAGTGGCTGAGTTCCCCGCGATGCACAGTCTGCTGGATTCTCTTTTGACAATACGTGTGACCACTGAGACGGCTCGATCGATGTTATTATTTCGGACACTCGATTGGCTACGAAGGTTTTCCATTTATTAGGACGACTGTTGAGCCATGAAAGCACTACCGTGGAGTCAGTCCACGCATGGATGTTCTGTTTGTCGACGACCATAAGCTCTGCAACTTCCGTTATCAACTTGGTAAGTAGCACAGCCCCGCACAACTCTAGCCGCGGAATCGACACTTGTTTGATGGGTGCCACTTTAGTCTTGGACGTGATTAGGGAGACATGTACATTTCCTTTTTTGTCTACGGTCCGAGCATATACCACAGCAGCAAACGCTTCGTTCGAAGCATCGCAGAAACCCTGGAGTTCTAAAACATCATTGTCTGACTTGACATGAATCCATCTGGGAAGCTTGAACTTGGTAAGTTGATTCAAATTTTCTCTGTAGCATAACCAGTCCTTCTTTAATTGAGGCGGAACTTCTTCGTCCCACTCAATTCCAGAAAGCCACAATTTTTGTATAAAAATCTTGGCTGTAATTATTACTGGCGCCAACCATCCAAGCGGATCAAAGAGTCGCGAAATGTCGGATATCACGCTTCTCTTTGTCACAGGAACCTTAAGAGGAGGCAGCTGTACAGAGTACTCAAACTCATCACTACTCCGATTCCAAGTAAGTCCCAAAATCTTCATTACTGAATCAGTTTTTAGTTCTAGATTGCCCTCTGCTTTTTGGCTATCTAGTTTAATTTCTTGCAATAACTCTTCGTTATTACTACTCCACTTCTGTAATTCAAATCCTCCTTTCTTTAACAAAGCATCTAATTCTATGTAAATACGCTTTCCTTCTTCAACAGATTCACACCCTGTCAGCAAATCGTCGACATAAAAGTGTTTCAGGACTCTTTCAGCAGCTAATGGAAACTGTTCTCCTTCATCGTGAGCGACTTGTTGAAAAGCCCGCACTGCAAGAAAAGGTGCTGAAGCAGTCCCGAATGTTACTCTAAGTAATCTAAGATGCTTCAACTCTTCTTCAGGATTCTCGCGCCAGAGGATGCGCTGATAATCTGCGTCGTCTTGGTCTACTTTCACCTGTCTGTACATTTTTACTATGTCTGCCACAAGACAAACAGGGTGACATCGCCATTGAAGGATTGTGTGCCGTAGATCAGGTTGTAATCTTGGCCCCACCAATAGGTCTTGATTTAGTGAGACACCGTTGGTTCCAGGACACGAAGCGTCAAATACCACACGGAGCTTCGTTGTTGTTCTGTCTTCCCGGACCACTGGATGATGTGGTAAAATTACAACATTAGAACTATGATTATGTCGTTCTTCCTTTGGCACAATCTCCGCATGACCCAGATCAACGTATTCTTTGATTACCTCTGCATAGCGTTTCTTAATTTGAGGATCCTTAGCAAATCTTCTTTCTAGTTGATTGAAGCGTCTTGTTGCTATAGCTTCAAAGTTGCCGTGTTGACAACTAGGATTTGAATCACGAAATGGAAGTTTCACTACATACCGACCTGTACTGTCACGAGTTGTCGTAGCAGCAAATATTTTCTCACAGTTCTTCTCCTCGTCGGTGTAGTGCTGTTTGGGATCCGACACAAAATTATCTGCCTCAAGCTCCCAAAACTTTTTGAGCAGCTCGTTTTCATCTACATGAATGTGGTTAATGCAGATCGTTTTGTGTAAATCCGATTCATCGCAATGAATCGGCCCTGAAAGGATCCAGCCCAAAGTGGTTCGTTGGGCAATAGGCGCTCCCAATGGAGCCTTGATGACACCATCGAGCAATATCTGTCCGTAAACGTCTGCTCCCAGCAGCATATCAATTTTGCCTGGAACATTGAATGACGGATCAGCTAGTTCTAAATCTGATAACTCTGACCATAACTCTACAACGACCCTTTTATCCGGTAGAGCCGAAGTGAGTTTGCCCAGCACAAAAGCATGAATCTCAACCTCAAATTCAGGATTATGAAGTGATGCTATCTTAACATTCACCACCGCCTTGGAAACCATTGTTGGGTTTCCTTCACCTCCTAATCCTGAAATGTTGCTTCTGTGGGTAATTTTCTTAAGTCCTAGCAACTGGACTGCTGACTCCGTAATTAACGAAGCCTGAGAACCTTGGTCGAGTAAACATCTAAGCGTAACACCACATCCTGATTTTGACTGAGCGCTTACTAATGCCGTTGCCAACAAAACTTGACTGCGGCTGGTCGAAACACAGGCTGTGGCGCTTGATGTATGATCATCACCTGAAGCAACTGTAGTTGTGTGCGTTACAACATTATTCTCAACCGAGTGTATTGCTTTCACTTCAGAATCGGTTGAGCTGGTAATAGTTTTGGGGTGTAGCAAAGAATGATGCTTGCGCTTACAAATTCGGCATCTAGTAGGAATACGGCATGAAAAAGCATTGTGACCTGAACCTAGACAATTAAAGCACAGATTGTTGGATTGGATGAAATCACGCCGAGTGTTAACTTCGACCTTTGCGAAATCTTTGCAATTACATAACTTATGAGTTTCAGAACAATAAGCACATGAAACGTCAATCACATGATGTACCCTTGCATTGACAGGAGCACTGGGACCTTTTAGACCAAAGTTATTTTTTGACAGTTTAGGATCAATAAATTCAAGTGCCCTGAATCTAGTTTCTAAAAAGTCCTGAAATTGCTTCAGTGTGGGTAAATCATCTGATGACTCGCTTACTTTAAGTTCCCACTGTTTTCTAGACTCGCTATCTAACTTAAGGCAGATTATATGGATCACAATTATATCCCAAGTACTTATATCTATTCCTAAGTTTCGCAAAGAATATAAACACTCATTAGTCGTGTCCAACAACTCTTTAAGCGCGCTTGCAGATTCTGAGACTATGTTCTTCTGACTTAAAAGTCTCTTCAAGATACAATTTGACAGATATTTTTTGTTGTTGTAGCGCTTTTCGAGCTGATTCCAACATATTTGATAATTGTCTTGTGTAATCTGGACGTGACGTAAAAGCTGTTCAGCTTCACCGGTTAAGTGCCCTTTCAGATAGTGCAACTTCTGGACGTTGTCTAGAGACTCGTTCTTATGAATCAGTGAAACAAATAAATCACGAAAACTGATCCATTCGGAATACTTTCCTGAGAACGACGGAATGGATATCTTGGGCAATTTGATTAGATCGTTACTCCTGCTTTGAATTGCTGAGGTTGCCGTAACAAATGACCCGCTACTGCTTGCAGAAGAGAGAGTTGTCGCCTTTATGTTGCTTAATGCAGACTTCAGTTCGTACATGTAGTCTGTGTACAACTCCTCAGTAACTTCATACAGTTCAGTCTTGGCATAAGTACTAGAATTGATAAGTTCCTCATCACACTCTTGAACAATCTGTGTATGTGTTGATGAGAACTCTGTCCACAATTTGTCCAAAGTTACGATTCTAGTACTGATGTAATCTGCTGAGGCAAGTCGATCTTTTGGAGACTTCTTAAAGTTCAATTTTGCCCTTCCAATTCGCTTATTTAAATCAACTTGAAGTTTGATATAAATATCCATCTTGAAATTTTCTAAGTGTTTAGCAACTTTAAATCCTGACTGAAAACGGGCGTGGATTCCCCGTAGTTCCACTTTTCTCGTTACTATTCTAAGTTCGCACTACGTAATAATTTAATGTACTCACAGTTTCGCACTTGACTAATACCACATGTCACTCACGTCCCTGCCGGTGTCCACGATGACGTCGGAGGCTCTTCCCGCCTCTAGCACTCTTGACAGCAATCCGCTGCCACGTCAGTGCTTGGTGGACCCGCAGCCGCTACTCCACTAGGCCAATCCAACTCGTAGGACCATGTTCGAGTGTCGAACGCACCGATGTGATTAAAACCACGGTTGCTTAGGGAATGACAATTTTATTAAAGTTGACAGCCCTTTTATAAGCTGTCGGAAAACTCTCGATAGCGCCATTTACAATTTTCGGTAGGCGAGACAGTGCCATCTATAGCAAAACATCAGAACTAAAAGTTACAGTTTAACACAGTTTAACAGGTGGTGATAGTTGGGTTTGTGTGATTTGTGTGTGTGTGTTGTTGGAGGAATTGTATGAACAGGCATTTCATACATAAATGAAATTTCAGAAAAAAATGTACCCGTTTTCCTTAATTATCCTTAATTTATCCATACAAAATTTATTACTCAGTTTTGTGACGGTCCATATAACATGTATGGTTAACTGCGTCACAAAACTGACAATTAAAAGAGGGAGACTTTTTTTTATTGCTTAAATCGATAGTGCTTGTGATTCTGAGTAGAAATAACCCAAAATATGTTAGGTTTTTTAAAAAAAGTACAGGGTACACTTTTTTCTGAAAATGCCCATAAACGTAACTATCGTGAAGTCGCGGGTGAGCAAAGTAATTGTTTCATTTCATTAACATGGACCCCCCGCATAGTAACGCCTGATTCAAAAAACTATGTACCTATACCGGTCATAATGAGTTAGAAGAAGAGAATTATATACTTAATAATTATGGTAACAAATAAAATATGAAACCAATTAAATTTTGCGTAATCAAAATTATTCAAGGTACTTTCTGGTAATAATAGGGGTAATGAAAATGAAAAGGAAGCCATAAGTACGGCCAATCGTTCTGAGCGAGCTCATTCATCGACCGACCATCGTAAGACCTACAACCGCGGAGCTTTGCTGATGGTGGTTCTTTTGTTTGTGAGTTTAGTTGAGGGCGATAAAATTGCATGGAAAAGTATATTTTTAACGCAAACGCAACTACTTTAGATGACTTGGCTTTCGCAGAGGAGCAAAATAAATATTCCTTTTATTTTAACATGGAACTCCGCAAAGTAGTCATCTCGTTATGTACCTCCCACTGGACAGTGCACAGCGCACAAGCCTCCTCACAAAATGAGGGGGCTTGGGTCGTAGTTCCCACGCAAGCCCTGTGTGGAATAGAAACTTCAGACACACCATGGAATTTATTCTGCAGGTTTCCTCACGATGTTTTCCTTCACTACACCAAATAAACGTCTTTATCTATCTATCTATCTATCACTAAAAACTCTGAGGCGCGAGCCCGGGCTCAAACCTCAACCTTCTACATGAGAGGCCATAAGTCAACCCGCTAGGATACCACGACTTTATAAATTTTAATACCCTCAATAGCAGGGTTGCAATTCGGGAACAAAACCCTATAAAGCCTGCACCCTGATGACTCCTACTTAGTCATTATGTCTTGTTTTAGGTCTTACAACACAAGAGACTAGATCCTAATAAAAACCTACCCAACCTCAAGTCCACCCCAAAGGCACGTCCTAAACAAATGAGTTAATTAATATTTAATGGAAATAAATTATTATCGGCGCAGACAAGGCTCCAGAATTAACATAATTAGTCCCGAGGCCCGCGTAATGAAAGAAAATTCGATTAATTACAACATCAATTAATCATTTTCCGAGCGTTGATTTATTAAGTTAAGGGGCTCCTTCAAGCGGTCAATTAACTTTTTTCATATTTAAAAGGTAGTTCTAGAATATGCTAAACAAATTAAGAAGAAATTAGTCGGAAGATAACTACAGTTCTACAGCTACGCAAAGTAGGTCGGACGGATTGGGGCTTGAGAATTAGCGTTAGCGAAACGCGACCCTGCCCCGCAATACCCCGTGAAGTTGCCCAGTCTAGACGGCTAATAAGTTACCTTACCAGTTATTGTTACACTATGCTGTACTTACTCTCCATGAGAAATATTATGTTACAAAAGTAAAAGTAGAACTGAACCCAATTGCATAACAAAGTACAACTTATATTACAAGCGCAACTCTCGCTTCAGTTATATTAACAAGAAAGGGAGTTCTGCTTGTAATATAAGTTGTACTTTGTTATGCAATTGGGGCCAGATCTGATTAAAGAAGGTTGTAGGGTCAAAAAGTAGTGCCTGCTATGCAGCCCGTAGCCACAGTAGCTTCCCGCTGACCGAACCTATCGAGTGTAGGAACTAGGAACTGTCTTGAAACCAAAACGTTCATAGCAATTGGCACTTTACTATGAAGTATGAACTCTTATTCACTAGTTGGAAGCTATAAGTTTTAGCTGTTACAAAAAGTTACACGGAGTTTTTGTTTTATTCGGTATACCTAACAATCAGTACACATTAAATTTACTATCGATGTACTTAATTATATTTAATACAACTGAATTTTTTAAAGCGTATCTACATACGCTGTTTGCATCTAGGGAACGCCAATGCGGATCGGAATTATTCCCAGATCCCTGCCAATGATACTTCATCATCATCGACATTATTTCAGCTGTAGGACGTCCACTGCTGGACATAGGCTTCCCTCATTGACGCCCAATCATTGCGGTTGGAAATGACTTGCATCCACCCTGAACCTGCGTGGTGCGGCCTTTACCAAAATCCCCAGCCACTTGGTGACTGATTTTGGAGCTTCGGTTCATCATTTGGGGGGGGGGGGTTGGACCGTAAATTCTGGAAGACGTCCCAGTGAGAGACGCACGTTACATTGTCTACAAAAATTCAGGTTGTACATAACATAATCTGTGAAACTACTGATTTGTCTTGTCGCTGTCAATACAAGCACGTCTTAGGGTCCTAAATGAACCATGACAAATAGGTAGTTTTATTTATTTCTGTTCTTTTAGCTTCGATTATTCCTGTTGGTTTAATGGTGTGATACTAATTAGATATTTTTTATTAAATTCTGATATTTAGATTCTTTTATAATTACTTGTAACGTAGTAATTTAATAATTAAATTTGTAAATACACATTAGAAATACTCGTATACATTTCGGACTTTACGATAAATGACTCTTCTGACTCTTCTGGTGTCGCAGGTGTCCATGGGCGACGGTAATCGTTTACCATCAGGTGATCCGTCTGCTCGTTTGCCCCCTATATCATAAAAAAAAATGACAACTGTTTAAAGCCAGGTGCGCATCATGTGATTAAAGTTCTGTCTTTGTCACTCTTTGCTATTATAAGCAGGATAGCAACATTTCAAACTGTCAATTTGCTTTAGAGTGTAGACCTGCCTTTGTGACGATAAAGTCAAATAAAGGTCATTACTTAAATTTTGTTTATTTAATTCAGTTTATCATATTTTTGGAATCTGATTTCTGAAAACGCTTCACAAAACCTATTTCTCCAAACGGTTTTCGATTAATTCGTTGTCAAAAATTTGTACATCGCAATTGCTGTAGTGACTTGGTCAAAGTATGCCTTTTTTCCAAAGAAATCAAGTGACATTTTTACTATTTTGTTTAAATAACCTGTGTTAGAAACACAAAGGCAACTTTTCCAATGAGCTTAATTAATAATGATCCTGTTACGACTATTGTGTTAAAGAACTAAAACAATTACTTTGCTCACCCGCGACCTTACAATAGTTACGTTTATGCAAGAAAAGATTCTTATGAAGTGTTACATTATTGCGGCAAGGGGTTGCGTCTGGATGCTCTGGAATGCATGGAAATAATTAGGTACAACACTATGGGGTCTATTATTAATGAACAGGTAAATTTAGTATCTTCTCCTTTACTGCGGCTTGGGTCGAATTTGAACAGTTAGTATTAATTAAATATGCCTTATAAATAAATAAACAAAAAATTCAAGGTAGTTTTATAATATGTCAATAAAAGTAAATTTTTGTGGGGTAGTTTGAGAATAAGTAAAATAAAGTGGGTACTTGAGAAGTTACAGTGACAAGTTAAAACATTTGTTTTGGTTTGTTAGTTTAACAGTTGGTAGCATAGCATACGGTTGTGGTAACTCTGAAGATGAGCTCTGGTTGAGTTCGAAACGCGTCAGTGTAGCTTGGTGGTGGTGATGGTTGGGTTTATGTGATTTGTGTGTGTTCGTACAGTGTGGAGGTGGAGGAACTGCATGAACGCACATTTCTTGCATAAACGTAACTATTGTAAGGTCGCGGGTGAGCAAAGTAATTGTTTTAGTTCATTAATATGGACCTCCGCAAAGTAACGCCTGATTCAATAAATTATTGTGTTAAAAATAAAAGCTTTTACCGACTTTCCTTTTGTAACGTCGATAGTGGACAGTTTGGGCCGTCACTGAGGAGAAAATTGTTTAGAAAGCTCTTTTGTCCATCTCCAAGTTTTCTTTACAAATGGCCTTCAATACCTATTATTTTTATACGTGGCTGCTGTAGTTAGTACAGATATAACAGATGCTCAAAAATTAAACAAAGAAATTGTTTAGTTTTTCACATATCATTATCATGATCATTACAGCCTGTAAGTATAAGCCCCGCTGTAGGGGACAGGCCTTCTCTCAGAATAAGAGGTGTAAGGTCGTAGTTCCCGGACTCGCTGCGGATTAGGAACTTCAGACAACCCATTGAATTTTTTCGCAAGTGTGTACAGGTTTCCTCGCGATTAAATTTTCCCTCACTGTAAAACTTACGGTAAATTTCAAAAGTAATTCCGCACATAGTATTCCATTGCGGTTAGTATTTTCATTGCCCACGTGATGCTTTTTTATGTAGCATTGGTGGCTTAGTGGTTTGACCTATGGCCTCTCAAGCAGATGGTCGTGGGTTCAAATCCCGGCTCGCACCTCTGAGTTTTTGGGAATTTATGTGCGAAATTACATTTGTAATTTACCATGAGCTTTACGGTGAAGAAAACATCGTGAGGAAGCCTGCATACACCTGCGAAGAAATTGAATGGTGTGTGTGAAGTTCCCAATCTGCACTGGGCCCGCGTGGGAACTATGGCCCAACCCCTCTCATTCTGAGAGGAGGCCTGTGTCCTGCAGTGGGACGTATATAGGCTGGTGATGGATGATGATGAATCGTAAAAGTAAAAAAAAATAAAGATACTCCATACCAATCTATACATATAATAAATCTGTAACAAGCCGGTGTCTGTACATTGAAGATATTTGAGAAAAACTGTCACTAGGGCTATTTATTAGCACAATAGAACCCAAAACAATGATTTTTAGAATTATTGTCTGTTTGTCTGTTTGTCTGTTTGTCTGTTTGTCTGTGCGTTTGTGCGCGCTAATCTCAGAGACGGCTTAACCTAGAAGGATGCGGTTTTCACTGACATGTTGGTATTTTCTTGGATTAACATTTATTGTTTGTTTCATTTGAATCGATTCACAAATAAGAAAGATACGTCTATTTTTAAGAATTTATCGAACAGGTTTTTTGTTTGAACGCGCTAATCTCAGGAACTACTGCTCCAATTTGAAAAATTCTTTCAGTGTTAGATAGCACATTTATCGAGGAAGGCTATACGCTATATATCATCACGCTAACACCATTAGGAGCGGAGCGGAGCGGAAGAATGTTTCAAAATCGGGGGTTTTTGAAGTAAAACTTCTATAGGCACGCTTGACTTGGGAGAGTACGGTGTTGAATGTGAACGCGGGTGTGCGGGTGTGCGTGTTTTTTTATATCGAGGAACTAAGGAGAGCCATAATTGATGAAAAAGCAAATTGGATAATAAAAAATAAGCTGCCCAAATTACTAATTCCACGCGGACGGAGTCGCGGGCAAAAGCTAGTCTTGAATAAAATTACACTACGACAAAGAGTTTTATGCCACCAGACTCGCTCCCGATGTGCACACCCTCTTTTGAATCGCAGATGTTTAGTTAAGAAGTAATCCAAACCATTTCCAAAGGCATACTTGCAAAAGGAGTGGCATCATTATAGTTGTCACAAAAGACAGATTCAGGCAATCCGGCGAAATTACAGTTCCGTTATATCCCCCGAAAGATTGCTGTGAAAAGCGATAGTAAGTATTTATGTGAAGATATTTGGAACGTGATTCCTGGGGCTTAAAGTAACACGTTGATAAAAAAGTCAAGTGCGATAGTGCTTATTTATAGTTTAACTTTTTATGATGTTTGTTATTGTTTTTTTAACCTAGTGCGAGTCAACTCGGGCGCTAAATATTTCTTTCAAACAACGTCAACAAAAATGTTTGTATTTTTTGATGTGACAACTTCTAATAAATCGACGAACGCCGGCTGCATACACGAAAAAGGATGCACCGTTTTCAAGATATTTGACAAAACACCGGTTCTCGTCCGATCGCCGAGGTTAAGCAACGTCGGGCGCGGTCAGTACTTGGATGGGTGACCGCCTGGTTTCATTTTTGTTTTTTGAATGTATTGTTATGACGTTGTCACATTGAACTATCGTCCGTAAACCGACTTTACAGACAACCGGTTTTTTGTGGTCATTCTATTAAGACGTATTTTTTAGAGGAGCAGTCATTTTAGGACTTTCTCTGCTGTCGTTAAAGTAGGTCAACTTCTTGTTGAATTTCACAATGCCTCTCAAGCAGATGATCGTTGGTTTTGAGCCCTGGTTTTGAACCTTCGAGTTTTCCGGAACGTATACGTGCAGAATTACACTTGAAATTTACCATTTAAGGGCGAAGGATAACATCGCGAGAAAATCTGCACACGCCTGCGATGAAATTCAATGGTATTTGTGAAGTGCTCAATTCGCATTGAGCTCGTGTGGGCACTTCCGCCCTAGCCTTCCCATTCTGAGAGCAGACCTGTCCCTCATAGCGGGACGTATATAGGCTGGGAGGTGATACTAGACAACGGATAAACATGTAGATAAATACATACTTAAATCTAATACCTTTAAACGAGCAATTCTTGTATAATATATATAATCAGAATCTCAGAAACGGCTCCAACGATTTCGATGAAATTTGGTATGTGGGGGTTTTCGGGGATGAAAAATTGATCTAGCTTAGTGTTATCTCTGGGAAAACGTTTGGCACCGAGTTTCAGCCCGAGCGGAGCTCGGCCGCCCAGGTACCTCATAATTAAACACCCAAGACTCGAGACCAAACATTCGTATTTTTCACACAAATATCTGCCCCGACCGGCAATCGAACCCGAGACCTCAAGCTTCGTAGTCGGTTCTCTAACAACTAAACTATTCGGTCGTCTAAACTTATTATAATTGATTGATTCAGTTTATATATCGACGGTTAAAAGGCTAAACGCATGAAGCGACATTTTTTGAACTTTACATGAAACCCGGCTCAAACGACGGAGA
Source organism: Archips crataeganus (assembly GCA_947859365.1). NCBI lineage: Eukaryota > Metazoa > Arthropoda > Insecta > Lepidoptera > Tortricidae > Archips > Archips crataeganus. The sequence continues at coordinate 21,530,841 of OX402052.1, read as the reverse complement.
AAAATTCGCTGATTTCAAATAATTATGTATATAACTCATTTTGACAAAAAGTCGATATTATTATGTATATCAGGAAATGTGCAATTTAACGACTAGGTACCTAAACCAACGCCATGTAGATCTTTGTTTGATTTACTCTAAAAGGAAAAAAAAGTTCAAAAGGGATTAATCTTTTAGCCTCATTGTATAATTATACGAGTATCGAACGAAGGAAAACTTCTCAAAAGAAAAAATACCCCCGCCACTTCAAAGAGAAGAAACATACAGAAGCCATTAAGCGATTAAAAAAACCGTACTTTCAAATTAAAATCAATTAAATCAAGCATAATAGCATGGTTCGGGTAAAGCGTATTGATTAGTTAATCAGTTTTTGTCAATTTATTGAATCAGGCGTTATTTTCGGAGGGCAATATTGCTCAGTTAGTTAGCAGCTGCTTCTATCGCCTTCGGATTCTTTACAATATTCGTGATTACCTCAGTGTGGATTTGCGTGTCCGATTGTGTGAATCACTCGTATTGTCTAGGATGAACTATTGTGACGTCGTTTATGATGGTTGCTTACTTGGTCGTTCTGGGAGATTGCTCCAACGAGTTCAAAACGCATGTGCTCGTTTTTGCTTCAAGGTCCCTCCTCGGTCCCATGTCACTCCGTACTTGAACGCTGCTGATCTGCTTAAGATGCACAATCGCAGGCGCTTGCACCTTGCAACCCTTTTGTTCGGTGTAGTGCGACACAAGACGCCTTCCTACCTTTTTAAAAAAATCTCATGGTTGAAAAGTTTGCGCAGACTTAAGGCTATTGTGCCGCCGCACCGGACGGCGGCGTTTCGAGGGAGTTTTAGGTTCGCGGCGTCTAAGTGCTGGAATGACATCCCCCCTCCCATCCTAAGTGTGACTAGCAGGTACACCTTTGGGCGAAAGCTTAAAGGCTATTTGTTGTCATTGCAAAATCCTTAATTTCCTCTCCTTTCCAGCACTATTTCACAAAACTTCTTTGATTTTTATTGTCTTGGTTATTTCATTTTTCGTTTTAGTCCGCGCAGGGTTGTATACTTGGCAAGTGAGATATACTAATTATGTTCAAGAAATTTTCTTATTATTATTTGCTTTTACAATTTACAAATTATTTATTTACGCATGTACCTAGTCTTATGTATGTAGCTATTAGTGTGCAGTTTATTTATTTATTTATCTATCTAAACAGCGATCCGGGTGTCACCAACGGTACTGGCTGAAAATCAGCGCTGGGGTGCTTTAAACGCCTCAGCATTATGCTGAGCCAGTGTCCGATTTGCAACCGCAATGACACATTCTATCTTTAGCTTTAGTATTGCCTTTTTGTTTTGTATAATATTGTGTCTTGTGATGTTGTAAATAAATGTATTTTCTTTCTTTCTTTCTTTCTTTCAATATCAATGAGCTGAAACAATTACCCACTTTGCTCACCCATGACGTTTATGATAGCTACGTTTATGCAAATGCAGTTCCTCCAGCTCCACACTGTATGAACACACACAAATCACCAAAGGGCGGACAGCGGATGCAATCGCGTGACAAAAGCATAAGATGGATAAGACTTTTATTAAATTTTGAGCAATATTTATCTATGCATTTTTATTAAAAATATATCAGAAATTACAAAATTATCTCTATCCTCCATAGAACAAAATGTGATTATTAAGAAATTACTGGTCACTTGTAAATTATCTCCTCGTGAGATTATTAACCCATTGTATGTCCAGACACAGATATGTGCAAAATTTAAGGCTGCTTTTTTCTATTTTTATTTCAATCCGTATAATTAGTATTATTTTAAAGAAACGAGACTTGAGTGCAATATTTTTTTTACTTCTGGCAGACGAGGGGTTAAGTGTTTATATTATATCTATTACGTCTTAGACTTGTCAATTAAATTGACGTTTTCACTTGCGAGTTTATACGTTTCCTTTAATATGTACATTAAAAATAATTATCAATCACAATTCGTAAATGGATAGCCGGATCTAATTTATGATAATTCAAATGGCTCGATCTTTTGCACAAAGTGTCAAGTGAATTTATCTGCAAAGCGTAAAAGTGTGATTGACAGACACGTAAAATTTGGTGTCCATCGCCGTCAGGAATCCTACACGAATACTACGAAATGGAATCAAGAAGATTTTAATATTGATCTGATAAACTTTCTAGTTTTGTGTAATATTCTTTAAATCAATTGTCATATCCATATTAAGTATATCGTTTGACATGACTTTGACGTATATTGCATCCACTGTCCGCCCTTTACAAATCACACAAACCTAACTATCACCACCACCAAACTACACTGACGCGTTTCAACACACCGTTCAAGCATCAACAACACGATCAACACACCGTTCAAGCATTTATCATGGCACGTTTAGCTGTTTATCATGGTGAACAGTTGTTGAACACACATTTCATGCATAAAGGTAGCTATCATAAGGTCACGGGTGAGCAAAGTAATAATTTTTTGATGTATGTATGTATGTATGTAAACTCTTTATTGTACAAAATAAGGAAAAAAAAAAGAAAAATATTATAGACAACCGTTGAAATGCATGTACAAAGGCGAACTTATCCCTTTAAGGGATCTCTACCAGTCAACCTTTAAGTGGATGAAAGGAGCATTTAGTAAGGGACCGACAAAGAGTAAGTAAAAAAAAAACAGTCGGACAAAGCAAAGGCTACAATACAACTTTTAGTAAATACAATACATAAACTCATAATATAAAGAAACCTATTAAAAATATACTACCATATACAACATATATATGCATAAAACATATAATAAATAAGCAGTGTTCTCAATAAATTAAAGAGATGGTGTGAGCCACATCTTCTTCAAAGCTTCCCTGAACGACACCACGGAGGGAGATTGCCTAAAATAATAATTTTTTGATGTTTTTATTTTAATAAAAGAAACATTATAGCTTGTTTGGGGGTTCATTGTCGTCATCAGATACAACAAACATTATGTAATCTGGATATTCTCACAAAGATTTTGACAAAGAAAAATAAGTTTTGTAGACTTCAGTTTGATAGACAGTTAACAGAAACTCCATATTAATTCAGAGAAGCGTTCAAGTTGTTAAAGGTCACTCACGCACACAATAACACGTCATGTAATGACAACGGTATTTTGACTTTTATTCGTACCGATAGCAAGTTCAACAGACTCAACAGTGAATTACAAGATTGACTAAAATCTTCTTCAACCTATTTCGTTAAGAATTATTTAGGAAAATACATCTAGTTCAAAGAAAACAGAAAATAAAATATTTTGATCTATTTTATTTAAATCAGATAAGCATATTTTTCGCTATTTATAAAATACCGATTTTTTTGTTAAGAATATTTCTTATCTGATTCTTGTTTTATTTAAAATAGGTTAAATGAAAAAATATAAAATATAAAATGCATAGTATTGCCAGGTAAAGATAAAGATCATAAAGATCGAACTCATATTTTCATTCACTCATTAATTTCGTTAATTCACTACTTTTTTGCAATCAGTACTTTTTGTAGCTGTGTGTGTAATCATTCGCCTCAACTCTCGTGGCGTTACCTATACTAATTTGTGGCTTGCGCTAGGCGTGTTCCGAGATATAGGTACGTGCTCAATTACGTGTAGCCAAATATTTATTTTCAAGCTTTCTAACAAAATAAAAATGAATCTATTCCATACACATCAATAATATGGTATCCTGCCTTTTCACCAAAAATTACTTCCCAAATGATTCATTTGCCAACTGTTTATTTTTTTCTGAAACTGTGAACTATTCAGGATATATTTCAGGATTATCCTGTAGGTTAGGTTAGGTTAGGTTAGGTTTGTTTTGTTTTATAACAATCCTGAAAAGTTTACAGTTTCAGAAAAAATAAACAGTTGGCAAATGAATCAGTTGGGTAAAATATAGTAGGGAAAAGGCATAGAACCTAATAATATGTATACCAGAAAAAAATGACTTTGTAACGTTAATTTTTTTTTCTGGTATGCTGGATTATAAAGACACGTCTCTTTATTCTCATATTAAGAGGGTTTATACCTGCTGAGCTGGCAACGTTGCATTTTTGTTAGTTTTTCTCGATTATTCCATAAAAATTGAATGAAAATTAAAAATGTTTTGTATACAATTTTTTTCTAATATATAAGTTTATGTTTCTACTGCAATAAAAATCGGTGATAAGACTTTTATTTTCTTTTAAAACGAACAAATTATTACCTAACGGTTTTTAAAGAAAATAAAAGTCTTATCACGAATTATTATTGCAGTAGACACATTAACTTATATATTAGAACAATTTGTATACAAAACATTTTTAATTTTCATTCAATTTTTATGGAATAATCGACAAAAACCAACAAAAATGCAACGTTGCCAGCAGCAGCAGTCAGCAGGTATTAAACCCTCTTAATAACACTTCAAGTAGTTTGGACACAACTTTGTGAATTGAGGCAAATAAAGAAAATATTTTCCCACACATCTGCCATGCATCTGCTCAAGTTTCATACCGTTTTTAATATGGTTACTGTAAACAATCTCAGTTACCGTGAAACCGTCTTTATTCAGCTGTAATTCCATCTCAGGTATTTTTTCAAAGGTAAATCGAAATCAATTCGAAGGAATAATTTAAAACAGCCTTCAATAGAAAAACGTTGATCTTTACTTTATTATTGGACGTTAATCTATTTTTTCTCAAACATGCTATGTAATATTGACGTATGTTCCTTATAATACGCCACGAAGTGTCACAATGCAGGTGCGGCTAGACGAGAGGTCAATAATGGAATTTCATACAACATTGCTGGCCAAGGCCAGCAAAGTGATCGTCTATTGTTTCATACCATGACGTTTATAGGTCTATGGCATCATAGCATTTAGCCTTTAAAAAAAAACTATAAGCAATATTTGCGTTTTGGTTCATTATGACATTCTGCCACTACGCTTATTTAAGGTAAGATGATGATGATGCTGGTGATGGTGGTGATGGTGATGGTGTGATGATGATGATGATGATGGTGATGATGTGATGATGATGATGATAATGATGATGATGATTTTATGATGATGATGATGATGATGATGATGATGGTGATGATGATGGTGATGATGATGATGATGATGATGATGATGATGGTGATGATGATGGTGATGGTGGGTGATGGTGATGATGATGATGATGGTGGGTGATGGTGATGATGATGGTGATGGTGATGATGATGATGAAGGTGATGGTGATGATGATGGTGGTGGTGGTGATGATGATGATGATGCATGTTTGAGAAAAACTCTATACAAGCCTTGGCCACGAACAGGGATTGCCGGCCTCGTATCTCTAGATGGCCTCGTTGACACTCGGCCATCTATAACTACTCGGCCGGCAATCCCCTATTTCGCGGCCGCTGCAGTAATGTACTATTAACCAGCAATAAAACAGGAAATTGCGTTTTTTGTGTTACTTTAACGAATAACGAGGAAGTGTATATCAGTGGTCGTTCGGTGAAAAGATTCGTCAGCCTAGGAAAAAAATATCATCAGAGATAATATAAGAGACATTTTTATTTCAAAGTGAAAAACCTAACTGATTTCGAATAGGGACGATGTTGGATGACCAGGATGACATAATAACATGTTGGACCTAAAAAATAGATTAATTTTAGAATCGTATTTGACAGCTCATTAAAAAGTACGTCAGTAGATTGATGGTATGTCTATTATCTTTTTTAAAGACCATCATCATCATCATCATCAGGACATCAACTGATCCGTGATTGACCTTTATCTCACCTGTTAAAAAGTTCAGATGAGGCCAAATGATTCAATAGCAGCCTATTGCTGACAGTACCCACAATCTTGGTACACCGACTTACTTTAATCGACATATTCAGAGCAAATTCCGCCGAGGAAATAACGACATAATTGTGTTTGTTAGATTCCTTACTAAATCGTTATTTCTAAATCTTAGTCTATGTGGGTCATAAGTTAGACATTTAAGGATTTACTCTATAAGTCGTACGCTTTAGAAACACGATTACTTATACTTTGCTCGAAAGAAATTAAATCCAAAGTTAACTCTAAAAAAGAATGGATTCCCTTAGTACAACTTAACGGAACGTAATGAAATTTTTTATAATAACAAAACTTCTTATTTTCTGTAACGTATACGACTTACAATCTTCAAAATATCTATTGTTTTAATAATACGAAGGAAATAACTACATTCGCGCGCGTTCCGCCCATCCTAACCTGAGCCGCCACGATTCCCTCCTCTCTGCGACTCCGCCGAGACACCGAGCACAATAATATCTATAGTCGAGTAGCGCCAAAAGCTCAGCGCCCTCTTAATTCGAGTATGGCGTCATTATTGACGTCTTATCCAAAGTAGGCACATCGAGCATCGATTTGTTCCATCACGATCGACTTCGGAGCGATTCGTATCGAAACAGAGGGAAAACACTCGACGCGCTTTTGTTAAAATGGTATCAAAGCGATTGTTATTCTAATTTGTTTCTCTTGTTGTGAATCTTGAAAGCAATGCGAGTATATTCCTGTGTAATACGCAGCACGAGTCTAGTGGGAGGATGGGATGTGAATTCCATTTTGTCAAACAATTTAATGGTGTACATTTGTTACATGGTAAGTTTTTTTATTATGAGAGGGAGGCAAACGTGCAAGCTTTGATCAATTATAACTGTAGATCCACAGTCGCGCGCCCGATAATGTCCGAGCCAAATGAGCGCCACTTTGATAAAAGTGGCCTTCTTTTTTTTCTCAGTACGTTGCGTGAAATTGTCAAGTTTAGCTGTCAAGTGTCAACCGAAATTCGACTGTAATGAAGTAAAGACTAGGTTCAAATTTCTGTGTAGGTGATGATTTTATTGTTATGCAAACAAATAAAAAAGTTCGGACATTCTTTGAAGGGGATTTTGTTCGGCAATGTGTATCTTCAGTTATAATTGATCAAAGCGTGCAAGCGGGTTATCTGATGGGAAATGATCACCAACGCCTAAAAATACCAACAACCTCAAAGAGAGTCACTAACCTGTTGCCGTCCTTTAAAGGAAGTGTAAGTATAAGGAGTGGTAGACCGCCATTAATCGAGAAGGTGATGATGGATGGATGGGTAGTGTATGGTGGATGGTGTTTCAGTAATGTCTAATGACTTATTTTTATTTAAGTTTATGACATTCTTTAAAACTTACGGAATTTTCATTCCTAGTTATTATTACATAATCGTTAGTACCTAATGGGTTTGAAGCGACGGACTCTGGAGCACGGGAAATGGGATGATTTGGACTCATCATCATCATCATCATTTCAGCCGAAAGACGTCCAATGCTGAACATAGGCCTCCCCCAAGGTTCGCCAAACAGATCGGTCCTGCACCATCCGCATCCAACGCGTTCCCGCAACCTTAACCAGGTCGTCGTTCCATCTTGTTGATGGCCAACCTACGCCGCAACTTCCGGCCCGTGGGCGCCAGTCGAGAACCTTTTCTAACGATTTGGACTGTTTTGACTCAATTTAGTAAAATTTTGCGAAGGATAGAGGCTGGTGGAAAGTAAAAGGAGAGGCCTTTTTTCAGTGGGACATCTAAGCTATACTAATATACTTAACTCGGTCTATCTGTTTGTCTGTTACCTCACGCTTTAAACGCTGAAACAATTCAGATGAAATTTGGTATGGAGATAGCATGAGATCCTGGTTTTTTTTTAACAGAAAGATGCGTGTTTTGGATTCGTGCTGCAGATGCGTGCTCTAGATCTTTCTCGAACGGCGACACTAGCTTATCACTAGTATAAACTGTCACATAATTTCGTAGCGTATAGCTGAACCGTTTAAATGAGTCCTCGCCAGCGCGGTACAGGGGCTGGGGGGTATGACGACAAAGGGGTCCGGGAGAGATGGGGGCGGCAGGCACACGAGGCGCGCTCGCCGCCCGCACCCCCCCCCCCTTTGTTGTCATACCCCCTACCCCTTTACCGCGAAGGCGAGGACTCGTTTAAATGGTCTAACTAGAGCTTTGGCATGTAGCAGAGCAGCATAGCCGATTTCCCTAAGTTTAGTTAATTAAATGCACATTTTAAAAATATTACCTAGACCACCACCAAGTATCGTTTTCCTCAATTACGCCAATTCATCTACAGCGTGACTTAATTTTCAAGTTTTAAAAGTGTTGAAGAACTCATTAAGAATCTATTAACATTGTATATTGGACTTTGAATCGTGGAATTTAAAGTTTAATTTGCTTTGCTACTTTTTGCGCTGACGTCCATGAATATTTCCAGCTTGAGCTGTGGAAATAAGGTTATAATTAGTTTAAACTTACCGTTTTCAGCCCTTTTTCTCGCATTTTTAAAAGGGTAGGTAAGTATATTTTTAACCAACTTTAAAAAAGGTTAATTATCATTATTTATTTGCTTAAAATCTGGTTATGAGATGATGATTTAAAGGAAATATTTCCACACGCTTTTGGCACAATATATTTAATTATTCTCAATACAATACATCATCATCATCATTAATTTAAGAGCTTAGCTCTTGTCGGCGGAGTAATCGCCACTCTTTTCGGTTCTCTGCCAACGTTTTCAGCTCCTGATACGACATGACATTGACTTTTTCCTTGGCTTGATCTATAAATGACCGTCTCGGTCTTCCCCTGCCTCGCTTGCCTTTTATTTGCCCAATACAATACGATGGGGTTTTAAACAAGTACTTGGAGAAAATATAAGTAAGGAGGTATTAAAATAGGGAGATATTAAAATATTATAAGTAGCAAAACCGACCTAGTGCGAAGTAAATTCGCTAACAAAGGTTTTCGAGCCACCGTTATTACAAAATTTTAGTACAAAACGCCACGAATCCTTTATGGGAACCTCTACCTATTTCAGAAATACTGCATTTAAAGTTAGCGAAACTCCGAAGTAAATTTGCTAACAAAGATTCCGTGCAGAGGGAGCTCCCTCCCTTATGTTGTCAGCATTCCCAAAATCCGCACAAACCATTATCACCTTCATCACCTGTACAACTAAGGGGTGGAATTACCTACATGCATCTGTGTTCCCTGAACACTACAATCTGGTCGTTCTCAAGTTTAGGGTGAATAAGCATTTACTAGGCAAGCGTGCTCCATCGTAGTAGACCTCATCTTCGTTTTCCACTGTAAGTGGTCAAACGCAAGCCCTATAACAAAAAATCGTTTTGCATGGTCAACATGAACCAACTTCTCAAACACCCCGCGCAACATTAAGAGGGTACGATGCGCACCATTTCTCCATACAAACGTAGTCCCCTGTTTCCTCCCTGGAAATGGCTTTAGAACCAAATTTTTTTATTGTGTAATCTGTATCTACCACAGCTATGCCCCTATGTTTCGTTTTTTCCATATTTCAATTAACATAAGCTTTCAAAAACTGACAAAAAATCCCAATTTCAACGTCATTTTCAGACACTCGTCCTTGATATAAACATAAAAAGGAAAACATACGGGCATAGCTAAATCTGTCCTCTACTTATTTTTGAAAAAAATAATTTTATTGGTCCAGTTTTCGAGAAGAAAACAGGGGACTACGAAATGCTGTTTTGATCAATATTACGCGCCTATTAACGGTCTGAGCTGCAGTTGTCCCGCTCTCGCTGTACTGACACGGAGGGGTTCGGGCGAGACAGCGACATTTCATTAAAATACCTATTTCTCAAAAGTCTCTCAACCATCGTACCCTCTTAAGGCCCTTCGCACATGGAGCTACTCAAAGAGAACTATTAGGTCGGGGCAAAAGTATTTTCGAATTTTTCATACAAAGGAAAATGTTTCATACTAAAAACCTCATCTTTCACACTAAAATTTCCAGACTTGAAACGCTTAAACCACATTTTGTGCTTCTCTTATTGATACTTTAGGTTCATAAACCGCACAAATTGTATTCGCGGCGTTCGTCGCATTTTTACCTTTTTTTTAACTTTAAAATGTAGCGATTTTCTTCGTCACATGCGTTCATTATGCTTGCTTGAAAATAGTATTTTATGCAACGGTTGTATAAGTGAGGTCTTAAAAGGCGAGTGACGTGAGTTGCGATACGAGCGAATGCGAGTATCGCAATGGAAGACGGCACGAGCCGTTAAGACCAAATTATACACCGTTGCATACAATATTTTTCCTACGACTCGACTCTACTGTACTGTACTGTACCCTACTGTAGGGTGCAGTAGGGTAAAATAGGGTACAGTAGGGTACAGTAGGGTACAGTCGGGTACAGTAGGGCAAAATGGGGTACAGTTGGGTACAGTAGGGTACAGTCGGGTACAGTAGGGCAAAATGGGGTACAGTTGGGTACAGTAGGGTACAGTCGGGTACAGTAGGGTAAAATGGGGTACAGTCAGGTACAGTAGGGTACAGTCGGGTACAGTCAGGTACAGTAGGGTACAGTAGGGTACAGTCGGGTACAGTAGGGTAAAATAGGGTACAGTACCCGACTGTACCCTATTTTACCCTACTGTACCCGACTGTACTCTACTGTACCCTAATGTACCCTATTTTACCCTACTGTACCCGACTGTACTCTACTGTACCCTATTTTACCCTACTGTACCCGACTGTACCCTACTATACCCTATTTTACCCTACTGTACCCGACTGTACCCTACTGTACCCGACTGTACCCGACTGTACCCTATTTTACCCTACTGTACCCAACTGTACCCTATTTTACCCTACTGTACCCAACTGTACCCTATTTTACCCTACTATACCCGACTGTACCCTATTTTAACCTACTGTACCCGACTGTACCCTACTGTACCCTATTTTACCCTATTTTACCCTACTGTACCCGACTGTACCCTATTTTACCCTACTGTACCCGACTGTACCCGACTGTACCCTATTTTACCCTACTGTACCCGACTGTACCCGACTGTACCCTATTTTAACCTACTGTACCCGACTGTACCCGACTGTACCCTACTGTACCCGACTGTACCCTACTGTACCCTATTTTACCCTTCTGTACCCGACTGTACCCTACTCTACTCAACTCAGCAGGTCTAAACTGGGCTTTAGTGTTGAGTGTACCCTACATTTAATATTATGTGGCAGCTAGGTGTATCGTAATAACGACATTACGACACAAGTGCTGTTATGGCGAATAGATTAAGTATAGACTTTCTGAAGTCATAATATTATCTATGTTCTTATAATAGTACATTACTGCAGCGGCCGCGAAATAGGGGATTGCCGGCCGAGTAGTTATAGATGGCCGAGTGTTAACGAGGCCATCTAGAGATACGAGGCCGGCAATCCCTGTTCGTGGCCAAGGCTTGTATAGAGTTTTTCTCAAACATGCATCATCATCATCACCACCATCATCACCGCCATCATCATCACCATCACCATCACCATCACCATCACCATCACCATCACCAACAACATCATCAACATCCATCAACATCCAACAACATCCATCAACATCCGTCAACATCCATGAACAAGAACATCCATCAACATCCATCCATCCATCCATCCATCAACATCCATCAACAACCATCAACATCCATCAACATCCAACAACATCCATCAACATCCATCAACATACATCAACATCCATCAACCAACATCCATCAACATCCATCAACATCCATCAACAACCATCAACCAACATCCATCAACATCCATCAACATCCATCAACATCCATCAACATCCATTAACCAACATCCATCAACCAACATCCATCAACATCCATCAACCAACATCCATCAACATCCATCAACATCCATCAACCAACATCCATCAACCAACATCCATCAACATCCATCAACCAACATCCATCAACATCCATCAACATCCATCAACATCCATCAACATCCATCCATCCATCCATCCATCAACATCCATCCATCCCTCCGTCCGTCCGTCCGTCCGTCCGTCCATCCGTCCGTCCATCCATCCATCCACGTCGACCACGTCGACCTATTAAACGTCATGGTGCTGTGTCACATAAAACAATAGACGATCACTTTGCTGGCCTTGGCCAGCAATGTTGTATGAAATTCCATTATTGACCTCTCGTCTAGCCGCACCTGCAACGTGACAGTTCGTGGCGTATTTTAAGGAACATAACGTCAATATTTCATAGCATGTTTGAGAAAATATATTTGTTCGCGACCATGTAAAAACCAGATAAAAGTACAGGAGTAGGAAAACAATTGAAAAATGGCGGGAACTAGTTTTTTTTTATTTATTGCATCTTTAGAATGTCAACATTTAATGGTATTAAAACCAGCCAGTTACATTAAGCACAGCCAAAGAGGTTTGATTTCTAATAATACATTAAAAATACGAAAATACTTTTGCCCCGACCTATTAGTTACGAACTTAAATTACTAACGAGTTGCGTAAGTGTCACCGCCCATACATTCGCGTTGAAGTTCGCAAACGACGCGACTAGTTACTGACGTCAGTAACTAGTCGCGTGCGAAGGGTCTAAAAACTTCAACCTAAATCGTTACCTACGTGAATTTAAACTGTTTCTTGGCCTACATTTTCTCCGGCTAGAGTCATTACTCATTCCGCGTCATCTTCCCTTTCCTATACGAAGCTCGAACGTAGTTTTCAAAGGCAAGGAAATCGCATCTTCATCATTATAATGGTGTTCCTGACCCAAATACAGCCGATATATAACTTGAGACGATAAACAGTGTTTTCATTGTCAGCCTCAGCAATTTTTACTCGTTCGTAATACTGATTTACTCGGCTTTTTAGCATTCCTTACCCAAAGGGTAAAAACGGCACCCCGTTACTGAGATTACGCTGTCCATCCGTCTGTCACCAGGCTGTATCTCACGAACCGTGATAGCTAGACAGTTGAAATGTTCACAGATGATGTGTTTCGGTTGCCGCTATAACAACAAATACTAAAAAACGGAATAAATAAACATTTAAGGAGACTCCCATACAACAAACGTGTTTTTTTGCTGTTTTTATAGACAATGGTACGGAACCCTTCGTGCGCGAGTCCGACTCGCGCTTGGTCGGTTTTTTCTTTACTATGAGTGTGTCTACGGTAGTTTTATGTTCAAAGTGCTAAGCACTAACTCGAGAACCACTACACCCAATTGTATAATTCTTTTTTTTGTTCATAATTTGTCAGGACAAGGTTTTTATAAAAAAAAACTAGCTGTTGCCCGCGACTCCGTCCGCAAATAATAGGGGTATAAAAAATATCCTACGACCTATCAGATCTACCGAATACGGAAAAACAAGTTTCATAAAAATCGGTCGAGCCGTTTCGGAGGAGTTCGATAACAAACACCGTCACACCTATTCTCAGACCTACCGAATATAGAGAAAAAAGTTTCATAAAAATTTCATAAAAATTTCGGAGGAGTTCGATAACAAACACCGTGACACGAGATTTTTATATGTATATTTAGAATAACTTTAGCGGGGGCGATGCCGCGCGCATCATTCAACTGGTTGAATAATAAAAATTAAAAAAAACCGATCTGTTTGGCGAGCCTTGGGGGCCTATGTTCAGCAGTGGACGTCTTTCGGCTGAAATGATGATGATGATGATGATGAATTGTGATTTTTGGTTCTATCGTTTCGCACATTGCCGATTTTTTAATTTTCTTTTATGACATGACCACATCAATATTGAGTGCTGATGTACTTCCTTCAGAGTGACCGGAAATTTGACACTTTCATTTAAAAGGGTCAAAGTGTAGCTCATTTACAAAATATATGGTTATTTTGTACCCTAACATTTATTTATTTATTTATTTATTTATTTTATTCAGTACATCTACATCATATATATTACAATCCGAGCCATAAAAATTAGTTACATGTATATTATTCTGATATATACGACAATTACAGAGTACATATCATTGACCATAAAGCGAGACGTCTGTTAAAATTACAAAAATATCAAAGTTAAAAGCAGAAAATAAAACACTGTAAATAAATTAAGTTAAGATTTTTTAAATGTGACTCAGATAAAATCGAAGAATTCAAATCATAAACAATTTAAACTCAGTAAAGAACACAGGAACATGCGAAATAAAAACTACCATTATATTTAAACTATAAAAGAACACATTAAAAATACTATCGAAACATTAATAAATAAGTAAAAATTGCAATTTAAAATTCCAAATTAACCCTTAACATTTTGCTTACTGGCACGTTATTTATTTGTGCCGAATCGTTAAATGGATTTTTCTACTTTAGTACTTTTTTATCTGTTTTTTACATGCTCACGAACAATTAAATTAGAACATAGATAATATGACTTCAGAAAAGTCTATACTCTATTCCCCGTAACAGCACTTGTGTCGTAATGTCGCTATAACGATACGCCTAACTGCCACAGATTATTAAATAAATAAATAAATAAATAAATAAATATCACGGGACAATTCACACCAATTGACCTGGTCCCAAAGTAAGCTAAGCATAGCTTGTGTTATGGGGTACTAGGCAACGGATAAACATACTTATATAGATAGATACATACTTAAATACATATTAAACACCCAAGACCGGAGAACAAAGATTCGTATTTTTCATACAAATATCTGCCCCGACACGGGAATCAGGCTTCATAGTCAGGTTCTCTAACCACTAGGCCATCTGGTCGTCTAAATAAATGGTATTAAATGTAGGTTACACTCAAAACTAAAGCCTGTTAGTGTTTAGACTTGCAAGGAAAACCTTGCAAGTTGCACTACACTTGCACGATTCTTCTTTCAGGTGTAAACTCAGCTTAAAACAAGCAATTTGAATTTATGCGGTTTTTATTAAAAATATAACTTTCCGCCTGTTTTGCAATGCCAGCACGCTATATAGGGGCGCAGGCTGAAAACCAGCGCGGTGATGAGTAATCCTCACCGCACATGCTGAGCCTGAGCCTTTTCTTTTTTAACGGGCAATAAATGGTTTTTTTTTATATATATATTTTTTACTGTCGACATAAAAAAAATGTATGTTTTAATATCGAACGTCAATTAAAATTAAAATTATTGGATCACAGCTGTAATACTGTGTAAATTTTGTTTTACTTAATAAATTAAAAACAAATTTTACCATAGACAATCACACTTGTGAAATATAAATGTCAAACATTTTTATATTTTTCACTGGCTCCGCTCGTTTGTTTTTTTTTATAGTTTGCCACAGTTAATGTTAATAGAAGAAAACATGGATGAAGTAGAAAAATATATTGTATGCAACGCTGTATACCTCATTTGGCCTACACGGCTCGTGCCGTCTTTCATTGCAATATTCACTTCGTTCATATGAACAACTTACGTCACTCGTCTTTTAGGACCTCACATAAACAACCGTTGCATAAAATACTATTCTTGACCTTGCTAGAATTTGTTATTTTTATAACACTTAGACAATTATGATTGCTGTTACAAGTGCAATTTAAATAATTCAAAGCAATATAACGTTTAAGCGAAACGGTGATTCAAGGGACGAACCATTATCTTACGTAAAAATCGAGGGACAACTTTTGTCCATTGGGAAACCATTTGGTCTAAACGGCTCGTGTCGTCTTTCATTGCGATATTCACTTCGTTCACATCGCAACTCGCGTCACTCGCCTTTTAAGACCTCACTTATACAACCGTTGCACAAAATACTATTCTTGACCTTGCTAGAATTTGTTATTTGGGGTATGTATTACAATACCGAAGTACGAAAGACCGAACGTATTAAAACATCGAATGGGTCAAAAGACCGACACGATTTTTTTCTGAAACCGTTAACTTTTTAAGATTTTTATAAAATAAACCTAACCTAACCTAATGGGTTCTATATGATGCCGTTTTAATAAATTCTGAAAAGTTTACGGTTTCAGAAAAAAATCGTGTCGGTCTTTTGATCCATTCGATGTTTCAATACATTCGGTCTTTCGTACTTCGGTATTGTAATACATACCCGTTATTTGTTTTGGTGGAGTTTACACAGCAATTAGGATTGCTGTTACAAGTGTAATTTAAATAATTCAAAACAATATAACGTTTCAGCGGAACGGTGGTTCAGGGGACGAACCATTGTCTTACGTACAAATCGAGGGACAACTTTGGTCCATTGGTAAACCATTAATACAAAATATTTACATATTACATTTCGTGAACGCAAACATAGTGAGTGAGTGTTGTCCAGCATTGACTGGATAGGGACACTATACCTTGACAAGCTCGTGCGCGGCGCTCGGCGGAACCCTGTCGCAGGGAGCCTCTGCTGTCCTTAACAAGATTTTTTTTAATAAGTGCGGCAAATACTGACTGCGAAAGGGTTCCGCGGAGCGTCGCGCACGAGCTTGTCGGACTACAGTTGTCGGAGAGAGGCTTCAAATGTCTTCTTTTTTTGACTAAGTATATAAATATGTGTCTGTTTTGTGTGGTCTTCTGTGATATTACTGTATTGTGACCCGGCGGAAGACCAGTGCTGGTTTTCAACCAGCGACACGCTGAGCCGGGACCATTTTACAACAGCATTAATTTGTACCTGTGTCTATGTTTTGTACTTTTACGTTTAGCCTGTGTACGTGTTGTTGTTGTTGTTATAAATAAATATTTTTCTTTCTTTCTTTCTTATATTTTGTATATTTGTGACATAACTTTATTTGAAATGGATGTCCCCTGTTTCGCTCAACAAAAATCAATTGAGACTATCAATCTTGTAGAAAATTTGTAACAAACTCCAGCTCTCGTCTGGGCATTGACGCGCAATCACTCTTCTGCTTTCAATTACGGCTGAAAACATACTTTATTACATCTATTTTTCTTACTTGACCTTATAGAAACTTAAGGAAGCGTACTAAAATGAATTACTGCAAAATTGACTGCTTTTATTCTTCGCCATTCATTTACACGGACTCATAAACATCGTCACTGCACGGTACAGATATCCTCTTAGAAGGAGAGGGCTTATGCTGTGGTTCTCGCGGGCATATTACGAATCAGCAATTCCACACACACCATTGAATTTCGTCTCAGGTTGTGCATGTTGGGTACCACTTATTTGGCATAATTTTTATGGTCCGAAACGTATGCATAACAAGTTCGTTATAATTTATTTACGCCGAAACATGACTTGCCAAAATTTTATGTTTTAATGTTTATTTGGGCACAAACGGTACATTATTCTAAGAATGGCTAAAAAAACTCTAAACATCTTTACAAACTGTCTCATTTGTAATATTAGAAGGATTAAAAAATTAGCTTCGATCATTTTTGTTTACAACGTCCAACCAGCCAGTGTCACAAAAAGCCACTTGCCACTAGAGCTCTCAAACCTTTTTGCGTAATTGCGGGCAGAGCGTGGCTGAATGAAAACCACCTTGGCCTTTTTCGCGAAACTTTTATGAAATTTTCACGCTTTACTGAACGAATGCCAGAAGTACGTTAACGTAACTTGTTCCTCAACTTGAAATCATGTGTAAAAAGATAAGGTAACGAGTTTTGCTGGAATACAACGAAAGGTGGAGTTTACGCTAAATTACTCCAGAAGTTAAATGTGTTTCCTTTTTTTACACGACTGCCCAAATAAAAAGTATCTGTTCAAAGTAACCTCTTTGAAGTTTACCATTTTAGTCTACCAGCTGCACTGAGTTTGCGCTATGAATAATGTAAAGTTTCCAAACGACATGTGGCAAAATATTGCTGCATTGTGCAACCACGCAGGAACTCGGTGGAGCAAGAATTAAATCACAATTTCAAGCAGTGGCGACACAACACAGCCTCAAATGGTAACAAGTCCCTAATTTTAATACAAATGCCAAAAAGTACAAATGTTTTGGCCACCAAGTCATTTAATCTGAATATTTTAGAGGCAGAACATGCTTTGGCCAACATGTTATTTAAGCCAGGATGTTTCCAAGATTCACTGTGGTCTAAATGTCCTTGGGTCTAGAAGTTTTACCGACAGAATACTCTGGTACCGAAATGTATAAAATACGTTTGACTGAATGTGTTCATTGACATTAATATAATTTTTGACTTTTGTACAATTTGTCGCAGCGTTGACGCAACGAAGCCGCAATATCAGTGGCGTCTTCCGAGCTTCTGCGTCAACTCAACGTTCGCGAAACGGCGCCGCGACGTCAGTAGCGTCTTTCGGAAGTTAGAGTTTCAAACAATAAAAGCCAGTCAGTAGTTTCAGTTGCAAGCCAGGATAAGCAATAAGACCATATTTTAGCGACCCGGACAAGGACCATCCTCGGAATTCCCCTTTTCCCGGTATTATTAGTTGTGTGATTTTTCAAGAAAATTTCACGTGTGGCTCTCTCAAGTGAAGAAATTGCTGAGAAACTCAATTAGAATAAAATTTTATACTTCACCACGCAATAAAGGGGAATAAACCGGGCTTTATAGCAGACCACGACTGGCGGTACATTAAGAATGAAATAATAATTCTTAATGGACCATAAACACATCAGCACTTTTGGTCTTTTAGGCCAGTTAAATATGTAGGTACTAGAAATCGTTAAAATCGCAAACTAACTCCTAGTTTTGATTTTTAAATATCGCACTCCTAAATCAAGATTATGTGAACTCGAAATAATCAGCCATTTTCATTAAGATCTTCCTGATAGTCAATGAAGTCTAAATTATAAATAGTCTGAGATTCGAGTATAAAACGACCTTCACCGAACTGGTTAATGGATGAAAAGTATTTTTCTCAAACATGCTATGAAATATTGACGTTATGTTCCTTAAAATACGCCATGAACTGTCACGTTGCAGGTGCGGCTAGACGAGAGGTCAATAGTGGAATTTCATACAATATTGCTGGCCAAGGCCAGCAAAGTGATCGTCTATTGTTTTATGTGACACAGCACCATGACGTTTAATAGGTCGACGTGGTCGACGTGGATGGATGGATGGACGGACGGATGGACGGACGGACGGAGGGATGGATGGATGTTGATGGATGGATGGATGGATGGATGTTGATGGATGTTGATGGATGTTGATGGATGTTGATGGATGTTAATGGATGTTGATGGATGTTGGTTGATGGATGTTGATGGATGTTGGTTGATGGATGTTGATGGATGTTGGTTGATGGATGTTGATGGATGTTGGTTGATGGATGTTGATGGATGTTGATGGATGTTGATGGATGTTGGTTGATGGTTGTTGATGGATGTTGATGGATGGTTGTTGATGGATGTTGATGGATGTTGGTTGATGGATGTTGATGGATGTTGTTGGATGTTGATGGATGTTGATGGATGTTGATGGTTGTTGATGGATGTTGATGGATGGATGGATGGATGGATGTTGATGGATGTTCTTGTTCATGGATGTTGACGGATGTTGATGGATGTTGATGGATGTTGATGGATGTTGATGATGTTGTTGGTGATGGTGATGGTGATGGTGATGGTGATGGTGATGATGATGGCGGTGATGATGGTGGTGATGATGATGATGCATGTTTGAGAAAAACTCTATACAAGCCTTGGCCACGAACAGGGATTGCCGGCCTCGTATCTCTAGATGGCCTCGTTAACACTCGGCCATCTATAACTACTCGGCCGGCAATCCCCTATTTCGCGGCCGCTGCAGTAATGTACTATTAAGTATATTAAATATGTCAATAAATATATTGCAATTGGGTTGACTAAAGAATTTCAGTCCAGAATATTACTATTAAATAATTTTTTATTTTTTTTTAACATTTCAGCGTTTCGGTTAATAGGCAATGGCATACCATACCAGTCAAAAGTATGAAGCCCATAGAATATGCAAACGATAGGTTGACTATTTTTTTCCCGTCATAACTTTTGGGTAGGCAGGTATTTATAAACAAAGTAAATCGATATTTGCACTGATCTGGTTAATGAATAAACTTTATGTCAAAATAAAGATTATTTTATTACGATCACGGTGATAAAGGGTTGTTTGCGAAAAATCAGTACTGAAAATTACGGCTGTCGAGTTTTAAAAAGTGAAATGTAGACTAAATAAGAGTGATAATGATAATGTTATGTGACTCTATTATCAATTTATCACTTACTGTAGCTAAGCATGATTTTTTTTCATATACTTATATCGCTGGGTACCAGCAGGCTATTTAATTGTTGAGTTTTGGGACACCTGCAGATGGATGTATGTTGAGTGCCCGGAGGCTTGCGAGTGTTTTCGGTGTTTTTTTTTTTTATGTTAGATAGGCCAGACAAACGAACTAGTGGGTCACCTGATGTTAAATGATCACCACTGTCCATAGACACCCGCAGCGCTTTACGCGATGCCAGTGCGTTGTCGGCCCTAAAGGAAAGGGAACAGGGGAAGGCGGTGAGGGAGGGGGCGGTGTACCTTATAGTTTGGTAATTAATTGTAGTTTCTTTTTCATCCTCATGCAAATTAAAATCGACCGGTAGCCGTTCGGCTTGTCGTTACACGAGTCTGTTCTAATAGCCGGTCGTTTCATTCAAAGAGAGTGCTGATGTGGTTTTTTATTGTGTTGCATAAAATACTCGTAACTTTTTCCTGGCTGTCCCTCCTAAACCACAAGCTTAACACGTTGGACCTGTAGGTATAGGGGATCCCTTGGTTTCCCATAATTAAATAAGTCATAATGTATTCATCATAATCAACTTTAGTCATACAGTGTTTTATTTCTGAAACAGTATTTTTTTTCAGGATTTTTTTTAATCAAAATTTTATAGAATGCAGTAGGTTAGGTTGGGTATGTTTTATAGCGTCCGCGGACCGGAAGACGCAGTGTAGGTAGGACTCCAAAAAGATGGAGCGATGACCTGGTTAAGGATGCGGGAACGCGTTGGATGCGGATGGCGCGGGACCGCTCTGTTTGGCAAGCCTTGGGGCAGGCCTATGTTCAGCGATGGACGTCTTCCGGCTGAAATGATGATGTTGATGATCATGTCAATATCGCTTATCTTCTTTCTAATGCTAAAAAAACGAAGTACCTATACTCTGTCTATTTATCAGAGTTAGTACTAGAAAACAGAGAGTGCGCGTAATTGGTCAGCGATAAGGACGATGCACCGGCACATACGTCCCACTGCAGGACACATATTTAAATATTATTATCTACTACTTTAAATGACATAATTATGATTAATTCATCAGCTGCACCGACAAGAGTATAACTCTTAAATAAGAATATATTATTAATAGATGAATAAACATGACATGTAATTATTTGAGGTGCCACGAGAAAAATCAAAAAATCACGAGAAATATTACGAATAAACAAACGGCATGTAAGCCGAGCCCGCCATCGACGTGCGATTGTTGACGCCCACTGACAGTTTCTTGTCCCTTTCATTTGCATACAAAAGTGCAACAGAGAGAATTCGCCTTGCTAACTCTGTTAAATAGACAGGGTATATAATTTTGTTCCGCCATTTTGATTTCAACCTGTATTGGAAACCTAAAGATTGTCGCTCGCCTCTTATGACATAAACCCCAAAAGATAAGCTTTTAACGGTTTAAAGCGCGCCATTCATGTAAAGTTTCGTGGCATCCGCCCTGGGATCTGTACACTCGGTAAGAGCTCCGTTGAAAAACCTCCGAACCACTCTTGCTCATTAAGTATGAAGCTTTGAAAGTTGTCAACATGCAAGATAGTTGCTAATATTAAGTTTTTAAAGTCTCCGTTGCGGTTTTTAAGGAAATAGAGTTATTTATCATCATCATCATCATCGTCCCAGCCTATATACGTCCCACTGCAGGGCACAGGCCTCCCCTCAGAATGAGAGGGCTTGGGCCGTAGTTCCCACGCGGGCCCAGTGTGGATTGGGAACTTCACATCCACCACTGAATTTCTTCTCAGGTATGCAGGTTTCCTCACGATGTTTTCCTGCACCGTAAAGCTCATGGTAAATTACAAAATGTAATTTCCCACATAAATTCCGAAAAACTCTGTGGTGCGAGCCGGGATTTGAACCCACGACCCTCTGCTTGAGAGGCCGTAGGTCAAACCACTGGGCCACCACGGCTTTTTACACAAGGAGATTATAACAGTAAAAAATTCCCGCGGGATAAAAGAATGAGTGTTGACCATAAACTTTATCTGTGCGCGAACGAAGCAAGGAACTGTAGTATGAATCTTCCCAGGTGAATTATTCGCTTCGAGCCCTTATCTTTCAAAACAAACGGTATCGTAATAGTATTAAGGTTCAAATTTAATGTAATGGCTCGAAGCGAAAAATTCACCTGGGAAGATTTATACTATATCTAGTCCCAAAATACCCCTTGTTACTCGTACATACCGAGTTACATTACCAGCCCTGTGCAAGGAAAAAAAATTCTTCGCACAGAACCGGTAATGTATTAAGAAATATTTTTTCTTTGCACATTACCGATTACATTTCCAGTTTTGTTAATAAGGATGTAAATATTCTTCCTGCATTAAGTACTCGGTTTTGTTCAAAGAAATCGTGGTGCCGTGTAGGGTCAACATCATAAATAAGTATAACAACCGCTTTAGCCTGGTTGGTAGTGACCCTGCCTACGAAGCAAGAGGTCCTGGGTTCGAATCCCGGTAAGGGCATTTATTTGTGTGATGAGCACGAATATTTGTTCCTGAGTTATGGATGTTTTCTATGTATTTAAGTATTTATTTATCTATATAAGTATGTTTATCGTCGTCTAGTACCCATAGTACAAGCTTTGCTTAGTTTGGGACTAGGTCGATTTGTATAAGATTGTCCCCTAATATTTATTTATTATTTATTTAAGTGGTAATTTCTTTACCTTGTCGTTTTCAATCGTTTGACAATTTTGTATGACATTCCAAACATGACATTAAAGTGACAAGGTACATAATTAAATGATCAATTATTTATGCTGTTGACTGTACAAAACCAAGGTGTTTCTCCAATTAAACTAAGTAAATAAAATCCAAGCCACTGTTGCAGTTCAAAAGCATTCACAAAACCTGAGCTATACTGCCGTGCTCAAGCTAAAAGGCGGCTAAGTGACATTTGGTCAATTTCGACTTTTCAATACCATTCTGCTTAGAAAAAAAATCTCTATCGATCTGTCCAGGAACGGTTTTTCTATCTTTTACCGTTTAGAAAATAATTTTTCAAAAAAAGCGGTTAAATACATAAAAAATCGACTTTGCTATGCTTAAAGGCGACTAAACCACTTTACTTAACTAAAAAGCTACTAAAGTAGTTTAACATTTGGATTGTTTTTCCATTTTTATTATAAATGCCAAGCTTAAAAGCGGTTATTATTTTTGGGTACACTAAAAGGCGACTAAACGTCTTTAACCGCTATTTAACTAGGTTTCGTTGAATAAAATACTTCGCTGATACCTGACTACAAGGCGATTATACGTCAATGCATCACTAAAAAGCAGTTAAAATCACATTGCCGCCTTTTAGTCCTGTATTCATGCCATAATTTCAGTAAAAAACCTACGGTTGAAAGCGGCATTGGTCCGTGCGCAAATTAAACGACATATTTTATTTAATTGTTTGCATAACTAAAAGGGGGCTATTCTACAATACATGACTAAAACGCAGCTAACTACGCCTGCCTCTTTCTTCTGTACCCTCGCTAAACCGGAAAACTTACCATAATAAAGTAACAGATGTGTCAATGTGCAGCAAGCTCTTAGTGTAGGAAGACGTTTCGCGGGCGGACGGCGACGCATTCCCATCAAATAACATTATGGCCGATAAACATAATTATTATGAGGTCTGTAAGTTACATAATTTTCTTTTTGTGTAATCTCAGAATTATAATTAGTTTTACAAGATTTGTAATGTACTCGGTTGACTAGTAGAGTATGTACATATATTACAATTAGCCACTCACGTGCCTTTTTTCCAATTACTAGGTATCATTTAATGACAAGTGATTTCAAACAAGGTCATTACTGACTTAAGGAATAAATATGATTGAAATAAATAAATAAATTGGCAACCGTGGTTGCACAAAGCATGTGATTGGCTATGTAGGTATGTATTGTATGTTAAATTTGACCCACTTCCTGGTTACTGATTGAGCTGACATTTTGCAACTTCGATCAACAATACGCATACTTAATATTCCGTCTTCCGTCTTCTAATTCCGCCTTCACCCGGATCTTTGTTGTTTTTAAGCTGCCCCAGGACAATCCTAATCTCGCTCATTTCGACGTCCGGGATATCTTCAGTGTAGTGGCGTGTTAGTGAGGCTCTGATATGATTTGGATCAGGAAGAGGCTGTGCAGCATGGGAAGCATACAGCTGTCCATAAAAGTTCTCAATCTCGGTGAGGATTTCCGGCTTAGAGGAGACGGTTTGGCCACTTGCAGTTTTTAGTTTCATTAGGTTACTCCTTCCAAGTTGCTACATAAAGACTTTCGAACCCCGTTTGCGCTCTTGCGCTCTATTGCCTCCATAATAGAGCGAGTATTGGAGCTACGGAGATCTCGCCTTATCAGCTTTCTAACATGCTTGGAGAGCTCTTTCTCACCTAACGAAACAGTCTGCGCCGCCATTTCTCGTCGCCGCCTCATGAGTTCCAGAGTCTCGCGAGAGAGTTTAGACTGCTGTACACTTTGCTTCTTTGGGAAACACGTTTTTCCCAAATCCCGAATCGTCCTCACCAACTGGTCGGCCTCCTTATCAACATCGTCGGTGGTTTCCAACAAATCAACAACAGTTGTGTTGGACGCAAAACAGATCTCACCATGCGGACTCTCTCCTCGGAAGAAATATTTCATTAGAAAAAGCTTTTTGCTTTCCAGGAAGCTGACCAACATGTGCCCCTGTGGTTTCTAACTCCAAATCCGTGCGGTCCGATAATCGAATCGTCGCATGCCTGTACTCCCACCTTTGCGTTGAGGTCTCCCATAACAACGCTGTAATGTGTTCTAGTGGTGCTATGCATGGCTTTACTTATGTCCTCATACATAGATTCCACTTCGTCGTCGGAGTATGCCGAGGTCGGCGCGTACACTTGTATAACTTTCAAGGAGTACCTATCAGTCAACTCAAGTACAAGGTATGCTAGCCTTGCCGACGCGCTACCGATCTCCACAACGTTGTTACAGAGAGCTTTATTGTAAAGGAAGCCGACTCCACATTGGGACTGCTGTTCGCCCTCCCGAAAGTAGAATAGGTTACCGGAGCTTAAGGTTATCGTATCCACTCCGTCTCTACGGACCTCCGACAAACCCAAGATATACCAGTTGATTTTACCTAATTCCACTTCGAGTTCTGCGATCCTATCGTCATTCCTCAGAGTATGTCCGTTATAGGTAGTCAGGTAAAGTCGTTTGTTTTGGTAGCCGTCCGTAGCTCGGTGATTCTTAGCACCCCCGGCCTTACCGTTACCATGGCCGCTACCGTAACCAGGAATAGTAGGGCTTCCAAGAACTACCGAGAGCGTGGTGATTATGAGAAAAGCTTTTGCTCATAATCACCACGCTGGGCAGGCGGGTTGGTGATCGCAGAACTAGGCCACTTGCACCAGCAACGCTGCTGCCCGTTGCTGGCCTACTTAATTTTGCCTAGTTGCTTTTGGATGGTTATTTCGCCATCTGTCGGTCGCCAGAGCCTCGTCAGTTGCTAGCAGGGTGCACCACGGGCAGGTGAGGTTGACATTTGGTGATTGAGATTCTGGGTTCTCCCTTACACCCCTATGACCTTTTTTTTTCAATAGGTACCATATTATTATTCAAATGGACATAATTCCAAATTACTGTGACTAAGTTGCTTTTTTTTGAGATTGTAACTATCCTTTTGATTTTTGCGCAGACTGCCATTTTTGTTCTATTTTAATATCACAATTAAGTAGGTATTAACTATAGTAGCAATGACGAGCAATTTGAATGACGATTTTACATCGAAATAAACGAATAATTCACAGTAAAATTTGAATTTGTAGTTACGGCCAATTTTGAAGGATTCTTAAAAAGATATTCGGACTCGTACAAGACTAAAAAGCAGTGACGCCAAAAGGTTTGTAAGTTAACCGCTTTTAAGCTATGTTCCAGTATATCGGAAAGTAAACAAGAAACAGTGAATTAGTTTATAAGGCGGCAATGTGCCCTTTGCCGCTTTATAGTTATGGACTGGGTTAACAATAATACTCACTAACTTAGATTAAAATGCCACTAAAACAGATAACTGCTTTCTAGTTACGTAATTGTAGTTAACTATCTATTTCAAAACAATTCCTATATCATTAACAAAAAATACATGTCTATAAAGCAGTTAAGATCCGATAACCGCCTTTTTGTACTGCAATGTAAAAAGGATTTTATTTTATTTTCATAACTATAAAGGAAAAAATGACTTTTAGTGGCACAAAAACTATAATATAACACGAGTGACTAATATCAAATCATAAATTAAAAAAAGATCTACCGTTTGGTATATGACAACATAGCTAAAGATTTAAAGAAATTGACCAGCATCGATTTGAAATTTTTGTGACGTTTTTTGCCGATTACTCAAAAGTTAGTCTTGTCACTTAGCCGCCTTTTGGCTTGAGCACGGCAGTATAGATCAAATTTTTTTTTAATTTTCAAACCAACTATTTAGTGTTTAGAGCCATCTGAAAGCTAAATTGTTGGTTTGGTTTTTCGGTAATGTGCAAAGAAAAAATATTTCTTAATACATTACCCGGTTCTGTGCGAAGAATATTTTTTCTTGTATACATGGCTAGTAATGTAACTCGGTTATGTACGAGTAACAAGGGCAAAAATCAATAATAGGGATGTTGACAACACCAATCAACTGACGTACTTTTTATGAGCTGTCAAAACACATTTCACCCATAGAGTTTGAATGGCAATAGCAACATATGACGTCACTTGTTTGCATACTCAATTAACTAACTATTTATTTGCTTTAAAGCAACAAAAAATCTAACTTTGCAGTAAATCGAAAATTAATCTGGGATTCAGGGCTAAAATAAAGCGTTTTTTTACTGGAGTCGTGTCTTCGAATTATTTTTTAATGGTGTCAACATCCCTATTCTATGACTACATGGATAGGGAAGTTGTTAAGTTCATAGAAGGTCCCGTTGAGTGATATATCTTGTACAGATACTCAATACGTGCCGAGAAAAACTGATAGAAGTTAGAATTGATCTCCAGCCACCTAAACATTGCCTCTGACATTGATCGTTGATGGAAGCTTTTGTAGATCTTACTATGTGGACCGTAAATAGGGGGTTTCACTCCGCAGTTTAGGTATGTTCGGCCGGCGCTCCTCCCGGGAGGAGTATCGCAGTAGGTTGTCGCGCGGCCTTCAGTTCGCACGCTAGCCGCGTCGCGCCTAATTAAGCATCTTTTTTTTCTGTGATTTTTGCAACAAACAATGACTTCTAAACGATATTATAAATAACTTACTTACATACTAAAGGTAGCTTACTGAATTAATACACACTGTTATCTTTCTTGATTTATATAACTACCAAATATGGGCGAGTGGGAACCCTGTGCCCTTAGTTTCGGATCAGCGGTGCCCAACGGAATATGAACGCTCGTATCACACGATAAGTTTTAATTTCGCGTGCACGCAGCAGGAGTAGGAAAGTTTTTATACCTAAAGTTGACCTTTGTTCGAGAGTGATCCTTCTGTACGTTAGTACTATTACTTAATCTGTGCCGTAAAGTCGAGATAATGAAAGAGCTTGTACGATGATTGAACTAGTAAATCAAGCAGCTGCCCGAATGTTTTGTAGTATATTTTATTAATAGAATATTATATCATGTTCGTACTTTAATTTCAATACTAGATAAAAAAAGCCAGCCTGTATAATTCCCGTTCCCATGGTTATATATTTTAGCTTGATAGCTTGATCTGTAAACTTGTTGTATCTGTGTTAGTATAAAGTATGTTTCGCTTAACTGTATACCTGTGGACATCTGTTATTGACTTTTTGTCTAGTAAGTACTTAAGTCTCATTATATGTAATGTATTGCTGTTGATGCCCCAAATAAATAAAATAAAAAAAATCGTGCGTGCAGCTTCTCCGCGCGGAAGAAGTGAAACTTCGTAATGTGGAAATGAAAAAGGCACTTATACATCAATATGAACCTTAAACCACGCAATTGTTTTGGATCGAACTAACGAAGTTTTTAACATCCGTTAGTATACACTGTATACAGGGTTATTTGTAATTCACTAGCATCCTTTTAACCCTAAACTCCTACCACTTAAACAAATGTTTTTTGTTTTACGGCTTTTGTCATAACCATAACTTAATATTTTTGGTGTAATAACGTTTTGAAAATTTGTGATTACCTCTTATTTTTACGATACTCTGTGTATTTGTATGAGGAAAAAGTGCTTCATTTTAAATAGTCGTAAAACAAAAAACATTTGTTTGAGTGATAGGAATTCAGGGTTAAGAGGATGTCAGTGAATTACAAATAACCCTGTATACCTACTTATACAATGCGAACGTCCTTGCGATGCGTTGCGTTGCGTTGCGTATTTAACGCAACGCTTGTTGGAAGTCGGATTAGAAGTTTCACTTCAAAAATAAAGCTTCCACAGACCGAAGCGCGGGGCATGCACGCGATGCCGCGGAGCGTGCGGAGCGCGCTTCAGTCTGTGGAAGGCTTTAAAATTGTTTAAATATTCAGTCACTGAAAATGCCGATAATCCTGTATTCACGAACACCTTAATTGGCAGTTTAGGGGTTTCCAAAGTAAATTAAAAAAATACTTTAGTCCCTAGAGATTAAAAAAGAGCTTTAGTCCCGATATGCCGAAACTAAACTAACATTTTAAGAGCATGAGAAGTGAAATAAAAGATATTTAAATTTTCTCATTTATATTATTTACTAGCTGTTGCCCGCGACTCCGTCTGCGTGGAATTAGTAATTTGGGCAGCTTATTTTTTTTATCCAATTTGCTTATTCACCAATTATGGCTCTCCTTCGTTCCTCGATATAAAAAAATTACCCGCCCCCGCACACCTGCGTTCACATTCACTACAAGTCAAGCGTGCCTATAGAAGTTTTACTTCAAAAACCCCCGATTTTGAAACATTCTTCCGCTCCGCTCCGCTTCTGTTGGTGTTAGCGTGATGATTCTATAGCCTATAGCCTTCCTCGATAAATGTGCTATCTAACACTGAAAGAATTATTCAAATCAGACCAGCAGTTCCTGAGATTAGCGCGTTCAAACAAAAAAAACCCGTTTGATAAATTCTTAAAATAGACGTATCTTTCTTATTTGTGAACCGATTCACATGAAACAAACACTAAATGTTAATCCAAGAAAATACCAACATATCAGTGAAAACCGCATCCTTCTAGGTTAAGCCATTTCTGAGATTAGCGCGCACAAACGCACAGACAAACAGATAAACAGACAAACAGACAATAATTCTAAAAATCATTGTTTTGGGTTCTATTGCGCTAATAAATAGCCCTAGTGACAGTTTTTCTCAAATATCTTCAATGTACAGACACGGACTTGTTACAGATTTATTATATGTATAGATAATAGGATAGGATAACCACCTGTAGGTAGTGTAGGTACAGTCAAGTGTAAAAATATGGGTGCACACAACTTGCTCATAAATATGTCCCATAGCTCTTATGTCGTTGAACTAAGGTATAGGTATGTAACGATGGGAGGATTAAATCGATACTTATTTTTGCACTTGACCGTACAATCTTGTAACAGACGGAGAGACAAGTGGCCAGGTTAGGCTCCCTTTCCCACAATATGCGCGTAGGGAACCCAAAAATCGAACATGTATTGAATTAATGACTTCAGAACGTTTTTTTATTACAGTGGAACATTCAGGGGTCGTGGGCGCATCAAAATTCCGAACATGAACGGAGATTATGAAAGGCTGTGGGGATATTAAAGTCTGTTCACGTGTGCAGTATACGTGGCTGAACAATATTTTATTTCAGTACTTAGCTGAAGTTAGTTAGCTGAGCTGTACTTTTGGGCTATGCTCGGGGTTTCTCTACGGGATCGAATCGGGAATGAGGAGATCCGTAGAAGAATAAGCCAAGGGTCACCGACATAGACAAACGGATTAGCTCGTTGAAAGGGGAATAGTCATGTAGCATGCAGAACAGATGACCATTGAGGCCAGAAAGTTCTCGAATGGAGACCACGGTCTGACAAGTGTAGCATGGGACATTTACCAAGCTAAAAAAACAGAGCCACTTAGTCCTCGCTCGGCCACTTATTTTTCAAAATTAAAGCGTATTTAAAACATGTTTGTTTAATAAATAAATGAACGCCGGCTGCAGGCACGAAAAAGGATGACGCAATGTCCCGTACATGTCCCGTACAAGAGAGAGCAGTGAACGCCAGGATGTACAAGAGAGCAGCGCGCGCCAGGATGTACAATCTTAGTACTAGCGCTCGGGTAATTTTTAATGCGGAGGGGGGGGGGGGGGTCGGGGGAGGGGGGATTAAAGGGGTGACTAAAAATTCATTGATTTTGCCGTAGGATGCACCGTTTTCAAGATATTTGACACAACACCGGCTCTCGTCGGATCACCGAGGTTAAGCAACGTCGGGCGTGGTTAGTAGGTACTTGGATGGGTGACCGCCTGGTTTCATTTTTGTTTTTTGAATGTTTTGTTATGACGTTGTCACGTTAAACTATCGTCCGTAAACCTACTTTACAGACAACCGGTTTTATTTAATTTCTAGGATTACCACAACATTTTCCCTCGATTTCTCTGGGATCTAATGACCAGATCTTGACTTGGTGCCAATGGGACCACCTCAGGAGTATACTCTTTCAAACAAAAAAAGAATTTTGAGAATCGGTTCACAGTTTTATTGAGGGAGTACCTAATCGCGTAGCAAAAAAAAAACATACAGAAGAATTGAGAACCTCCTCTTTTAAGTCGGTTAAAAAACCATCACTGCAATTCTGTATTAGTACTAGCAAAAACGATAACAGATACTCCCGAGGTCACGATTCCGTTGATAATTTTGTGTAAGTACCCTCCAATAATTAGTTATTAACGTCGAAGTGTAAGTGTAAATAAGAGCGTTGTCGTGTGCAATAAAATCGTTTACCTTCCGTAATTTCTTGCGTGTGATTCACAATATTCATAAGAATAATTTAAGAATTTTTAGTCACGGCTTGTGCAGTTGATGGTAAGTACTATTTTGTATAATTATTGCGATCGTAAATATTTCTACTTTTGCTGAGAAAAATGCCTAGGAAAGTGATGAATAGGTACCTATCAAATTTTTAGTGCATATTTTAAGTTTCTTGGACCAGAAACTACATGTACAGTCGGTTCCCTAACATAAGTATCCACTTTTCTATGCAGTTAGTATGGAAAAGCGGATACTTAAGTTAGGGAACCGACCCTACCATCATGTACCATATTATTATGTCGAAATGTCAGTTTACCCAGTTTTGATGGTTCTGACGACGAAGATGAGTAGGTAGATTTGTGTAATTTCTACGTAATTAAATGCTGAAGCTATCATTTTGTATTTTTATTACTGCTATTCTTATTTTTTTAGTCCCATTTGAAATAATGCTTCGTTTCTGTTATAAATGTACAACCAATTTTAGTTGATCTCTTTTGCCGTAGTAATTGTTTCTATACAAAGGCCAATTTACACTGGTTTTTATTTTTGCATTAATATTTGCACAAAAAAGACAATCATTTTTAATTTTGGTGTGTTTAGACAAACTATAGATAAACACACCCGTTAGAACTGATTAAGAGTGTAACATACGAGGGCAGGTCCAAAAGTTTCCGGCTTAACCAAAGAAAAGAAGTAGGTACTATTTACAAAAAATCTTTTATTTTTCGATATAGTCTTCCTCTATTTCAATTCAATCTGAAAAGTGCATTGAAATAGAGGCAGACTATATCGAAAAATAAAAGAAGTTTTGTAAATATAGTACTTCTTTTCTTTGTTAGGCCGGAAACTTTTGGACCTGCCCTCGTAATATTGTCCAGCTAGATCGGGCTTTCGGCCCATAGTGAGACAGTGGAGGCGTGGCGGTACGGTGGCGGTGACGGTTGTAATATTCTAACTTTTATGAACGAGTTCGCGGTACGGTACCGCACAACCGTACATACAAATAAAAAATAAAATAAATATCACGGGACAATTCACACCAATTGACCCAGTCCCAAAGTAAGCTAGGAAAGCTTGTGTTATGGGTACTAGGCAACGGATAAACATACTTATATAGATAGATACACACTTAAATACATATTAAACACCCAAGACCCGAGAACAAACATTCGTATTTTTCATACAAATATCTGCCCCGACACGGGAATCGAACCCGGGACCTCAAGCTTCATAGTCAGGTTCTCTAACCACTAGGCCATCTAGTCGTCTAAAAACGTCTACAAATATTCTAAAATATTACAATCGTCACCGCCACCGCACTGCCACGCCTCCGCTGTCTGTGCGTTTGGAGCTTAAGGAAGGACATTTAAAATGAATACCAAAAAGTACATAACTTAAAAAACAAAAAAAATAGTAGCTATTTATTCAAAGTCAAAGTCAAAGTCAAATTGTTTTATTTGCTATAAGTATAAGTATACAAGTATACATGCAAATATATTGTTAATTGATATTTACTAATTACAAAAACATTACAGACATGTCATAAATTTCAATACAGTTTAGTTTATTGTTACATATTATTTAAATTAAAGTCAATCTAGTGCATTAGCAAAATATTCATTAATGGAATAAAAAGGTCTAGATAAGAAATAATGTTTCAGTTTTCTGTTGAATTCTTTAAAATTATTGCACATTTTGATGTCATTATTTAAATATTATTAGTATGGTCAAATAGTTTTTTTTTGACGTAGGTAATAAAAATATTCAGTTTAAACAGGTGTTCAATTGTTTCAGGAAAGTATAAGAAACAGAGCCTGCGTTGTTTTTTCAGTTGCTAGTAACATCACAATGTGGAAAAAAATATTTATTCTGGCTATGGTTATTGCTGCAGTGGTATCTGATGATGGTACGTAGTTTCATATTTTAAACCCCCGACACAAAAAGCGTGTTATAAGTTTGACCGCTCTGTTTGTGTGTATCTGTCTGTGGTATCATAGCTCTTAAACGGGTGAACCGATTTTGATTTTTGATTTTTGATTAGAGATGCGGTTTTTAGGGTTCCGTAGTCAACTAGGAACCCTTATAGTTTCGCCATGTCTGTCCGTCTGTCTGTCTGTCCGCGGCTATGCTCAGAGACTGTTAGTACTAGAAAGCTGTAATTTGGCATGAATATATATATCAGTCACGCCGACAAAGTGATTAAATAAAAAACCTAAAAAAAAATTTTTTTAGGGTACCTCGCATAGACGTAAAGTGGGGGTGATTTTTTTTTTCTCCACTAACCCTATAGTGTGGGGTATTATTGGATAGGTATTTGAAAATAAATAGGGGTTTTCTAAAACTATTTTTGATAAAGTTAATATTTTCGGAGATATTCACTCCGAAAGTTCAAAATAATGTGTCCCCCCCCTCTAACTTTTGAACCGCACGTCTAAAAAATATGAAAAAAATCACGTAAGTTAAACTTAATAAAAACTGTCTAGGAAAATTATTTTCAACTTAATCAGTTGAGCAGTTTTTAAGTTTTTGTAAAAAAATATTTCTAAACAAAATTGTAATTTAACCACCATTGCATTTTTTTTCTTTAAGTACCTATAAGATCACGCTAACAGTATCTTCTTTCAAATTAAAAAAAAATATTACATTTGAAAAACAATCAACATAATAACATACTAGTTCTAATAGACGGCAGTTAGATTAGTTACCCAATTCGCCGATAGATGGCGCTGTACCGCCGACGTTGGGACCAAAACAACCACATTAATAAAGTCTGCAATAATTTTTTCGTACCTGCTACGGAACCCTATCTTGGGCGTGTCCGACACGCTCTTGGCCGGTTTTTTATTTGAAAGCAGGTTTCCTGGCGATGGTTTAAGAATAGACACGTTTCATCAAAATTGGTTCAGCCGTTTAAAAGTTATCAGCTCTTTTCTTAGCTGCGTAAGGGATCTTAAACGCATAATAGGCATTTACTTTATTTTCAGAAGTATGTGTGAACAAATTGCGTTGGGGGTTTTTACTTTTTTAATTTATAGTTATTATGACAGTTCCTACATCAAAAGAACAAAAACACAACACACAAGAAGAAGTGGTGATCATTTTGCATCAGATCACCTGCTTGCTCGTTTGCCTCCCTCTCACAATAAAAAAAATAAGATTGATTGTCACTTTGACTTGTGTGTAAAAATAAGTTAGTCGTACGGTCAAGATCATAGATATATACGTTAACAAGGTGTCAAAAATATCCATACAACTCTATGTCATTAACTCATTATAACCATAAGGTTGATGTTTACATATTTTGAAGCGATGACTATACATATTTATGCTTTTGACTGTACAACTGACATTGAAACTTGGGGGTAGAGAAATTTCTTCGTCGACTTTACTCGAGTAAATAAGGATAAGATAGAGCCTAAAGGCTTGTTTCAAAAGCAGCTCAACCAATTTAGAACCGCACCGAGACGACACGGTTGTTCTCCGGAAGGGGCTACTACAACAATAATAAATAATAAATAAATATTAAGGGACAATCTTACACAAATCGACCTAGTCCCAAACTAAGCAAAGCTTGTACTATGGGTACTAGACAACGGATAAACATACTTATATAGATAAATAAATACTTAAATACATAGAAAACATCCATAACTCAGGAACAAATATTCGTGCTCATCACAAAAATAAATGCCCTTACCGGGATTCGAACCCAGGACCTCTTGCTTCGTAAAACAATCAAACTTCTATCAATCTCAATTCCTGATTTTCATCACTATCCGTGTCGCGGTGGTGGTGGCCTAGTCACTAGGCCCTAGTGGTTTGACCTATGTACTTTCAAGCAGAGGGTCGTGGGTTCGAGTCCGGGCTCGCACCTCTGAGTTTTTCGCAATTTACGTGCGAAATTACATTTGCAATTTACCATGAGCTTTACTGTTAAGGAAAACATCGTGAGGAAACCTGCACATATATGCAGTAAGGCACTGGGCCCGCGTGGGAACTACTGCCCAAGATCTCTCTGTGCCCTGCAGTGGGGCGTATATAGGCTGGGGTAATGATGATGATGATTATGATGATGATGACGATGATGATGATGATGATGATGATGATGATGATGATGATGATGATGATGATGATGATGATGATGATGATGATGATGATGATGATGATGATGATGATGATGATGATGACAGTGATGATGATGAACCTGTTTCTAGATAACTGTTCTGACCCGAACGCTACGCGCTTACAATGCTCGTTGAACTGCGTCAGAAGATGTAGTAACTACCTAAATGGGATAAAACCAATCTGTCCCCGCATAGCTTGCCCACCGGGATGCGGATGTAAGGAAAATTATTACTACAACGAGAAAACAGGTCTCTGCGTGCCACCCTGTGAATGCACATAAGCTAATGAAAACGTACCAGAATTCAATAAACAAATTATAACTTTTCTGTTGTTTAATTTCGTTTCAGTTTGTACCCGGAAAACGATCAAATTCTGGGGCTCTAGTGAAAAACGGGTTAAGTCTGCAGAAATTAAACAGCTATTTTCTATTTTGTGTGTTCAACTTCTGCAGAATTATCCCCCTTTTCACTAGAGCCTCTGAATATATCCTGTAACTAAACCTTTAGTGCTTTGTCTGCCTGTCTGTCTCTTACAGCGCGTAATGGCGTAGCCCCGTAAAATGTGTCTTCCTCTAAAAGGATCACATTTTGGGAGGTGCACTATCTCAAAAAGTTCATTTCCTAATAGCTTTAATCTAAAAAATTAGCCGTATTTGTATATATAATATAGGATGGCATATAAGATCTGATGTACGACAAATTTAAAATGGAAACAAAGTGTCACCGGTTTCCAGATATTTTTGATTTTTCTGAATTTTCGAAAAATATCACCCAGACTAAGTTTTTAAGTCATTATATGGAATTCGGAATTTATGACTTTAAATTTAATTAAGTGAAACAATTACTTTGCTTACCCACCTTGCATTGATAGCTGATATTGCAACCGTTCACTATGCTACCAGATGTTAGATTCAAAAATTGAATTGTATTATATACTTTAGATGTATGTAATTTAATAACAATTTAAGTAGATCTGTTTGAAAAAAAATTACCTTGTTACTTCTTGCCAGTTTCTTCTCCACAGGGTTTTTCCGAACCGGTGGTAGATTCTTCGACATTCATAGGAGCATCAATTGATGCCTAAATTGAATAAAGAATTTTGACTTTGACTTTGAAAGACTAACATCAGAGTCATGATTAACTAATGATTAATATTGACACTTGTTAATTAAATCCATTTTATTATTAATATCCATTAGATGGCACTAGAGGTCGATACACTATAAAAAAATTTGATCCGTCAAATACTGACGCGCATGTGAAAAAAATTGGTTTGTATAATTATTTTCAATCAAGACCTTATAAGGTGAAATACGGTAATTTAATTTTTAATTTCCTATTGAAATCTAGCTTTTAATACTGAGCGTTACGATTCAAATTTTGTTAAAACAGAAACACGTATCTTAATATTTACGCAAATGGAATCGTTTTCCTTATTAATACTTAATCATAACCTCCGACACAAATGTGTCAATATCATTGATATTTTTTCAATAATGACGTACACGTTTACGGAGAGGTCATAAAGTTATAATTTTAATGGCCGATTCATAATGTAATTTTTAGTAAATGCATTGTAACTAGTTCTGAGACGCTGGCTCCTTCCTATCTCCATGAAACATGCTACAGAGTTGGTTTGTTGGTTGAGCTTCTGAAGTGACTGAAAAAGCGAAAGCACACAAATTCAGTGGTCTAAGCACCGATTGTGACGTTGTCCCATTCGGTGACGAGACCCATGGTCCGTGGGGTTAGTGCTATGAAGCTATATAAGGAAATAGCAGAGAGGTTTGTCGACGTCACAGAAGACCGAAGTTCTGGCACCTACCTCAGACACAAAATTTGCTTAGCTATACAAAGAGGTTGCCAGTAACTTCGGGACATTGCCCAAGCCTAATAAAATAAAAGGTAATCCGTTTCGTAAATTAAAAAGAACACGCCTCTTTAGTTTCATTGTTCATAACAATTTGGAATTCAGATTCGATTTTGGTCCTAGTTTTGGGAGGCTTCTGGCAAAACCGAAACTAAACCATTACTTGATTAAACGCCGAAGCAAGCCAAAACCAAATATTGAGTGGGCATTACGAATCCCTAAAGTATGCAAGGTAAGCAATATGTAGCTTTTTTGCTCAACATTACCTTATGCATTTTACAACATACAATCAGAACCCTTTTGTTACGTTTGAATTGTTCTTTATCAAAAAACAATCACAGTTTATTACTCATTGGCAATTCCACATTTTACCTTTCTGAAAATTACTACCTATGCTATTTACATTTAAAACACAGGAATAGTTTCGATACGAATCTATCATTCTACGTTGCGTCAATACTACTTAATCAGTTGTTATTATTGTCTAATATGACTAATTTAATTTGTGGTTTAAGTGTAAAATTGGTTTTTGTATATGCATCAATGCTATAATTCGAAGAATGGTCAATAAATACGATATATTTAATGTTATTAATGTAATAGTACAATGAGTAATTAATGCTCTTCAAAAACTTTAGGTTTTCCTGTATACTGAAGTCGTTTTCACGCCATTTTTATAACTGCATCCCAAGAGCATGCATATGTGCAGGATATTTTTTTAACCAACTTGAAAAAAACGGAGAAGGTTCTCAGTTCATTGCAATCTTTTATTGTTTTACGGTTGCCTCCTGAATCTGTAAAATATATTTCAATAAACATGAAGTGATAAAAGTGTAGTTTTAAATCATTTTCATAAACATTCTCGTGGTTGTAATCTCAGTGTATTGAAAAAGGCTGAAGACAGTAATAAAATAACAGAAGAAATAAAAGAAGAACAGTCATCAAGAGCAATTGATTTTAAGTGAAGTTTTGTGTACCATAAGAATCAATGCAATAAATATGGCAACACCATCGTTGATAAGTATCCTTCTTCATAATGCAACAATACCAAGATCACCGGAGCACCAAGCAGTGTATATGTGTTCTATAGTCCTATACAGTATCAACTTAATCTTATCAGTTATTAATTTCACATTCGGTATAGTAACATGGACGATGTTACCGATCTGGAGGCAATTCAGGCATTATGTATGCCTGAACCTCATGCTCGCTAGTACTGTCAACATGATCGCGTTCAATGTATTCACTCATCTTAAAATTGATGACAGTTATATCTTGGACATAATTTTCATTCTCATCGTTTTGATACCTAGAATTATTATGAGCCATTGGCTGCTTATCACTACGGTCATGATCTACATGGACTTGGTTAAGGGTTTTAACAATGAAATAAAAAGACAGTACTTAATTGCCAATGTCTTCTCCTGGGTGGTCCCTTTCATTGAAGTATTACTTGTGTACGCAATCGATTACTTCTACCAGCTCCGTATTGTTGTTACTTTAAATT
Organism: Archips crataeganus; assembly: GCA_947859365.1. Lineage (NCBI taxonomy): Eukaryota > Metazoa > Arthropoda > Insecta > Lepidoptera > Tortricidae > Archips > Archips crataeganus. The sequence continues at coordinate 21,492,283 of OX402052.1, read as the reverse complement.
ATTTTATGAACATGTCATTGATGGTGGTTAGTATTATTATTTACTTTGTAGTTGTGTTTCATATTATCAAATTGACGTTGGCTCAAAAGGGATCGAGGAGAGAGATATTGTCAAAGATAATAGTGGCTACTCTGTGTGGTATTCCGTCAGGTCTATCGACTTTAATGCCTATGTTAATAATGGAGTTAGTCCGTTCGAGTATGGTGACATACAATCTGATGCTCATTTTGTGTTTGTTGAGTATTACCGCTGGTCATGTCGTGTTCATGTTTTTCAAAGTAAACAGAACTGCATGGGCCGAATATAGACGAAAACGTAAAGATATAAAAAAGTTGCAACGTACCTTACCATAATTAAAATTTTATTTGTGAGTATTTATAGTGAATGGCCATTATGAAGTAAATTCTGAGACATTGCGCAGTTATGAAGTTTCTGAATAATTACAATAAGAAACAAAGGAAAAAATGCTTCACTTACTATTATGTCACACGCAACAAATTTTAATACCTATGGCATTTTTTTTCTATGCTTCACATAGTCAATATTTAGAAAATTCATAGTTAAGCAATGTGTCATTGCTAAGTAATAGGAACGGCCGTTGACTAAAAGTATCTGTGTAAAGTTTTTTTATTAAACGAATGAAGTACAAAAAATACCTCGTATGTACGCTGTGTCAGAGCTTTGAAGAAAAAAAAGGGATTTTACATTTTTATACACCGTGGCCAACGAATAACCCAAATAATATTGAAAAATATTCGCATAGTATCGGTTTAAAGACATTTATTCCCATAAGAACATACAGTTCAAATACATGAGATACAAAATATTCTTAAGTAACGGTACATTAGTCCAACATAATCTTAGTGTATACAATCATAAACGTATGTAATTTATTTCAACTAAACCACCATAGATTTGTGTCAGCAATCAAAAGGACTATTCTCGAATAGTGTGAGGTCGTAATGGTCGACTTAGTGTGAGGTCGTAATGGCAATGGGTAGGCCATATAGCACGCAGAACAGATGACCGTTGTGGCTGATAAGTTCTCGAATGGAGACCAGATGGCAAACGCAGCGTGGGACGTCCACGAACGAGGTGGACGAACGATTTGGTAAAGGCCGCTGGTTCAAGGTGGATGCAACCCGCTTCCAACCGTAGTGATTGGGCATCAATGAGGGAGGCCTATGTTCAGCAGTGGACGTCCTTCGGCTGAAATGATGATGATGATGAGACCTCGTGCATAATATAACTAGCGCTTAACCCGTGGCTTTGCCCCCGTTAGGAATAAGTACCTTCACGAGAAACATTTCCAATCTTAGATTTTGTCCCGAAAAAGGGCACAGGCCTCCTCTCAGTATGAATTGGCTTGGGCGGTAGTTCCCATTCGGACCCACTGCAAATTGGGAACTTCACACACCATTGAATTTCTTGTGTGTGCAGGCTGCCTCACGATGTTTTCCTTCACATTAGTAAATTTCAAATATAATTTCGCACATAAATTCCAAAAAACTCAGAAGTGCGAGCCCGCATTCGAACTCATGACCCTTTGCTTGGGAGCAATAGGTCAAACCACTAGGCCACCACGGCTGAAAAAAAATATCCTAACTAATATTATAAATGCGAAAGTAACTCTGTCTGTTTGTCTCGCTTTCACGCTAAAACTACTGAACCGATTTAAATGAAATTTAGTACACAGATAGTCTAGAGCCTGAGAAAGGACATAGGCTATATATCATCACGCTAACACCAATAGGAGCGGAGCGGAGCGGAAGAATGTTTCAAAATCAGGGGTTTTTGAAGTAAAACTTCTATAGGCTAGGCACGCTTGACTTGGGAGTACGGTGGTGAATGTGAACGCGGGTGTGCGGGGGGATCGGGGGGGGTTCTGTGGTAGGGGGGTCTAGGGGGGTGCGGGGGGGTAATTTTTTTATATCGAGGAACTAAGGAGAGCCATAATTGATGAAAAAGCAAATTGGTTAAAAAAAATAAGCTGCCGAAATTACTAATTCCACGCGGACGGAGTCGCGGGCAAAAGCTATTAGTAATATAAAGCTCAAGTTTTGCTCAGGAAACGTCATCTCATGACGAAGTTACGTGTACGTGTACGTGTACGTGTACAGTGTATGCGTACAGTGTACGCGTACATGGCGTACGGACATGGCGTTCCAGGACAAGGACACGCATACCCGGGTACGCGTACAGTGCGCGCAGTCCGTACGCAGCTTAACATTCGTTACACCGAGGAATCAATAAAGTTTAATTTAATCCCTTAATTGTGTATTTTTTTAAAACGACTCTTTTTCCAATTCTATATACGAGTGAGTCGTTTTTATAAAATTTATACATAGTTAGGGCTTAATAAAAACAAAATCACGATCGCTTGCTTTGTGTTACGAAAGGTAGTCATACAAACTATATTATGTGTAACTTTCGTTACACAAAGGAATCCATTAAGTTTTGTTTTACTTAAATCCTGTAATTGTGTACAAATTTTTTGAATACGACTTTTATCGTTTACGTCTTTTTCATTAACATTTTAGGTTGTAATCAATTAAACAAAGTTGGCACTTTTAGCAAACGTATAATAACGTATTATATGCTAGCTATAATTGAAATTGTTTTGGTTTATGTTTTAACCTTATTTACTGATTAATGTGCCTTTATTAATGTTGTATTTTTCCCGCTATATTGAAATAAAATAAGATCAATGTGACTGAACTCTTTGTTGTGCAGAAAACAGGCACACATCTTAATATCCTAGTAATATTTTAAATGCAAATGTTTGTAATTATGTATGTTTGTTACTTTTCACGCTAGCCTCGTCCTGCTCAATCTGCTTGATTAAGGACATCCCCATTTCAAAGGAATTTATATCATTCTAATTTGGAACAGAGTTGCCTTTTTTTGTTTCGTTCGATTTGAAAAGAAAGCAAATTCGAAACTTTTTACTATTTACTTATTTCTGCTTGTAGATATGGTGGGCAGGACGAGGCTAGAGCCACTTAATTGTGTTAAATAAAAGATACGTTGATAATTGGATAGTGGGAATAAATTTCTACTTTTTATCTCAATATTCCCACAAAATCGGGCTAAAATCTTTAAACATTAACAGATAAGTTGGGAAACATAAACTCTTGCACGGGTGTTTTGCATGCCACATTATTGAAGGTTACGATGAACGAAATCATCGTGTGAATACCTGCGAATACGAATAAATTCAATGGTATGTGTGAAGTGCCCGATCCTCACTGGGCCCGCGTGGGAACTACGGCCCAAGCCCTCTTATTCTAAGAATTCTGTGGCCTGCAGTCCGAAGTAAATAATAATAAATTCCAATAAACATAGAAGTACAAGTCTGCCTCGAACCCATGACCCTAAGAGACTTGACCTTTAGAGGCCATAGGTCAAACCACCAAGCCACCACACCACGAATTCATTGTCTCTGTATGTACCTACTTGTAAATAATACGTGTAAATAAATAAAGTATACTGTATTTTTAGTGTCTGTTACTCGATAAGTAAATGTAAAAATGAATTTATGTCAGAAAAATACGTACAATGAATTTTTATTTTTGTAATGTCACTGTGCTGCTTTTGGTGATCAACAGAATATTTTTATTGTATTGTACATTTTCTGTATTATTCTTGTCCGTTTCTTTTTGTATTCAATCAAATATATTTTCTGAGTGCCGCAATATTGATGAAAAATAAAGCTGTAAATAGATTTATCGTGTTTCAACCCCTTTAATTTTAGGATTCCTTAACTTCTGGAGGAAATTTGGAACCCTCATGTTATCATCCGTGCGTTCCGTATATATGTACAATATTATTTATTTTATTAGCAGTACGGCTGCTCACCGAATCTAAGATTATTTAAAAGCGAAAAAGTTTTTCGGGTGCGCCGGTGGGATTCGAACCCAAGTCTCCTGGGTATGCGCCCCAACGGGTGTTCTACCAATTGAACCACGTCGCATCCAACCGACTCCCCCGAAATTCTTAATCGCTTACATACGCCAACAGTGGCGTGTGGTAACATCCGTCGCAACTATTAGAAGCTGCGACTCCTACGTTCCAAATTACATTGGAAATGCGTAAGAAATGATGTACCACATCTATTTATTCAAATATTATTTATTTTATTAGCAGTACGGCTGCTCACCGAATCTAAGATTATTTAAAAGCGAAAAAGTTTTTCGGGTGCGCCGGTGGGATTCGAACCCACGTCTCCTGGGTATGCGCCCCAACGGGTGTTCTACCAATTGAACCACGTCTCGGGGGAGTCGGTTGGATGCGACGTGGTTCAATTGGTAGAACACCCGTTGGGGCGTATATGTACAATATTGAGAAATAACACAAAGCTAAAATATAAGCCTGCCGAGTGCGAGTCGGACTCGCCCACGAATGGAAAGGGCATCTATAAAAACAGCAAAACAATCACGTTTGTTGTATGGAAATCTTATGTCGTAAGAATAACTGCCGAATGTACTAAATATGCGGAGTTTCAATGAAATGAGAACTTTAAGTTGTACAGTCAACCAATTCGATTCCTACGCCACTATAGAACTATGAACGATCTTTGCTAACATTGTGTCAACGATAATGAATAGGAAAGGAGTTTGCTTATAAATAACTTACAACTTATTTATTATTTATTTAAAAATATGGCTTCTGTCCTATTTTAGGTAGGACAATTTCGCCAGTGTCAAAGTAAGCTCTCTTGGGAGCGACGTTGTACGGTGATAGTAGTTTCTGCAACTTGATAGTAAAATTCCAGAAACCACGTGGAGACAACTTGCGCATTAAAAAATGTCAGACACGAGAGCAATATATAATTTTGTGATCACTGTTAATTAAGGTTAATCGCCGCATAAAACACTATCAAAATTATACTTCAACTAGCCAAAGAAACAGAAATACTAAAATTAGATACTGTCTACATCCGCCATGTTCGAATGCCACAAATCGAATCCAAACTTACAACTTGTTGTCACTGTCCGTCTATCAAAACTTTTTTTTCTTCTTATGTCATACAGCGAAACTCTTTACGTTTATTGCATGTTGTAATCGGAAAGTTGATAATCGTTTGACCCGCACTGACATTGTAATTATCTAGTAGTATGCGACAAGGTTCTACAGTGGCCTAGAAATGAAATTGGTTGACTGTACATACAATTTCCAGAATCACAAAACTGGGTGTTTTCGGTTCGGTATGTACCACTGATGATGATGATGATCCGACCGATTTCGGCCATGGCGACCACTTCGACTCTTAACTATTTATTATATTGTCTGTTAAAAAAGGCAGACTTACGGGCTGTTTCACCACCCATTGATTAATTTTAACTGACGGATAAATGTGATGCCGTCTCCGTCTATTCGAACAAAACAAACAGAGACACCTAGTTAACTATTATGTAGTATCTACACTCATAACAAAGTTCAAAGTCACTCAGAGGGCGAAAGAGAGGGCTATGCTTGGAGTTTCTCTGCGGGATCGCATTAGAACTAAAGTCACGGACGTAGCTCGAAGAATCGCCAAACTTAAGTGGCATTGGGCAGGGCACATCGCTCGTAAAATTGATGGCCGATGGGGCCGAAATGTTCTCGAGTGGCGTTCGCGGACCGGAAGACGCAGTGTAGGTAGGCCTCCAACAAGATAGAGCGACGACCTGGTTAAGGATGCGTGCGGGAACGCGTTGGATACGGATGGCGCGGGACCGATCTGTTTGGCGAGCCTTTGGGAAGGGGGCTATGTTCAGCAGTGGACGTCTTTCGTCTGAAATGATAATGATGATGATCAACACTCATCAAAAGTGCCTAGAGATAATGACTATCCCAAGTTTTTTTGATGTGTGCAGTATCGTAACTATTGTATAACAGAAAGTAATGAATAGTGAATAAAATTTCCATTTTACGCCAATGTGACGGTAGCGAATAGGCCAAGCCAGATATTTTGTTTAAAGTGTTAAGTGTGTGAAGTTAGGGCTTGTAGAGTTAGAAGCTTGTCTGTATGTGAAATCTGATAACCTTTTGACAGTGCGAGCTGTAGCTAGTCCGATTAAATGAGTCCTCACCCCCGAGGCACAGGGGCTGGGGGGTTTGACGACAAAGGGGCCCGGAGAGGTGTGGGCGCCAAGCGCGCCTCTTGTGCTTGCACGGTCTAGCTATAAGAAAGAAAGAAAGAAAGAAAAAACAATTTATTGCCACAAAAAAACAAATTAAACAATTAAATCCTACATATTAAACATAAAACATAGTCGTAGAAGTTTGTGACAATAGGTGTCGGCGTCAGCATAAGCTGCTGGCTATACATGGTCTCGTGTTGGCAACATCTTACATAAAAATGTTTTATACATAAAACTACAGTGAGCGTGAGCGGTGGCGCGTAGTGCACGTTTGGCGGCAGCTGTAGCGTGTTCCTCCGAGAGGAAGGGCTACGGATTAACTCATTTTGAGTCGTGAGTAATCCGTATTATTTCACTATTAAAATGTTTTGGTGGGATCCCTTTTAGTCCGACATGCTGGACAACGTATCCAATGCTTTTTACAAACCTAGCCAGTTCGTTGCGTGGCTCTGTGGTCTAAGGCTTGATTTCCTCCTACGCTGACGTCGGTCGCTGACGTCGTCGTTGATGACAAATGCGCGGCCATCAGCGTCGCTGTGCGGTGGCCCATAGAGTATTGTGTTTATTCGTACGCGCGACCGACGTCAGCGACCGATGTCGGTCAGCTTCGTACCGAGCGCGCGATAGTGGTGTATAGCGCGTCAGCGCACCGACGCGCGCGCGCTGACGAGCGAGACCGACGCGCGCCATCAGCGGCGCGTAGCGATAAATCTGCCGCGGACGTCAGCGTCGCTGTGCGGTGCCCCATAGAGTATTGTGTATATTCGTACGCGCGACCGACGTCAGCGACCGATGTCAGCGTAGGAGGAAATCAAGCCTAAGGAAAGTTTTAATTGCCCTGACGCCCTGTATGTGAAGGATCCGCCGTAATAAATTGAAAAAAGTTCCGAGTGAACTTTCCTTTACGTTCTGGTAATTTCGCTGCACCACCGCCGGCCGTTTAGAAAGGATAAAATCAGGCAAGTGTGAGTTAGACTTAGACGCTAAGGATGCTATTTATCTCAATATTTTATTAATATAGGTGGTGCATGCCGTGGTGGCTTAGTGGTTTGACCTATTGCCTGTCAAGCAGAGGGTCGTGGGTTCAAGCCCATGCTTGCACCTCTGAGTTTTTCGAAATTTATGTTCCAAAATACATTTATTTTTGTCATTTACCATGAGCTTTACGTTGAATGAAAATATCGTGAGGAAACCTGAACACAGTGAGAAGAAGATCAATGACGTGTGCGAAGTTCTCGATAGCTCGAAGAATCGCCGGACTCAAGTGGCAGTGGGCAGGGCACATCGCTCGTAGAACTGATGGCCGATGGGGCAAAAAGGTTCTCGAGTGGCGTCCACGGACCGGAAGACGCAGTGTAGGGCATTTAGTAAAATCCCGGAATTTCCATTCCATAATAATAGTGATAAAATTTATTGCAGGAAATAGGTAAATACATACAAAATGGTATATATATACCATACATATCAAGTGCGCCAAATTCAGCTTGAGTACGTACGCATGCAAACATATAAGTCACTTGATTTTATTCAATTATGAAGCAATAAATAAAAAAGCGATCACTCAGTCTAACAATTAAAGCTATAACTATGTGAATTAAGTTTATCTGTTATTTGTCTTCAAGTTTAAAAAATCTTTAATAGAGTAAACACACAGTTTGCCGAACCAAGCATATAGGTTTTTCGAAAACTGCGGATACAATCTAGTATAATAATAAATTATATTCATTAGCTTTTACACGTCGATCCCTCGAGAGATGGCAGAAATGGTGTAGGTAAAGATAAGCTAAAGGCAACCTCCAGTTGTAAGTGCTTTACGGTGTCGGCCATTGCTAAATTGGCACGAGGCACCGACAACCTGAGATATTGCGTCTAGCCTAAGATCCGGCTATAAAATTCTGCACTTATTAAGAAATAGAAAAGAAGGAAAGAGGCCGGTAACCCCTGTTCCGGCCGTAGTTTGTGTAGTGCTTTTCTCAAACGTGCAATGAAATAAATAAAAAACTTCAAGAAAATAAAATTGCAAAGATAGCAACTTTTTTAGGGCTGAATGACATGACGCCATAGACCTATAAACGTCATTTTGTTGTCACATTAAACAATAGACGATCGCTTTCCCAGCCTAGGCCTGCAATTCTGTATGAAAATCCATTACATAGCACTCGTCTAACCGCGCCCGCAACGTGATACGTCTCGGCCTATTATTTGGAACGTAAGGTTAACATTTAATTGCATTTTTGAGAAAAATACATTTTTTACCACAACACAAGACACATCATCAATATTTTTACAAAATAAAAAGACAACACGGAAGCTTAAGATAGAATGAGTCATTGCGGTTGCAAATTGGACACTGGCTCAGCATAATGCCTCAGCCTTCGTAGCACCCCAGAGCTGATTGTTGTTTATTCTTTTTTTACAATCTATTTTTTGACTTGCAATCATCATCATTATCATTTCCGCTGAAAGACGTCCACTGCTGAACAAAGTCACGGACATAGCTCGAAGAATCGCCAGACTTAAGTGGCAGTGGACAGGGCTCGTGGCTCGTAGAATTGACGGCCGATGGGGCCAAAAGGTTCTCAAGTGGCGTACGTGGACCGGAAGACGCAGTGTTGGCAGGCCTCCAACAAGATGGAGTGACGAGCTGGTTAAAGTGTTCGTATACACCGTGAAGTTTTAGTGGTTGTTTTCCCGAAACGAGGTGATTTAGTTTCGATTTTACAATCGATTTATAATTACTATTTTGACTAGAGTCAAAAGTCCAATTGTGAAAAACGAGAGTCGAAAATGACCGCAAACCAATAGTAACGCTTCATTGGTACAAGTAGCGTACGATCGTACGATAGGTTAGGTACCAACGAAGCGTTACTATTGGTTTGCGGTCATTTTCGACTTTCGTTTTTCACAACTGGATTTTTGACTCTAGTCAAAATCCTACTAATATTATAAACGCGAAAGTTTGTAAGAATGTATGTATGGATGGATGTTTGTTACTCTTTCACGCTAAAACGGTTTGACGGATTCTGATGAAATTTGGCACACAGATAGTTTATAATCCGGATTAACATATAGGATACTTTTTATCCCGAAAAATTGCATAGTTCCCGCGGGATAGCGATAAACGAAGTAATTACACATAAGTAATGTATGATGGAAATGTTTATCTTAAATAGTCCTACAAAAAAGCCCGCCACAGTATATATCTTTTGAAATTCCCACGGGACAGGGAAATATCTAAACTTTCTTTGTTTTTTTTGTTTATAGCAGAATCTCTGAAACTATTGAGCCAATTTAAAAAATTCTTTCACTATTAGAAAGCTACACTATTCTTGATTGACGTAAGTTACTTTTTATCCGGGAAAGTTAAAAATTCCAAGGGGATAGAAATAAATTAATTCAATTTCGTAGCTGATTTTAATAATTCTTACATATTATGTGATATGACTATCCCCGATTAACAAAAGCTACTTTTTCTTCGGGAAAATACAAAATTCCCACGGGATAGAAAAAAATAAATTCAACTTCGGGGCTGATTTTGAAAATTCTTTCACCAATAGAAAGCTACAGCTATTTCTGATTAGTATAGACTACTCTTCTTCGGGAAAATGCAAAATTCCTGCGGTATAGAAATAAGTGAATTCAACTTCGGGGCTGATTTTAAACATTCTTTCACCAATAGTAAGTTACAGTATCCCTGATTTACACAGGGTACTTTTTTCCGGGATAATACAAAATTCCCGTGGGATAGAAATAAGTAAATTCAACATCGGCACTGATTTTAAAAATTCTTTCATATGATATGATATGGCTATCCCCAATTGACATAGGCTACTTTTTCTTCAGGAAAATGCAAAATTCCCAGGGGATAGAAAAAACTGAATTCAACTTCGGAGCTGATTTTGAAAATTCTTTCACCAATAGAAAGCTATACTATTCCTGATTGACATGAGTTACTTTTTATCCGCGAAAATTAAAATTTCCCACGGGATAGAAATAAATTAATTCAATTTCGTAGCTGATTTTAATAATTCTTACATATTATGTGATATGACTATCACCGATTAACAAAAGCTACTTTTTCTTCAAGTACATACAAAATTCCCACGGGATAGAAAAAACTGAATTCAACTACGGGGCTGATTTTGAAAATTCTTTCACCAATAGAAAGCTACAAACTTATTTGGTATAGACTACTCTTCTTCGGGAAAATGCAAAATTCCCGCGGGATAGATATAAGTGAATTCAACTTCGGGGCTGATTTCAAAAATTCTTTCACCAATAGTAAGCTACAGTATCTCTGATTTACATAGGGTACTTTTTCCGGGATAATACAAAATTCCCGTGGGATAGAAATAAGTAAATCCAACATCGGCATTGATTTTAAGAATGCTCTCATATGATATGATATGACTATCCCCAATTGACATAGGCTACTTTTTCTTCAGGAAAATGCAAAATTCCCACGGGATAGAAAAAACTGAATTCAACTTCGGGGCTGATTTTGAAAATTCTTTCACCAATAGAAAGCTACAACTGATTGGTATAGACTACTCTTCTTCGGGAAAATGCAAAATTCCCGCGGGATAGAAATAAGTGAATTCAACTTCGGGGCTGATTTCAAAAATTCTTTCACCAATAGTAAGTTCAGTATCCCTGATTTACATAGGGTACTTTTTCCGGGATAATAAAAAATTCCCACGGGATAGAAATAAGTAAATTCAACATCGGCATTGATTTTAAAAATTCTTTCATCTGATATGATATGACTATCCCCAATTGACATAGACTACTTTTTCTTCAGGAAAATGCAAAATTCCCATGGGATAGAAAAAACTGAATTCAACTTCGGGGCTGATTTTGAAAATTCTTTCACCAATAGAAAGCTACACTATTTCTGATTGGTATAGACTACTCTTCTTCGGGAAAATGCAAAATTCCCGCAGGATAGAAGTGAGTCAATCCAAATTTGTGGGTGGTTTAAAAAATTCTTTCACTAATAGTATGCTACAGTATCCCTGATTGACATAGGTTACTTTTCTACGGGAAAATACTAAATTCACATGGGATAGAAATAAGTGAATTGAATATAGGCTGATTGTTAAAATGATTTCACTAATAAAAAGCTACAATATCTCTGATTTTCAAAAAAGGTCAAAAAAGGAATTTCTATCCCGCGGAAACTTTACTTTACAGTTTCCGGGATAAAAAAGCCTGTTTCAATCAGGCACAGGCCTCCTCCCAGAACGAGAGGACTTGGACAGTAGATTTGGGAACTTCACACCCACAATTGAAATTCTTCTCAGGTGTGTGCAGCTTCCCTCGCGATGTTTTCCTTCACTATTACGCTCATGGTAAACTTCAAACGTTACCACATGAATTCGGAAAAACTCAGAGGTGCAAGCCCGAGCTCAAACCACGACCCTCTGCTTAAGAGTCCATAGGTCTGACCACTAGGGCACCACGGCTTAGCGGCTATAGAATTCACTTATTCCTATTCCACGGGAACTTTTCATTTTCCTGGCATTATCCTATGTGTTATAATTCATGTAATAAACTACCTGTGTGCCAGATTTCATCCAAACAACCTAACGTTATTGTCTTCGCGTACGAAGACGCGGGCAAAAGCTAGTAGTAATTATAAATCGATTGTACAATCGATACTAAATCACCTCGTTTCGGGAAAACAACCACTAAAATTTCACGGTGTATAATAAAATTTGTTTTTAGACGACCGGATAGCATAGTGGTTAGAAAAATTTGCTACGAAGCTTAAGACCCTCGATTCGATCCCCGGGCAGCCTTTTTTGTGTGAAAAGTACGAATGTTTGTGCTTGAGTCTTTGATGTTTAATATGTATGTATCCTTAGAAGACATAATTATGTTTATCCATTGCATGAGCAACGTCAAAAGATTGCATAACCAATATTTATATCCTTACTATCATTCCGAGTTTGAGGTTTGCACGTTTAAACGACACACAGATAAAATAATAACAAAAAAGGGATCCCCATAATACAGTACTTAGAACTATAGAATTTTCATTTTGGATCTTAGCCTATTTGCACCGTCAATATATAACGCCAAGCAGTCCTGACGCTATGAAGCTCTCTAGAGGGTGCCAAGATGTATGAGTTCACGAGAAGCCCAGCGGGATCCGGTGTCTGTTGTCTTGTAAAGTACTTTCCATCCAGACGATTCAAGCATCATCATCATCATAATCTCAGCTAATATACGTACAGTCGACTTGTGATCACGGTTGCTGTAATGTGGTCGAAAAGTCCAGATAATTTTAGCGATAAATAGTTCGTGAAGTCCCGACGAATATTAGTTATTAATATACGTACCAATGCAGAGCACGGATCTCCTCTCAAAATGAGAGGGCTTGGGCCGTAGTTCTCACGTGGGCCCCGTGTGGATTAGGAACTTCACACACACGATTGAATTTGCTTGCAAGTGTTTCCTCAAGAAGTTTTCCTTTACTGTAGAGCTTATGGTAAATTTCAAATGGAATTTCGCACATAAATTCCGAGAAACTCAGAGGTATGAGCCCAGGCTTGAACTGACGACCCTCTGCCTTTTAGATTATTATTGCCTTTTTTGAGATGTAGGTATTAATGTTATTTTCTAATGTTTTTTTTATTGTGAGAGGGAGGAAAACGAGCAAGCGGGTCATCTGATGGAAAATGATCACCACCGCCCTTAAATATCAACAACTCAAAGAGAGTCGCCAATCTGTTGCCGGCCTTTAAAGTAGGGATTAACTATTTGATACTAACCCGAAAGCTTTCAACACTTGTTGTTCTGTTAAAGTGTTGTTTACATCTCCAAAAAGATGGAGCGACGACCTGGTTATAAGGTTGCGGGATCGCGTTGGGTGCGGATGTCACGGGACCGATCTTTTTGTCGAGCCTTGGGGAAGGCCTATGTACAACAGTGGACTCTTTCGGCTGAAATGATGAAAAATGATGATAAGGTGTTGTTGGCGTACGCATTTTAGACGTTTGTGTCAAAAAGTTGCGTAGACCATAAGTTCTAAGTTCTAATCTGTTTTCAAAATACCTTTACTACTACCTACTACTACATACAACAGGACATTTATTTAAGTTCTTCATAATATATTTATTTAGGTCTATTGATTTTGTGTAAAAAATAATTCAGTCTAAAGTGAACGCGTTCCAGACGTCTTTTTACTACGAAAATTTTACACTAAGGTCTGATTACCTACTATCATATATCGTGTCACCTTTCGTATACTCCCAGCGTTAACTGTAGCCATACAATAGCGATGAATTACGATATTTAAGTGAGTTCTCTTGTTTTTTCCGTATTTACGACGGAACAAGTCAGAGTAAGAGGCATAAATATTTCATGCGGTTGTACCGATACAATTCTTTTATATTCTCTACTTACAATATATCACGCTACGGCCCGCGCTGAAAAACACCTTTATACTTGTAACAAGTGAATATCTTGTTGATTCCCTAGCTGCGTTATCAACAAACAAATGTCTCATTACTGATTTTGATTTTGCGAAATAAATTAAATTAAACTAAGAATATAACATAACAATGAATAAAACTTAACTAAGTATAAACACTAATAAACTATAAAATTAAAACTAACTATATTAAAATAAAATAAACTATAACTAAATTAAATCTAAAAATGGCCCCTGTGGCATGGTACCGAAGACGCTGGCAGCATTTCCTCGCTGGATCGTAAGACTGATGCGTTGAGCGAGGAAGCTGCCAGCTCTTCGGTCTCCTGTGGTATCTCTGAGTCTCTTTGACAAGTCTTTGAAGAGACTCAGAGCACCAGAGCCCCACGGACCAAGGGTCTCGACGCCAAAAGGTACAAAATTATATTCGGCGCCGAGACCACTGTATTTTGCGAAATATATCAAACATTTTTAGACATCACAGTCATATAGGCTGTTGGTTGATAATTATTCCTCATTCCTGACTCAAAATGATACAATAACGCTGTCTACTTTTAAGCTAGAGATGATTATAATGACTCCTTTTATACTCAACACTACTAGTATTGCTCTTTAAGCATAGGCTAGAGATAACGATAATGACTCCTATTATACTTAACAATACAAAGTATTGCTGTTTACGTAGAGGCTGGAAATTATGATATTTGAGTCTTTAAGATCGTTTTTAAAGAAATAGGTATTCTAACCCTGCCGTCGTTGCATAAATTTGAAATAATCATGTATGTAGGTATGTAAGAAAAAAACATATGTGATTTTCTCACTAACGTCGATAAGCCAAAGGCTACTAGAAACATAAGGAAACTTAAAGTTCCATCTTACAGACTGGCTAAAAGTCGTGTCTGTAAGATGCATACGCTTTTATAATAAAATTCCGAAAATAATAACCGACCAAACGGATACAAAATTGAAATCCATTGTGAATAAAATATTAATATCTAAGGCGTACTTTAATTAATGACTATTTATCATGGACAGGGATGTTTGGAAATAATTCCGATCCGCATTGGCGATCCCTAGTCTCAAATAGCGTATCTACTGTGTTAAAAAAAATAATTTAATTAAATACTTTAGATGTATGTATTTTAATAACAATGTAGTAGATCTGTTTGAAATGAAATATACCTTGTTGAGTTTCTTGCCGGATTCTTCTCAATAGGGTTTTTCCGAACCGGTGGTAGATTCTTCGACGTTCATAGGAGCGTCAATTGAATAAAGAATTTTGACTTTGACTCCTATTATACTCAACACTACAAATTATTGCTGTTTACGCAGAGGCTGGAGATGATGGTAACCATGTTTACGTTATACATAGGTATAAACACTCGTAACACATATCAAACGGCGATCAACAAGTTCAAAGCGGCCAACTCAAATATCGAGGGACCACACATTTGTAATTTTATCAACGTTCACCCTTCTCGGCTAGATCTGCCAATAAATGGTATAATTATCCAACAATTCCAGAATATAATTTGAATTAAACCAAGCGAAAATGGGCTTTAAACCAGCTGCTTAAAGTCCAAGGGATGCCATGATTTAAAGATTAAAGGACGGCATTAAGTGCGCATGCTTGTTTAAATTAGATTTGGGGATCAATTTGAAGGTCCGTTTGGTGTTTGCTTAAGCACGTGGGTTCAGTTCTGTGCCACTTATTTGCCTTTTGGCACGAAGATGTTAATTAATGAGAGTAATTGCGTGGCAATATCTGGGTTCACATTGAGTTAGTCAAAACAGCAGTGGTTTTTCAAAATGGGTCATAAGTTAAGTCATATGATTTATTCTGTACTTGCTTTTGGTTTTAGGTCTGGCAGTTGAATTGATACTTCGGATTTTCACTATATTTCAATAGGGATTGAAAAAATAAATCACGGTTTTCATCAACGATGGGGCTCATAAGAAAATTCTAAGCCACGCAGAGGGAAATGGAGAAATGATGAAACCCGCGTAAGAACTAAAATCACCGACATGGCTCAAAGAATCGCTAGAGTCAAGTAGCAGAGGGCAGGGCTCACCGTTCGTAGAAGTGATGGCCGATGGGACCAAAAGGTTCTCGAATGTCGTCCACGGACCGGAAGACGCAGTGTAGTCAGGCCTCCAATATGATGGAGCAACGGTATTGGCTAATTGGCGAACCTAAGGGGAGGTCTATGTTCAGCAGTGGACGTATTTTGGCTGAAATGATGATGAGGATAATAGTTATAGTTTCTTGTTGCAACTTACGCGTACCGTTTAAGATTATGAGATAGGTATTACGTAGATCCCGTGAGAATGACGGGAAGTTAATGTGTTACAACATCATTAAAATCCATCCAGCTGTTTTAGCGTAAAGGAATACCAAATACACGCCCGCGGCCGCACATATTCATTCACAAACTTTCTTCTTCTTCAGCGCGTTTTCGCCCACCGTTGGGCATACGCCTCTCCAACCTTTCTCCATCCAGATCGACTATCTGTCTCTCTCTTCCAGACCGGTCCTGCTGTCTCCACAATGTCATCGGACCATCGGGCAGGCGGCACAAACTTTATAATATTAGTATATTGATACGGCGGTAGAAACTAAATTGAAATTCCGGAACTCGGCTGAGTTCTCTTGGGAATGACGCCGTTTTCCATAACGACTGCTTGAAGATCACCTAGGCAAACGATTATGACTTCTAAATGATTTTCGAAGCAATTAATGTTCTGAAAACTTTGACGCATCCCTGTTTATGATTACTGACTTATCCCAAGGATACAAACAACCTCGAGGAATACCGAAACTGTTATGCTATCGCCACAGAAATTTAAATGTAGCAATCATCATATCAGCCAAAATACATCCACTACAGAACCAGGGTTTACCTCAAAGTGTTCCACAACGATCGGTTCCAACTTGGAAACATCCAAGTGGTCGTCAAACGATCTTTTTTGTTTATAACTTTAATATGTATGTATATTCTTGCGAAATAAATAACTTCATTTCATTTCATTTCATTTCAATAACAACTTAGGTACTATTACATAAATATTCTCGCCAAACTGCTACGTTCGAGGTCGAGACGCGCTCAGTTTTTAGTGTTCCGTACCCAAACAAAGGGTATAAACGGGACCCTATTACTGAGACTTCGCTCTCCGTCCGTCTGTCCGTCTGTCACCAGGCTGTATCTCATGAACCGTGATAGCTAGACAGTTGAAATTTTCACAGATGATGTATTACGGTTGCCGCTATAAGAACAAATACTAAAAAACAGAATAAAATAAATATTTAAGGAGGCTCCCATAAAACAAACGTGTTTTTTTTGCCGTTTTTATAGATAATGGCAAGAAACCCCTCGTGCATGAGTCCGACTCGCACTTGGCCGGTTTTTTTATACGTATAATTAACCTATTAAACTTATCCTATAAAATAAACGATGTAATAGCTTCAAAAAAAACAAAAGTATGGAAAGTCGAGAAGACATTATTTTTAGTCTGGTCTTTAGCGTGGGTTTACTTAATCTAGGACTCTGTCTTAGTAAAGTAATCTTATATTTCAAACTAAACACAAACTGAAATATAGATGCACAGAAAAAACCCCAGAAAAAAGACCAATGCTGGGAATCGAACCCAGGTCCTCAGCGTTCCGTGCTGCGTGCTTACCCCTACACCATCACTGGTCTAGAAGTTAGCGACGAATCTTTCCCATACATCGTACACTTCAGTCTGTTATAATCACATTAGGCAGTGATAAAGCGCATCTATGTTAATGCCCTCTACCGAGAGACTTCAACACTCCTTCGGAGCTACCCGCTCACCTGGACTAAGAAGTTGAAGAAAATAAAAAAATAAATAGAAAAAGATACTTCATACTTAACTTGTAAAGTAATCTTGTTGAATATTTTTGGTACCGTACTTTGGGGTTCTTTTGTCATAATATTTTTTCATTTTTGGCTGCACAAGCTTTTTTCCTCTTGCCCTCCTAGTGTTACATTTATTGTTAGTTGATAATTTGTACTTTTCACTGTAATAATGCTCTAATCCTAACAGGTCTATACGTGACTTTCTTTCGGGTAGAATTTTACATAGGGAAAATAGTTGTACCTATATTGCGAAGCCTTACACACCACGTCTTCCGACTCACGATCGCTACTTTAGAATTTTACTGCACCATCGGCCATCGGTTATACGATCAATATGTCTTGCCTACTGCCACTTAAGTCAAGCAACTCTCCGAGCTACATCAACTTTGGTTCTTTTCCAGGGGCTGAATTCAGGAAAGGGGTTTCACGGTTTGGTAGTGGTGATTCAATCGTTTGGGTTGGGTATGGTTTGAACTGCTATTCAGGAACGCCAAAAATCACTGGTTTGCGAGAGGTTTGGGCTGAGTTTGGGATGAGCCTTATTTATTTATTTACAAAGCGAATTAACAGGAAAATAAGGCATCCCAAGCTCAACCCATTCCTATTCTCTCCCAAACGATTGAACCGCTCGCAAACCGTGTTGGGCCGTCCCTGAATTTAGCCCATCTCCACACTTCTGATTCGATCACGCAAGGGAACTCCAAGCATAGCTCACTCCATTGCTCTTTAAGTGACTTTAAGCTTTTTTTAAAAAAAAAAAATAGAAAAAGATACTTCATACTTAACTTTAAGCTTTCTTATGAGGCTCATTGTAAGCGACCACGTCTCAGTTTAGTTTAGACCGTACCAGGGCGCGAATCTCAACACGGAGTAAATTGATGTATGGAATTCCGATCCGTGTTAGCGATCCCTTGTTTTAAATAGCGCATCTACTGTGTTAATTTTTTTGCTGATTCAAATACTTTAGATAATATCGAATTAAATAATATTGAAGATCTGTTTTGAAAGAAATATACATTGTTGAGTTTCTTGCCAACAGGACCTTTCTCAACAGGATTTTTCCGAACCGGTGATTCTTCGACATTCATAGGAATAAGAAATTTTGACTTTGAATTCGACTTTTTAGTGGTAAGTATATCTTTACTAGCTGTTGCCCGCGCCTACGACCTATTCTCAGACCTATCGAATATAGAGAAAAAAAATCATAAAAATCGGTCTAGCCGTTTCAGAGGAGTTCAATAACAAACACCGTGACACGAGATTTTTATATATTAGATTTCGATTACTACGCTCTCGAATGCAATAGGACAGCCACCGTCATAATCGACAGCTAGAAACACTATATCCATCCTTAGATATACATTTTAATTTATTTACAATTTACCCCAATTCTAGTCGTGAACCAATAAATCAGGCTATCAAACCCTAAACACTGTTACGAGGGTAGTTTATAAATAACTAAATTTTCCCCTAACCCAACCTCAGTAAATAATTCACTCCGATTCAATCCTGTGAAAGGCTAGGTAATACTACAAAATACTAGTAGTTATCTTGACGCTTTGATACATAAAACGTATAAAGTATTGAACGAAGAGAATGTCTTATTTATTTATTTATTTATTTAGGTGTTCTACAGCGGTACAATCAAGTTTATCCTAATTTACAGGATTTATTTATTTATTTATTTATTTATTTAAGGCCAATAACATTAGGAATAACACTTTATATTATTGAAATTAAATGAAATTGAATTTATTTGCATTAAGCATGGGATTAAATCGATGTTAGTAAAATTTATTATTGTACACACACTTAGCTATTACAAGCATGCAAAAATTTATCGTCTTAAAACTAAATGTGAAAATATAATTACATAACCATGTCAAAGAATTAATAATATACAATTACAACAATATAAATTCATTTGATTAATCATTTTCATAAGTCACATTATCAGGCAATGCAAATATATTTACCAATTATTTATTATTTATTATTATATTCCCAAGAATTCCTTTACACTGCAAAAACATCTGTCTTTTAACCATTTTATTAATTATTTTCTAAAGTTTGCTAATTTCGTGATTTGTCTAATTATTAACGGTATATGATTATATATTTGTATTGACATCGCGTAACAATTTTTGCTATACAGTGCGCTTTTTTGTGTTGGCTTGACTAGTTTTGCAACATCTCTGGTTCTGAGTCTAGGATTCACTAATAATTTGGGTTTGACCTTACAAATAAGCCAACTTCTAATACATATTGTCCTGCTAAGGTTAGTATATTCAGCTCTTTATATAAGGGTCTACATGGTTCCAGAGGTCCTACTCCACTTACGGCTCAAATGCATTTTTTTTTGACATATAAAGGCTCGTTTAATGTCGGGTGAGTTTCCCCAGATGATCAGACCATACCGTTATATTGAGCTCACATAACCATGATAAGCTGTCAAGGCAGCTTTTCCGCCAGCTATACGTTTTAAACGTCTTAAAGCAAATGTAATTTTTTCTAATCTGGCGCAAACATTTTCAACATGAGATTTCCAATTGCAATGTCGGTCTACTATAATAACTAAAAATTTTGTAACATCAACTTCTTCAATGTCTACTCCTTTACATTTAATATCTTATTTCAGTAACTGTTTCCTATAATTACAAAATTGCATATATTTAGTCTTTTCAATGTTTACATATAAGCCATTTTCTTCCATATAGAGTCAATAGTCTTATTTATAGTGTTAGCATAATTATTGTCATTGTTATCCTTAGTGATTAAAATTGAGATGTCATCTGCGAATAAAATAGTTTTATATTGACTTACTTTCGGAAGATCATTTATGTATAAAATAAATAGTAATGGTCCAAGTACACTTCCTTGAGGTACACCTGAATCGTTAATTCTATATGAAGACCGATATTTCGCAACTTCATTGTATTTATTTATTTTGCTCAATTGAACAACATGTGCTATGCTACGTTGCTATTGCGTTTGATATCCAATCATATCCATTGGTTTACATAGCAGAGCACTGGTCGAAACGTTCAACTAACCTACATTTTTTATACACAGTGTTTTTTTTTTATTTCCGTTAACTTTATGGGAAGATTATTCAGGTCAAATAGAGTTAATTTCTCTAAGGAACTAGTGTCTTAACTCTTATTATTTTTGAGATGTTTAATAATTCAATTTAATGGCTGAACCAGTGTTAAGGTCCTTCATTACGTCCTATTATTATTTATCTTTGAAATTTCGTCATTAAAGTGTTTTCCATTCATAGCTATTCACTACAAGGAGATTAGGTATCCTATATTCTCGCCTCGTTCGTTTTTCGTATAATTCTTATTTCGTCTCATTCTGTATTTGTCACCTCGTCTTGTTCGCTATCCGCGTTATTTATAAACAAATCACATACCAATACTAACCAAACATTGACTAAATTATGGCCCATTGCGGATTGGAAACTTCACACACATCATAGAATTTCTTCACAAGTGTGTGCAGGTTTCTACAACACGATATTACCCTTACCTTAAAGCTCATGGCAAATTTCAAATGTGTTAATTTCGACAAATTCAGAGGTGCCCGCGCTCGATTCCACTACCCTCTGCTTGAGAGACCATAGGTCAAACCACTAGGCCACCACGTCTTAAAGCAAACGTGTTCGTGACATTTAGGATGAAAAACTTTTATAAAGGATCCAGTTGGCTGTGATAGTCCGAGAGCTGATGGACATTTTTGAGCAGGTATTTGAGGCACGCTGAAAACTTGTCTAAAGGGCCTCACCGGGACGCCATGGCAACGACGCTGGCTAAGCAAGCATGGCTAACGCCAAACAGAGTAGCCATGGCTACTGGTTACTCTTCAGTCAGTTTGACGACGTCGTTAGGACTGGACGAAGAGGAAATTGCACTTATTTATTTTGTTCGTCGAAGAAAAATGCAAATAGATAAGAAGAAAAAAGAAAACTTAGAGTTCGTCCTTTTATAACTCATTTTATCAACACCACATTTAAATGTTCTAAAATAATGAGCGACCGTCCAAAATGGTGGCCTGTTTGGCGACCGAGAGTTAGTGAAGTGCAGCGTATCGTGTATATTTCAGTTGCGGCGTTGCCAAGCAACCAGAGTATCCAGTCGCCACGTAGGGAGCCGTGAACCGTGGCTACGTGAGTGAGAGCCGAATACATTTCTATACTAATTTATTGTTTCGCTACGTCGCCAAATGACGTCCCGGTAAGGTAGGGCTGTAATGCTTCCCCTATGATACCCAAACACAGAACCACAGAATTGGCTGACAGGTGGCGGGGCGAGGGCTAAATCAACCCTCATATTTTTCTAGATTAATTATTTTTGAAGAAAATTTTATTTAGGCATTTCGAAATTTTTATATTTTAAAATTTGCTATTTAAAGAGTGAGAAAATAAATAAGCCAGATAATTTAGTCAGGACTTAAACTTTGCCAGATGCTTGCAAAACAATTTTGGAAAAGAAAATGCTATCGAGGTACGTTGAAACTTTAAGAGTATCAATTATAATTAAAAATAAATATTAAAAATAAAATACAGATAATATCGGATGGACAATCGATCTGCCAGTTAAAAAAAATTAGGGTTGATTTAGTCCCGCTACCCGCGAGCCAATTCTGTGGTTCTGTGCTTGGGTTTTATAGGAGAAGCATTAGACATTTGCGCTCCCCTGGATATCCAATCCAGCATAGGGATTCTCGGCGTGGACATAACGAGTGACGTTCAATTTCGCGGTCATTTGGAGGGAAAAGCCAAATTGGCTTCGTAAAAACTTGGGGTATTGAACAGATCTAGACTGTACTTTACATCAAAGCACCTTCTTCAACTGTATAAGGCCCAGGTGCGGCCGCACTTAGAGTACTGCTCTCACCTCTGGGCGGGGGCGCCCCAATGCTTTCTCCTTCCATTTGACCGTATCCAACGTCGCGCAGATCGACTTGTCGGCGACCCGCTAGTTTTTGGTCGTTTGGATCCCCTTTCCTTGCGAAGAGACGTAGGTTCTCTTTGTGTGCTCTACAGGCTCTACTACGGGGAGGGGAGTGCTCCGAGGAGCTATTCAATTTATTACCAGCTGCGGGCTTCCACTATCGCACGTCGCGCCGTAAGTCTGCGTTCCACCGTCACCACCTTGATGAATATACATCTACAACTGTGCGTTTCCGTCGGCATTTTCTGCCACGCACAGTTAAATTGTGGAATCAACTCCCGTCTACGGTGTTTCCAACTAACTATGACATCGGATCCTTCAAGAAAAGAGTGTATTGTTCCCTTAAAGGCCGGCAACGGACTAGTGACCCTTCTGGGGTTTCTGGTTCTCATGGGTGGTGGTGATCGCTTACCAACAGGTGACCCACTTGCTCGTTTGCCTCCCTCTATCAATAAAAAAAAAAGATAAGTTTTCTGGGAGCCTCAAATACCTCCCCAAAAATGTCAATCGCTCTCCTACTGTGATATTCCTTCGGAGTTGGTTTTTCACGCATGTACATAAAAAATAAACTGTTCTACTAGCTCGTTCTTATTTAGTCTACTTTAGTCTACAAGACAAGGACAGCATGTTTACCAAACCCACTCTAGAGTAAAGAGTTATCATTAAACTTGAGTAACAGATTGTAAGGACAACTTGGCTGATAAATAGTGCCGTTTCATGTTTACGTCTCTGGCCCAAATTGTTGCCATTATTTACACACTGCCTTGAAAGACGGGAAATATGAGATTGTTTCGTGGCAATCCACATGGCCTCGAGGTATTTGTTTATTTTGTGATTATCTCAATCTTGGGGTGCTTTGTCGTTTGCCCTTTCATATGCCATAATGTATCTTACCTTGTAGAGTTTATTGCCGGATTCTTCTCAATAAGGTTTTTCCGAACCGGTGGTAGATTCTTCGTCTTTTATAAGTGCTTAGTCTTTGATTTTAACTTTTACTACTTACCGTTTTCCGTAATTTTAATTTTTCATAAAGCAATTATTTCTGAACAGTAATTTTCTTCGGACTTGTTATTAAACTAAATGTAACCTCACTAAATGTATTGTATAAAGCCCAGTTTAGACTAGCAAGAAAAATCACGCAAGTTGCTTTACATTGCAGCGTTCGATTGTCCACTTCAAACTAGTTTGCTTTGCGGCCGCGCAATGTAATTCAACTTGCACGATTTTTCTTGCAGGTCTAAACTTGGCTTTTAGGTTCGACTAAACCGCTGCTTAAAATACGGAAACGGTAGGGATTCGCTGTGTCGCTTCGTATCCGTACCGTTTTTATCGCGCGCCCTCCACACCACTGCTCAAAATACGCTTACGGTACGGAATCGCAGTGACGTGCTGTAAACGTCAGAGTTTACCGCATGCATTCCGAACCGTCTCCGTATTTTAAGCAGCGGTTTGGTTGAACCTTGAGATGACAACAGCACGTTTCTATACCTACATATAGCTTATGGCAAACGTCGGTATGGCAAGTGAAATAATGACAAATAAAATTATGGGAAACGAAGTCACATTAATCTAGGCGTCCCATTTTTTCTTTCTTCGAAATCGAATCTCCAAATGAAATGTTTATTTTTAACCCCCGACACAAAAAGAGGGGTGTTATAAGTTTGACCGGTATATGTGTGTATGTTTGTGTTGTCCGTCTGTGTGTCTAGATATGGTTCATCAAAATCGGTCCAACCATTTCAAAGTTATCAGCTCTTTTGCATGCTTCGGAAGGGATCTTAGACTTAATTGCGTTGGGGGTTTTTAAATTTTTAATTTATTGAATCTACTAGCACTTTTGGAATTTGGTAGAACTTAATAATTTACTTGGGAATCAAATCTAAGCTAATCTTAATTAAAATCATGAAATTTACTGTTAAGTATACTAAAATACCGTAGGTAAATAAATAATTAATTAACAGAGAATTAGGTCATGTTTAATTAAAGTCAATGGTTCCGAAGACTTATTGGGGTAAAGTAATTTGTTTTTACCAATTCGTCGCCACGATTTAGAAGCCTTTTAGAGTAAAAAGTCAGTGCACAAAATCCCGACTTTTAATTGAGACCCGCTTTGAGTCCGACCTTGTTGTGAAATGAAACCTTAAAAGATACTTGAGGACATCGTCTCACCTTTCTAATTGGTTGGCAGGTCAACTTTATTACAGCGTGGGTGCCTTCAAATAACGTTCGTTTGGTGTTTTTCTAGCTCTTAAATTTTTAGTTTGCGGCAATTTGACGGCGTGGATTTGAATTTTCATTTAAAAGTATACATGGGTTACTATTAAAAATCACTTTCTCTCAATAAGTGTAGGTATCTAAATTTTGAACATGTTTTTATTTATCTCACACCCACAAAACATCCACCTTGTATGCAACAAGAAGCTGATAGCATTGAGACGATAGTATTTGTCATAGTAATTGTTGTTTGTTTTGTGTATTTCAATGTTATATATTCCTTTCTTCTCACTGTAAGTACATAAATTTCTGTTCGCCTATCTTTTAACTTTTCCTTATCACACCAGGTTAGCTTGAAAAGATCCCTTTTAGGGATGAGTTCGCCTTTGACTTTTTGTTTTGTTGTTTTTTATGTAAAATAAAGTATTTAAATACATTTGAATGCATAAGGCTCAAGAAAGTAGTCGGAACTGACAACGGTGTCGGGCAGCAGACATGTGTCTGTATTACCCAAATGTGTTGAGAGAAACGATTAATTGACATAAGATTATCTAGAGACCGTCTTACCGATGCGACTAACCAAATAAGACCCAAAGTAAAACTCGGTAAGTGAAACTCAAAATGTTTGTTTGCAACAAACTATCAACTCAGCTTCTCGGCTCCATGTTAAATTCACCATTATTTAAAGTGGCAGGTAGTCGTAACTGTGACGAGGGTGCCTCCAAATCGCCTTAATCTGTTAAACTTTATAATGCATTGTTTGAAAGGAACTGGCTTCGTCATATCCCGGAGGACACGCGTCTAATATTTGCGACAAAGTTGTAAGGAGATCTATTTTGGGACGGATAATAGCTGAAAACTGTCACCCATGCGAACCATCTCACGAATATTCCTTGATATTTGGGCATTATAGTATGGAAACTGACACCGAAGTAGCCAAACGGATTAGCTCATTGAAATGGCAACGGGCAGGCCATATCCACCCAGAACAGATAGCCGTTGGGGTCGAAAAGCTCTTGAATGGAGACCTCGGACTAGCAAGCGCAGCGTGGGACGTTCACCAACGAGATGGACGGATAATTTGGTGAAGGCCGTAAGTTCACGGTGGATGCAAGCCGCTTCCAACAGTAATTTATACTATTCGATATATATTTTTTTTATTTGTAAATTTCCTGTCAAATGTATTTTTTTTTCTGTGTTTGTATCGAATTTGTGTAAATAAACATCTCTCTGAACTGTGGATGTTGATGGATGTTGATGGATGTTGATGGATGTTGATGGATGTTGATGGATGTTGATGGATGTTGATGGATGTTGATGGATGTTGATAGATGTTGATGGATGTTGATGGATGTTGATGGATGTTGATGGATGTTGTTGGATGTTGATGGATGTTGATGGATGTTGATGGATATTGATGGCTGTTGATGGATGTTGATGGATGTTGATGGGATATTGATGGATGTTGATGGATGTTGGTTGATGGGTGTTGATGGATGTTGATGTATGTTGATGAATGTTGATGGATGTTGATGGATGTTGATGGATGTTGATGGATGTTGGTTGATGTTGGTTGATGGATGTTGATGGATGTTGATGGATGTTGATGGATGTTGGTTGATGGATGTTGATGGATGTTGATGGATGTTGATGGATGTTGATGGATGTTGATGGATGGATGGATGGATGGATGGATGTTGATGGATGTTGATGGATGTTGTTGGATGTTGATGGATGTTGATGGATGTTGATGTATGTTGATGGATGTTGATGGATGTTATGGATGTTATGGATGTTGATGGATGGATGGATGGATGGATGTTGATGGATGTTGATGGATGTTGTTGGATGTTGATGGATGTTGATGGATGTTGATGGATGTTGATGGATGTTGGTTGATGGATGTTGATGGATGTTGATGGATGTTGATGATGTTGTTGGTGATGGTGATGGTGATGGTGATGATGATGGTGGTGATGATGGTGGTGATGATGATGATGCATGTTTGAGAAAAACTTTATACAAGCCTTGGCCACGAACAGGGATTGCCGGCCTCGTATCTCTAGATGGCCTCGTTGACACTCGGCCATCTATAACTACTCGGCCGGCAATCCCCTATTTCGCGGCCGCTGCAGTAATGTACTATTCCGCGCGTACTGGCCAGGCACGGCCCGTGTCCGTCGGTGTCTTCGCGGACGTTTTTTTTATTTTATTTTTATTGTGAGAGAGAAGCAAACGAGCAAGCGGGTCATCTGATGGAAAATGATCACCACCGCCCATAAAATAAATATCAGCAACTCAACGAGAGTCACCAATCTGTTGTCGGCCTTTAAAGTAAGTATAAACCCTTTTCTTGAAAGCCCCGATGTCATAGTTGTCTGGAAACACTGCTGCCGGAAGCTGGTTCCACAGTTTCACCGTACGTGGCAGGAAGTGCCGAAGAAAACGTACAGTGGTAGACTGCCATTCATCGAGATGGTGACGATGAAACTTAGACTTTCGGCGGGAAGTGCCCAATTTTGCAACAGGCAGCAAATTAAACAGTTAAGTCTTTACGCTGTTGTCTATAACAAAAGCAAGTCCCCAGAGCACTCATTTCCTCGTCTCTCAAAGCTTTCTCGTATTTTTCGTACTAAATCTATATCAAATATTCAGTGAAATAAAGAAATCTTGGAGTACTCCGTTACCAGTCCACTGGTTCTACAACATCTTAAAGTAGGTAAAGATATTGCGTGATGTTAAATATTAATATCAGCTGAAATTCGGAGGATTTCACGAAACAAATCGGACGAGCGAGACGGATTTGAAATACTGGGTTCCGGTGAATTTCAGTGACTAAAATGGTATAGACGAAGTACGACGTAGTCGATGTTGGTTTGTGCCGGAAAATTTAAACTTTGGAAGTAGTGATGTGCCTTATGAGCTGGGCGTCCAATGCCGTAACGTCACTTAGTTAAGTAATAATAGAGTCACATTTGATAATTATATCACTTTTAGGTATGAGATATTATTATTTTCGAAAAAACTTTATAGTTGAGATTGGTGTTGATTTTAAAAAAACTTTATATAATTTATTTATTGAATCAGGCGTTACTTTGAGGAGGCCCCTTATTAATAAACTGAAACAATTACTTAGCTCACCCGCAACCTTTTTTTTGGGTCGCGGGTGAGCAAAGTAATTAAATAAATAAATAAAAAAATAAATAAATATTAGGGGACAATCTAACACAAATCAACCTAGTCCCAAACTAAGCAAAGCTTGTACTATGGGTACTAGACGACGATAAACATACTTATATAGATAAATAAATACTTAAATACGTCGAAAACATCCATAACTCAGGAACAAATATTCCTGCTCATCACACAAATAAATGCCCTTACCGGGATTCGAACCGAGGACCTCTTGCTTCGTAGGCAGGGTCACTACCAACTAGGCTAAGGCGGTCGTTAAATAAATTGTCGTTAAATTGATTCAGTTCATTAAAAAAAACATTACAGTGTGGTTCTAGTTAAGGGCTCATCTTTGAGGCCTTGTGTAACGCATTCGGAAAAGAAAATAAAGTATGTGGTTCTCCTTAATCATGAACGTCAGTCAAATAATGGGGCATAGGTATCTTTAACTTCTAAACTTCTTCGTTTACATAATAAGAATTAACCGGCCAAGTCTTGCCTCCATCCCCCCCCCCGTGCCCCCTTATTGAATAAAGTTCATGATAGTGCGAGTCGGACTCGCGCACCGAGAGTTCCATACAAATTTGTAGGTAGGTATGTCAAAATTAACACTATAAACAGGCGTATTCTATAAATAATCCAGTGTTAGCAACGGCCTGATTCTAAGTAAAATGTACGCGCAGTGAGGTTATTTTGTATGGTTGTTTGAGACATCCTAATTTTTTTTTTCTAAAAGGCTCAGTACTGAACCAACAGCGGCCCTTACACTAAAACACGTACTGTGACGTGAGAACCGGATGCTTTTTGCAGATGCATGAATAGATTACATTTTTAGTCAAAAAATATGTTTAGCTTTATTTTTATTATTTTTTATTATTTATCGTCGTAGCGATAATAAAATTACACATTACGTATCTATTGTAATATCAAATGGTTGAATCAAGCAGTAACTATTCAAGACCAAGGATTCCACTAAAGAAAGCAACAACAAAAACTTCTCGAAGCAACTTCAAAGGAATGTTTTCGAATCTCCCCACAGAGCTCCAATTGGAACAGCCGTGAGAAAAGGTATTAAACGTACTGCTAATAGAAAATATGAAGAAATTCTCTCCAATAAAAGCCAAATTTTAATTTCACGCTGGAAAAACGGTATTTCATAAACTTGAAACTTTTTGCAATCAAAAGACTTGGCTGTTTTTCTTGCAGTGTTGTTCTTCGCTGGAAGTTTGTAGCAGGTATCTTGTTGTTTTAACTTGTACTTACTTTCCAGACTGAGTGCATAGTTTAGTAGCATGCTCTTAAGGTTTTAAACTTTATTTTGGTGTTAATTTATTGTTGGTAAGGAATCTATTCGCGAATAAAAAAAAATAAAAAAGGAAACTATCATTATTATATTTTATTACGCAAGCAAAGTCACTAACTAGTAGGTATTTCATGGTATAAATTTATTTACTAAAATGTACTAAAACAATTACTTTGCTCACCCGCGACCTTACAATAGTTACGTTTATGCAAGAAATGTGCGTTCATGCAGTTCCTCCACCTCCACACTGTACGAACACACACAAATCACATAAACCCAACCATCACCACCACCAAGCTACACTGACGCGTTTCGAACTCAACCAGAGCTCATCTTCAGAGTTACCACAACCGTATGCTATGCTACCAAACGTTAAACTAACAAACCAAAACAAATGTTTTAACTTGTCACTGTAACTTCTCAAGTACCCACTTTATTTTTCTTATTCTCAAACTACCCCACAAAAATTAACTTTTATTGACATATTTAAAACTACCTTGAATTTTTTTTTTTTTTTTTTAATTAGATCGGGGGTATACAAGCTTACTTGTAATGACTGCAATGGGATATACGTAGGACAGACAGGCCGAAGTTTTAATACTAGATTTAAAGAGCATGTTTCGGCATATAGGAATGAGCATCCAGATAGATCGAATTTTGCAAAACATTTGTTGGAATCAAATCATTCATTGTTAGATTCAGATTCTTATGAAGTGTTACATTATTGCGGCAAGGGGTTGCGTCTGGATGCTCTGGAATGCATGGAAATAATTAGGTACAACACTATGGGGTCTATTATTAATGAACAGTTAAATTTAGTATCTTCTCCTTTACTGCGGCTTGGGTCGAATTTGAACAGTTAGTATTAATTAAATATGCCTTATAAATAAATAAACAAAAAAAAAATTCAAGGTAGTTTTAAATATGTCAATAAAAGTTAATTTTTGTGGGGTAGTTTGAGAATAAGAAAAATAAAGTGGGTACTTGAGAAGTTACAGTGACAAGTTAAAACATTTGTTTTGGTTTGTTAGTTTAACGTTTGGTAGCATAGCATACGGTTGTGGTAACTCTGAAGATGAGCTCTGGTTGAGTTCGAAACGCGTCAGTGTAGCTTGGTGGTGGTGATGGTTGGGTTTATGTGATTTGTGTGTGTTCGTACAGTGTGGAGGTGGAGGAACTGCATGAACGCACATTTCTTGCATAAACGTAACTATTGTAAGGTCGCGGGTGAGCAAAGTAATTGTTTTAGTTCATTAATATGGACCTCCGCAAAGTAACGCCTGATTCAATAAATTATTACTAAAATGTGTCAAAACAATAATATGCCGAAAACGGAATACGTCCAAACAGGAATGTGCCGAAACAAGAATATAATGTCCAATCAGGGGAACGACGAAAATGGAATCCATCGATTAAGCTGACCAAGTGTTGCCACAATACATGATTCCGGTTTGTAGGTTTCGTTGTGAACTACACTTTCCGCTGGCGTTCGTGTCGTCACAGTGTGTATGTGTTTGTGTTCCTCTCGCTCTCTAGCATGCCAACAAATGTCCCAAAATAATATGACAGCGTGTTCATATAGATTGAATTATTACTATTGACAACTACGCTTGAGGTAGCACTCGGCTAATACCGAAAATTGGTATATTGCGTAAATCGCTTATAACTCCTAAACGTGGTAATATTATCTGCTCTAGCAACTTTAACGTACGATATACTCCAAGCCCATAAAACTCGTTTTAAGTGTATTCGGAATTGTCCGAACTAATTCGGAATTTCCCTTTTGCAAGGAAAAAAAAAACCTAATTTCAAAAGCTTGCAGGTATTTAAATAATCTTCCATTATTTATGAAAAATTCTGCATTCAAAAGTTAGGCTAATCTATCAAAATTGATTCACTGTTGGCGTTTAAAAATTTAGGGATACTGAGTGGTTCATAGAAACACATACCTTACCAACTAGTGCAAAAATCATTCGGAATTACCCTACTGCACCTTAAACATGTTTCCTCTTGTTTACTGTCTACAGACAATTTATCTTTTCCTCGTCAGCTTCTATGAACAGGAAAACAGTTCTGAACACTGCTTTTTCCCGTAACGAAGATTTTGTAATTCAGAACGCTATCTCAGTATTATAAAGAGGATATCTCGCTTTCCTGTTAATTATAATAAATCATCCATTTAACATAACGGGAATTGCGTCAGTTTCTTTTACGGGAATTATGTCAATGACTAACTGTTTTCCGTCCGCGATTCCGTGAGCAAAGAATTCGTTTATCGCAATTCCGTGAGAACTATGCAATTTTTCGCGATGAAATAGAAGATTGTTCAACAAGAGTCTAAAAAAAGCCATAACGACACAAGACCTTTACTACATTTAGCCACCCTAATTGTGCGAGGGTGGCTATAGTTCGCGTATCATTATGGTTGTTAAGTCTCGCGTTAAACTCTCTACTTTTCACTTTGAATGTGAGGAAAAAAACGACGTTTTATACAAAATTACAATATTACTTTTATACAACGCACGCTCAGTACGAACAGTGGACATCAGTTCAAAATTCAAATACTTAGCATAAAACTTTGTACTGCGGTTTTTTGTTTTCTTTTTTTTTGTAAAGTGGCGCTTTACACATTGAGTGCCATGAACCCGATATCGCGTTCTGTACGCTTAGTATAATTTTTACTTCACCAAAATACTTCTCGATCGCGTTTACGTAAAAAAGTCAATTACTAGGGAAACATGGACAGTGCCTCCGCGGCCGCGCGTCCATGTTTCCATAGAATTGAAATTTTTACGTAAACGCGATCGAGAAGTATTTGGTGAAGTGAAACTTATACTAAGCATACTGCGTTCGTAGGCAGTTTTCGCTACAAAGCGGGAAAACGCTAGTAGTATAAAATTGGTGAACCTGGATCACAGGAGATCCAAGTTCACCAATTTTATTCTAGATCTTCTATTCAAAAACTCATATATTCGAATACAGTAATCTATTCAATAAACGACATTTCAAATAGGTTATCTATTCAAAAACATTCTTGTTAATTATAATAAGCCGCTTTTAAACTCAATGCCTCTATTAATAAAATTAGGTACTTATTAACTTAATAAATTTACAGTTATCAGTTAACTAGAAATAAAAATCTGGATATTTTCAATAAAACAAGGATTTTTAATACAAACTCATTTTATTTACATATTACCATCAATTGAGTCATGTATCTTATTAATTAAATCTTTCGTTTGTCTATAAATATCATCCATAATTAATGATTTTGCGACATATTGAGCACATAGTTCTGCATCGCACTCGCACATATCGTTGGTTCCCTGGAACTTATCGACGTCATGAATCTCTATTCGGATGACTTTCACACCGCGAGCAGGTTTCTTCACAATGGAAAGCAGTGATGATGTAGCCTTTCGTGTCCTTTTTCGGGATCCATCATCTTGATTTTTTGGATGAGTATTTGGTTGAGTTATCTTGTCAGGTATGAAATTGAAAAGGTCTTCAGATCCCTGAAAGTTAAACACAATGCGTATTACATATTTATATAACTATAACTAGCTTCGTCTACGACTTCATCTATGTGAGACTTCATTTATCGCTATCTCAGATAAAAAGCAAACTATATCCTTTCTGTAACTTGAAAACATTATGCAAAGTTTCATGAGGATCGGTTAAGTAGTTAAGGTGTGAAAACGTAACAAAGGAACAAACTCACTTTATCACAGCTTTATTGATAATTGTATTATTTTAAAACAAATACTTACTGAAAGCGACATCATTGATTTGTGGTAATTTTAGGGTATAGATAAAAGACGTGCTTCGAGTCTGAAATCCAGGGAGTGTATAATTTAAATTATTTTATAATTTTAATTTCCCTGCTTCTTACTATATTTTACTCTAGCAAATAAGATTCAAAATCGAGCTAATTATTTTTCTTACACCTACATTATTAAAGTTTACATTCATATGCTCCAGAAAAGGAAAGGTGACAGACGACTCCGCGTCGGACCGGCGCCGCGAGCCGGAGGCATCATCATATTACGTAATGATTACTTTGTTCGTCTGTATATTGTATGGTACCCATCGCTTATAATCACACGAGTAAACTCGAGTGTAAAGCCTGTAGCAAAAAGCGGCTTACGTTGCATTTATGATAAAGTTTTTTAACAAACGATATTGATCCTTATTCGTTTAAGAAAAAAGAAGTTGGTTTTGTAAAACTTTTGTTTATTACGCACACACATACCTTTTAGTTAAGGATAAAATTGGGAGTTAGCAATTTCCACACGAATGCAGGTGTACAGATATGTGCATACATTCAAACGTTTGATTGCATATAATTATCGATGAAAATAAACTTTGCTCAGTTTAAACATAGATAGTAGTGTCTCTCTTGGTGGTGAAAGTGGAAAGTGGAAAAGTGTTTTGTGAACAATTACTTATTCGGGTGAGTTATGTTATTTCTTATTTCAAACAACTTTATCATCCTCTCTATTTTTAGATCTCATAGAAATGCAGTCAAGGTTGTTGAGCGCTAAGCACCTTAGTTTATAAGAGCACTAGAATTGAAGTCTAGGGAGTGTGCGGGTTCGATTCCTGAATTAAGGAAAAATAATATAGTTTCCTTTACATTATTTTTTATGGTTTTTCATCATGTATATTAAACACGCTATTCGAATTTATCACTTTTAAAGAACATTATAATAACATTGATTATTTTTCTAAAGCCTCAATTTATTTATTTTACAACATTTAGGTAGATACTTCATCTCAATTAAATATAGTATACTCTGAAACCAAAGTTTTATTTAAAAATAAATCAATTTCATTAAACGCTTTTTATTATTTTTTTTATACCTCATCAAAATGCAGTCTAGGTTGTTGAGCGCTTAGCACCTTAGTCAATAAGAGCACTAGAAGTGAAGCCTAGGGAGAGTGCAGGTTCGATTCCCGCCCTGTGGAAAAATAATTATGGTTTCCTCTACGTTATTTTTTGTGGTTTATCATCATGTATATTAAACGCACTATTCGAATTTATCACTTTTAAAGAACATTCATACTAACATTGATTAATTTTCTAAAGCCTTAATTTATTTATTTTACAACATTTAGGTAGATACTTCATCTCAATTAAATATAGCATACTCTAAAACTAAGGTTTTATTTTAAAATAAATCAATTTAACTATACGCTCTTTTATTATTATTTTTTATATTTTTTTTATGGCGTTCGCTAAAGATTATTTGTTCTTGTTATAAATTAGGTACTATGCAAGGGTGAATAGATTATTGTGTGTTTTACTTAAAACTTGATCGCTAATCAAGCTTTCTAAAATAATGTTGACTTACTGTTTACTTATTAAGCATTTATTACATTTCAGATTTCATTCATTCAGCCCCTCGTTTGGAGAATACTACACTTTACTTCAGGAAACTACTAAGAAATCTAAAATGTAAGTAATTTGAGTGATCGTTTAGTCTAGTAGTTTACCTAATAGCGGATCCACATTCACAGCGGCGTGAAGAGTTGTGAAGGGGGCATGAACGTGAATGTGGATGGTTTTCACACCTGTTCCTGTTTCACGAGTTTGTAGCTGTTCTCGGCCTCGACTCGGTTTCGGGGTCGCTTCAAAGGGTTCGCGGTCGTGAACCGCGAACGCTTTTCAGATTCATGTCGTGAATGCAACGATCATGCGAGAAGTGGTGGTGTATGAGCGTTGAGCGATGTATCCACCATTCTAAAGAATTAATTTTAAAAAGAAATCAACTTAATAGACGCTTTGTTTAGTTGTTTATAGTTATTGTGGTATTCGATTAAGAGTATTCGTTGTTGTTGTTGTTGTTGTTGTACATTTATATGCAAGACTGAATAGATTATTGCGCATTTTATTTATTTATTAAATAATTTTGACTTACTGTTTACTTATATAAGCATTAATTACATTTCAGATTTTATCTATTCGACCTCGTTTGGAGAATACCGCAGACTTCTTCAGAAAACTACTAAGAAATCTAAAATGTAAGTACTTTTCCGATATATTCGAGTGATCGTTTATTCTAGTAGTTTGAGAAAGCGTCTATGTAAGATGTGACCCCATTCTAGAAAACTGTATAGTAAAAATAGTTTGACATAAATCTCATCACCAAAAGCGTAGTAGGTATTCATCTTATCTCACATCTCCACTTTACATACGCACCCACCCACTACTGGTGGGTGCTGCTGGGTTGCAGCATTATTACTCATGTTGTTTTATATAAACTATTCTTAGTCAACGTTCCAATC
This sequence comes from Archips crataeganus, assembly GCA_947859365.1. NCBI lineage: Eukaryota > Metazoa > Arthropoda > Insecta > Lepidoptera > Tortricidae > Archips > Archips crataeganus. Next base: position 21,456,908 of record OX402052.1, on the reverse strand, counting down.
TTAGTTAAACATATTTAAAAGCTATAAAATTATTTTTTCAGGTCCCATAAATGTGAGTCGGCTTCATCATCATCATCGAGTTCAAGCAGCTCGTCATCTTCTTCATCTTCGGATGAAGAAATGACTGTAGTTGCTGCACCCACAATCGAGAAGAAGAGCACAAAGAAACGTCGTCATGATGAGAGCAGCTTCCTCGCCCCGTCTACAAGCATGGCTCCAGTGCAGGAATTACTACAACCATCGCGACAGCTCCAACAGGAGACTTTGAAGAAAAAACATAAAAAAGATAAAAGCTCAAAGAAGTCTTCAGGAAAAACCCGCGATGGAAAAAATAAACAAGAAAACTTGATTAAAAAGCCGAGACCAGAAAAGATTATCGAAAAATCTAAGAACGAGAAAGAAGTGAACGTATGCAAGAAGAGGGCCACTGCTAGCGACTTATTTGGAGGTGGTGATGATATCAATGGTAAAGATACTAAGAACTCTTTATATTCGTACATTACACGACGGCTAGGGAATGGTTATTCAAAGCAGTCGTATGATGATAAGAATGGAAACCATTACGTGGAACTGAAAATATACAATTGCGACGACATTGAAAAGGTTTCACCAATGAATCGTTGGAGGCATGCGATTGTTGCTCTTAAAAACAGAACGAACACAGATACACCGGCATGGGGCTTGTTGTCTCAATATTTGACTGCAGTTCGTGAAGAATTTTCAGATTGCCCCTCAACCTTTCTTAATTCTTACTATTAAACTAATACTCATTTTGAAATATATTCATTTACTTTAGTGTTTTAATTAACCGCTATAATTAACTATAGGTACTCGTATACTAATGTAATGTTTTTAAGTAAATAAATACTCTATCTATATAATGAGTTCCTAATATGCCTTTTTATTTACAGCTACATCAAACACCATGTCTATGCCATTGAATTCACACCAAAATCGAGATCTTATTGAATGTGATAAATGCTTGATAATATTACCGAGAAGTAAATATCATTATCATAAGAGAACAAATTTACATAAGTCTAATTGTTTATTGAGAACTGAGTTTGAAAATATTCAAATTATATCAACAGCATTTAAAAAGAGAATTACAACATATCGTTTAAATCCTAAGCTCAAATATTTAACTCCTGAAGCATTTCTCTATGACAATTTGATTGAAATCATGAAACTTATTAAAATGACATTAATGAAAAATAATTGTATAAAAATAAATCTAGAATTATATGCTCATTTCATTCTACCTGATGTGGGTGAAAAGCAGCTTAAGTCTTTTAATACCAAGTATGATGTCATTCTATCAAGCAGCAATTTAAAAGAGTGGTGTTCAAAAATGGTTGATGTAATGAAGGAAAAACTTACCGAATTTGAATGCTCTCAATCTGGTTGGACCTTTCATTCAGTAAATCACTTGGAAATAAATATAAACAAATACTGTCCTATGAGAGGAGGCACTTATTTACCATTACCGCAAATAGTAAAAAACACGAAAAGTTGTATAAATATTCAGAATAACGATGTATGCTGTTTTCTATGGTCTATTGTAGCGGGTTTATATCCAGCCAATATGAACGTATGTAGAACATCTTCTTACCCACATTATTCTGAAGTACTTAATATTGAAGGTATGTCTTTTCCTCCATCATATAATGATATAAAACTATTTGAAAAAAATAACTCCAATATCAGCATAAACATATATGGCTTAGATAAATACTCCGTAGTCACAGGACCTTTGTATCACACGCAATTAAAAAAAAATGAACACATAAATTTACTTTATTTCGAAAAGTCAGGAAAAGGTCATTATTGTTTAATAAAGGATATAATTCGTTTAGTTCGACGTCAAGTTACAGCTCACAAGGGAAAAATGTATTTTTGTGATGCATGTTTACAATTCTTCTCATCTGAAAACAAGTGTGAGAAGCATTTGTGCTCTAAAGTTTTATCTGTTTTACCTGAACCAAATAATACATTACAATTTGAAAACTTTGAAAGACAAGAAAAAATGAACTTCATTATTTATGCTGACTTTGAGAGTCTATTATTAAATTATTCTAAAAGCATCTCAGAAAACACCCATACTCTGAAAATACATGAACCATCGTGCTTTGGTTATTATATATGTTGTTCTCATGATGAATCCTTAAACAAATACGTTAGCTATAGAGGTCCTGATTGCGTTAAAGTGTTTGTAAAAGAATTAACAAAAGATGTTATTCAGATTAGTCAAGTTTTAAAAACCAAGAAGCCAATGATGTCGTTAACCAAAGAGCAAGAGATTAATTTTGAAAATGCTACGATCTGTCATATTTGTAAATTCTTCTTAGTAGGTGATAAAGTTGCTGATCATGATCACATAACATCTCAATACAGAGGTGCTGCGCATTCACTCTGCAACTTAAAATATCGTGTGTGTCGCTTCATACCTATAGTTTTACATAATTTGTGTGGTTATGATAGTCACTTTTTTATTGAAGAACTGAGCAAGTATGGGGACATACAAATTATCCCAAAATCAAAAGAAAAGTATTTATGTATTAAAACAACATTAAAAGATCTTGATGTTCAGATGAAATTTATAGATTCATATCAATTTTTAAGCTCGAGTTTAGATGATATCTCTAATACTCTGAATAAAAATGAGTTTATTCACTTATCAAAAGCTTTCCATGATAAAGAGTTATTTAATTTGATGCGACAAAAAGGCATTTATCCATATGATTATATGGATTCTTGGGAAAAGTATGAAGAAAAAAGTCTCCCAGGCATAGAATTATTCTTCAATAATTTAAAATTAGAACATATTAGCGATGATGACTACTTAAGAGCACAAAAAGTTTGGAACAAATTTGATATTAAAACTTTAGGTGAATATACAGACTTATATTTAAAATCTGATGTATTATTGCTTTGTGATGTTTTCGAAAACTTTAGAAATACTAGTTTGCATTATTATAATCTTGATCCTGCTTACTATGTGACTTCACCCGGCTTAAGCTGGGATGCAATGCTCCTGTATACAAAAGTACAGCTTGATCTAATAAGTGATTTAGAAATATATGAATTCATTGAAAAAGGAATTCGAGGGGGCTTAGCTCAATGTTCTTTGCGACATGCGAAAGCAAACAATAAATATCTACCAGATTATGATGTAACGATACCATCTACATTTTTGATTTATCTTGATTGTAACAATCTTTATGGATATGCTATGATGCAAAAAATGCCTATATCAGAGTTTAGTTTCTTGCATGAAGATTACGTGAACTCATTTAATGTGTTGACTAAGCGAGATGATGATGAATATGGTTATATTTTAGAAGTTGACTTGAGTTATCCAGATCACTTGCATGATACTCATGCTGACTTACCATTTGCACCTGAAAAATATATTCCACAAGGAGGAAAGACTTCTAAACTCATAGCTAATTTGTATGATAAGCATAAATATGTGATACATTATGTTCACCTAAAAGAATGCATAAAACAAGGACTTGAACTGAAAAAAATACATCGCATTTTGTGCTTTCGTCAGGACAATTTTTTGAAAAAGTACATAGAGCTTAATACCACTCGACGACAAGCTACTAAGTCTGCTTTTCAAAGCTCCTATTTTAAGCTTCTAAATAATGCTATTTTTGGGAAAACTATAGAAAACAAGCGAAAACAAGTGAATGTGAAACTAATTAGAACTTGGAATGATGTTGAGAATAAAACAAATAAACGTCTTGGAGCCTGCCAATTAATCGCGAAACCAAATTTAAAGAGTATTTCTATTTTTTCAGAAAATTTTGTGGCTATTCAGTTACACCATGAAAAAGTGAAATTAGATAGACCAATATACATTGGGTTTACAGTTCTAGAATTAGCTAGAAATCATTTATACAAGTTCCACTACAATTTTATTAAGAATCAATATAATCAGAATGCCAAATTATGTTACACAGATACAGACAGTTTGCTTTATTCAATAGAAACGAATGATTTTTATTTTGATATGAAAAAAAATATTAAACAGTTTGACACAAGCAACTTTCGCACTAGCAATCCATTCAACATGCCTAGATTAAATGCAAAAGTACCAGGTCTTTTTAAAGATGAAGTGGCTGAAGATGTGATATCAGAATTTGTAGGACTGAGAGCTAAGCTTTACTGCATTAAGACACTTAAATCAAAAATAACGAAGGCGAAAGGTGTTTCAAAACCAATTACAAATAGATTAGAGCTTTCTCATTACAATCATACATTGACTACTAATACAAAGTTGAGAAGTGAAATGAATATGATAAAATCAATACGACATACATTGTACTCACAAAAAGTAAATAAATTGGTGCTTGATAGATCGGATGATAAAAGACAAATACTTGAAAACCAAGTAAATACTTTACCATGGGGTCATTATAGCAGGATCTTTTAAATAAATCTGAAAGTTATATGTTGTTTACACATATTGTTGCAGTAGTAAATAAAAAATAGAAGAAATATGTTAATTTACTAAGAAACTAATAAGCAGTATTATAGAAATGTAAAATTAATACGTTAGGACTAAGAAAGCATTGATCTTATTTTTATAAGAAAAATACACTGTACATTAATTTAAGTTTATATACCCAATAAAGTTTTGAATTTTTACTTTTCTTTTATTTTCTTAGAATTTTACATTTTTATCATCTTTATTTTATTCAGACATATCCTATATAAAGCATTGCAATGTTTTACTTGAGTCATATTCATGATGAAATTCGTTAAACATACACAAAGTCTGGAAGTAAATAATATAAAAGTAGAAAATGAAACGCAAAAAGTAAAGCATAGTACATTATTCCCTAATACCATTCGTTGCATCATATGTGGTCCCTCAAACTGTGGTAAAACAAATATTATGTTAAATTTATTGTTACATGAAAATGGTCTAAGATTTAAGCATATTTATTTATATTCAAAGACAGCCTTTCAACCTAAATATCGCTTTCTTCAGCGTGTAATAGAGACAATTCCAGATGCTAATTTTTTTATATTTTACAACAATAATGAAGTCGTTCATCCGAATGATGCTTTGTCAAATTCAATCATGATTTTCGATGATGTTGCTTGCGAAAATCAAGTAAATATCCGGAATTACTTTTCTATGGGAAGACATAGAAAAATTGATTGTTTTTATTTATCCCAAACGTATTCAAAAATCCCAAAACAACTACTAAGAGATAATGTTAATCTTTTGGTTGTGTTTAGACAAGATGATACTAATTTAAAACATATATACAATGAACATGTAAACACAGACATAGATTGGATAAAATTTAAAAAGCTGTGTTCTATTATTTGGTGTGATCAATATAGCTTTTTATTAATAAATAAAGATTGCGAAATAAATAAAGGTAGATATAGACGAGGATTTGACACGTTTGTTTACTTTTGAGTTTATCATTATATAAGCATTTCTATTCGACTAACACCTCACTTAAAATCAAGTGTTTGTATTAAACGGTTTTTCGTTAACGTTGCTAAAATGGATAAAAATATAAAAAATCAACTCATTAAATCAGTGAATAATATAAAAAATAAAATAAAAAAGATTCAGAATGAAGAACACGAGACCAATATACAATTGAAAAAAGTTTTTAAACCCATAACAGACCCCTTAGCAAGCCTAGTTAAAATAAATGGGAACCCAGCTTTTAACACATCCGACATAGATAAAAATAATACGTCCTTGGGTTTAAATTCTTCCATGGGATATGAAAAGTTTAAAGATCCAATTGATGATAATACGTCTGTGAGTTTAAATTCTTCCATGGGATATGAAAAGTTTAGAGATCTAATTGGTAATGAGTCTGCTCAGCATTCAGAATATTTCGAATATCCTAATAACGATACTCTTATTTTAAATGAAGATGAAAAAAAAACACAAAAACAAAATAATGACACTCTTTTATCCCTGAAAAAAGACGACATGCTTGACATATATGAAAATATGAACGTACCATTTGGGATTCGGAGAACTAACAAAAAACTAATGATGGGAAATGCAGATGTTAAATTATCTTATATAAATAATCAGTCAAATAAGGAAAAAAAATACGTAATTACCATCAATAATAAAAATTACGAATTAACAGCGGGTTTGAAGGAGCTTTTGATGCGCAATAAACCTGATCTTAAGCTTGTAACTGAAGAAGACAAAACTGAATACAAGGAAATGCTTATCAGCACGAGCGCACACAAACGGGACTATGACCCGAACGGGCAATTAAAAGGAGACAAAGGATTAAAATACGGTACTATTATCAAACCTTTATTTTCCCAACTAAACGAGCGCAATATAGAATCTTCTGAAGAGCTAGCGGAATTAAAAACAGGTGGAAACTTACCCGAATTGAAACAGTACAAAAGTAATACTGATTATATTTATTGGGATGATCCAAATGAACTGATAGAAAGGTTGAAACTTTTAATTGCATCCAAAAATGCTGGTAATACCAACCATGATAATGAAATTATATCAATTATTGAAGAGTTAAAAGAAGCTGGTATTATAAAAGAATAAAATTCACTAAAAGAGTAACATTGTGCTCAGTATTGAAAACCGTATTAGACATGAGCATGGAAAAAATAAAATTAAAAAACAAACACTGGTAATTGTAACACGAAATTAAATGAGACCTCTACTTCGAATAGGCTTTTATTACGTGATACTGTCAATCAAGAGGGTATCGATACAATTGTAAAAGATTGTGTGAATAAAGTGGAATATCTTAACAAGCTAAATTTAACTTACTGTATCGCATAAAGAAAGTTGAAAAAGACATTAGAAACAAAGATTTAGAAGAAAACTTGAACAAGCATTATGAGCAAATCAGACGTCGTAAATGAAATTCATAAAAATGTTAGAGTGAATTTCCCTCGGAGAAGTGTAATATTAAGAGATATAGACGATCTATGGCAAGCTGATTTAATAGATATGCAAGCCTTCTCCAAACTGAATGGTGGTTATAAATATATACTGGTGATTATCGATTGTTTTTCAAAATATGCTTGGGTATTTCCAGTCAAACAGAAAACTAAAGAAAATATATCTAAAATATTTCATACATTGTTAGCAAATGGCCGTATACCAAAAAATTTACAAACAGATATGGGTAAAGAATTTTATAACGATAAGTTTAAAAAAGTTTGCGAAAAGTATAACATCAACCACTATTCAACATATTCTACCAAAAAAGCGTCAATCGTTGAGAGACTTATAAGAACTCTGAAAGCTAATTTGTACAAGACGTTTAGTTTGAAAGGAAATTATAAATGGATCGATGGAACTCTTGATAAGAAAGTTTATGAGTACAATCACACTTTTCATAGAACAATAGGTCAACCACCAGCTGCAGTCGATCATAGTAACAAAGAAGACGTATTACAAAGATACATTAACAATTTATTATCTAAGAAGATACCGAATTGCAAAAGGTTTAATGTTGGAGATTTCGTTAGAGTCAGCAAATATAAAGGCTGCTTCGGAAAAGGGTATACACCTAATTGGTCAACAGAAATATTTAAGATAACGAAAGTTCAACATACTAATCCTACAACATATTTATTAAAAGACTCAAGATCTAGACCCGTTTTAGGAGCTTTTTATGCACAAGAAATTCAGAAAACTTCAAATCCTGAAATTTACCTTGTTGAAAAAGTTTTGAAAAGTAAAGGAAACAAGGTATATGTTAAATGGTTAGGTCTTCCATCAAGTGAGAACAGCTGGATTGATAAAACAAATCGCTTGTAACCATTTAAAAACTATTGAATATGTATAAATAACCTATTTATTTATTCATTTAGTCATTTCTATGTAGCTCTTTACACAATAAAGACGGCTTATATAAAAAATATATTTTACCTATATTTTGAAAATGAAATCCATACAAGATAATCCTGATAAATTAAATAAGAAAGTAAAAATTGTATCCGGAACTAAATCGAAAACAGGAAGCGGTCTAAAGAAAACTTTCAGTAAAATTGTTTCTCACACTAAAAAACATATCAGTAATTTGAAGCCAAAATGCAAGAAGATGTTAATGGAACTAGCTTACGCAGCCGCTCAAGAGTTGGCTTCAGACTTGCCCATACAATTACCGAGAGTGATACCTGTACCCAAAACTGGTGGATTCCTACCATTGATTCCTATTTTTGCCGGCTTATCTGCTGCAGGCAGTTTAGCGGGAGGTGTTGCTGGAATAAGTAAAGCTGTTAATCATTATAAATCTGCTATAAAGCAGCTAGCTGAATTAAAAAGACATAATATGAAAATGAAGGGAATGTGTATTGGAAAAGGATTGCATCTGAAACCGTACAAAGGTGGTTTAGGAATTTACATTTCAAATGAAAAAAACTAAAGGCTAGGCTACCTAACAGAGCATTAACTAATAACGATATATTAAAACATGCGAAAAATATTCCATATTTTCGTGGTGTATTTATGAGAGATGAATTACCAGAAGAACCATGGTCAATGGAATGTGGTGTGATCAATTTAGATTCGTCTAAAAATTCTGGTACTCATTGGGTAGCCTATGGAAAAATTAAAGATTACATTGAATATTTTGATAGTTATGGTAATTTAAAACCATCGAAAGAATTCATAGAATACGTGGGAGCGCACATTCATTATAATTATACTAATTTACAAAAAAAACATTTATTTAACTGTGGACATTTATGTTTAAAATTTCTGAAGTCATTTTGGATAACTAACTCGAAACTAATAAAATGAGATGTTTAACCAGTACAGCACACTCTTAGATGGACCGTGTTCTGAATAGGGCATTAAGTAAATATTAAATAAAAAAATCTACACACCTATTTGTGGAAATCAATATGTACGTTTTCAATAAAAACATCATTACTAGTCAAAAACCTAATATTCATCTCCCATCGTTCAAAGGAAGAAGACGATTAAGTGCGATAAAGAATATTACTAAAAGTAATAAGATCTTTCTGAATTCTCTTGGCTTCAAAGTAAAATAAAAATTGAAAATGCTACAAATTACGGACCTCCCACAACAAGACAATTCAATTGAAAGCTATGAGATCCACAGCTACAATCCGTACAACCATAGCTTTAAAGAAAACGATGAAATCAGAATACCCATTAATCAGCAAGACGTTTATGTATTACCATCTGCAAGTTCCATTTACATTGAAGGTTACGCAGGTGTATACGAACTAGATGCAGAAGGGAAAAAAATATTTAAGGACATTAATTTTACAAATAACCCCATTTTATTTTTATTTAAGGATATAAGGTATGAATTGAATGGTGTTGAAATAGATCGAATTAAAAATTCTGGAATTACAACAACGATGAAATCTCTTATCTCAATGAATGAAGGTGAGAGTAAAAGTGCTGCATTGTGGGGTTGGGATTTCAACGGATTCACTCAAAAGCATGGTCATTTCTCTGTCATAATTCCGCTAAATAAAGTACTAGGATTCGCAGAAGATTATAATAAAATTCTCGTCAATTGTAGGCATGAGCTTATTCTACATAGAAGTAATTCAGTTTTGAATAGCATCCTAACTGATAATAGTAACATTATTGAAGTAGACATACAGAAAGTTCAGTGGCGTGTGCCACATGTTCGAGTTTCAGATCGTAATAGATTATTACTGCTTAAGTATTTGGAAAAGGATCGTCCCATACAACTAGCTTTCCGAAATTGGGATTTATATGAATATCCACTTTTACCTAGAGCAACAAAACATTCATGGTCTGTCAAAACTGCTTCTCAGTTAGAAAAACCAAGATATGTTATATTCGGGCTACAAACTGATAGAAAATTGACTAAAACAAGAAGTTCATCACTGTTCGATCATTGTAATATAACAAATGTCAAATTATTTTTGAACTCACAATACTTTCCTTATGATTCACTAAATTTAAATTTTAGTAAAGAGAAGTTTAGTATATTATACGAAATGTATGCAAATTTTCGTCAGTCGTATTATGGCACCAGCATTGATCCTCTGCTAAATCTAAAAACATTTGGAAAAAATGCTCCACTCTTTGTCATTGATTGCTCAAGACAAAACGATTCACTAAAAACTGGGCCAGTTGATGTTCGTTTAGAAATTGAGTCTTCAGAAGATATACCTCATAATACGACAGCATACTGTTTGATTATAAACGATCGTCTTATCGAGTATAAACCTTTGAGTAACATAGTTCGAAAAATATCATGAAGGTGGTTTTGGATGTTCAAGGATTTAAAAACGAAAACAATCAATTTATAGCAAAAGAAATAGCGATTATTCACAAGAAGAGTATTCTTGTGTTGCTGATTAAACCACCCTATCCATTTTATAATTTGACAAAAAAAGAACGCTTACAAGTTTCGTGGATTGAAAGAAATAGAGGAATATTATGGAATGAAGGATTTGTACCATACTTTAATTATAATCATTTGATAGTAGATTTCTGTAAAAATAAACGAGTTTATACAAAAGGTAGCGAAAAAGTACAGTGGGTGAAGGAGTTATTAGAAAGTGAAAGTGTATATAATTTAGAAGATTTTAACTGTCCTAGTTTACAAACGCTTTGTAAAAAATATGCAATGTCGTCTAATATTCAATCTTGTATATATCATAATAATGTTTGTGCCTTTAAAAATGCATGCTGTATGAATAAGTGGTGTAAAGAAAGTAATTTTTTTACATAATAAATAAAATAAATTATGTGTACTTACTTAATCCTTGTTTACTTTCCTCCTAAAGTTAAGAATAATCCATAAAAGCGAGTTGATGAATTATGCCTATCGCACTTGAATTTAATCACAGGAGAAGTTACATCAGACTAAGTGATATTAAATTGATTATTAATAATTAAATAAAATAGAAATCATTATATCTGCCTCTTTCTCTGCTATCATTTTAAACAATTGTTCAGACTAAAGAGTATATAAACACTAAAAAAATATCAGAACCCTCACTACGATCTTCGATAAACAAACGCAAACTTTAGAACCACAACAACATACGGAACAGCCTCAACAACAGCAGTCACAACAACAGCAGTCACAACAATAACAACAACAGTCGTCGTTACAACAACATTGGATGAAACAGCACCAACAACAGCTCGAAGTTTACCAAAACGAGTCTTATTAAGATGATGTCTAAAAGGTTATTTTTAAATTATATAGAATCGGATGAGATTTTAAAAAGGTGGCGTACACCATTACCTTTAAAATTATTTAATAACAGAGTGAATGAACTACTTTTTCGTGTGTATCATAACGAGCAAGAAGCTTATGAAATATTTGAGCTGTCTAACACTCAGCTTTTAAAAGATATTTGGAATAATTTTACTATGTTATTGGAAGAACCTTATGGAGATGTTAATGTAAATTTTGAAAAATGGATTATGTTAATTAAGCTATTACCATCTAAGTGTTTCAAAGGAGTTGATAATTCAGATGATGATATCATTGTTAACAAAATCATTAATTTGATTATAATCGCAGTCAGTGATTACTTAGTTGAATAGATTAAGATTTTAAGTTCCAGTTTACTGATAACCATAATTTTTTTAATAGAGGTATTGCGTTTAAAAGATACATGACTCAATTGATGGTAATATGTAAATAAAATGAGTTTGTATTAAAAATCCTTGTTTTATTGAAAAGATCCAGATTTTTATTTCTAGTTAACTGATAACTGTAATTTTATTAAGTTAATAAGTACCTAATTTTATTAATAGAGGCATTGAGTTTAAAAGTGGCTTATTATAATAAACAAGAATGTTTTTGAATAGATAACCTATTTGTAATGTCGTTTATTGAATAGATTACTGTATTCGAATATATGAGTTTTTGAATAGAAGATCTACTATAAAATTGGTGAACTTGGATCTCCTGTGATCCAGGTTCACCAATTTTATACTACTAACGCTGCTACTGGCTACGAGCGTAGCGCGTAGCAATGCGTGGCAGCGAATGTGTTAAATGCTTGCATAAATATTTAGCCAATAGATTCATACTTGAATACTATTTGGAATAATTTGCCTCCACCATTCAAAAAATTAATCACTATTAGCAATTTTAAGATTAAATTACAAAAATATTTAATTAATTTGCAACAAACATTGCCCGCAGGTGGAAAGGCCAAGTCCTCTTACCTCTGATGCGACTACGTTAAATGTATAAATACCTATGTGTATAATATAATGTATAACTATGTATAATTGAAATAAATAATAATAAAAAAGAACTAACTCGCACTATAATATATGTATCTATTTATTTGATGCACACTTTTTATACAGAATTTTGTTTGTGCTGATTCCGGTCCAACAAGTTTGATGCACGGATATGAAGGGTTTGACTGAAAATCAGCGCTGTAGCAGGCATCTACACAGCTTATGCTGAGTCAAATTCCTTTTCGACATCTACAATTATGTTTTTTGTTTTTATTGTTATTATTGTTCTTTTTATTTTTCTCAGTGTATTAGTCAGTGTATTTTCTTTTTTGATGTCGAATAAAGTTATGTCTATGTCTATGTCTATTTTATGTGGTTCTCATTTACTTTGTATGATGAACGCCCGTGCAAAATTTCACGTGCCAACACTAAATTTTAGATTTGATAATGGATCCCTTGAAAAGGTCGTGATAAATAGTAGCTTGCATTATTCCAGAGGTACAACTATCTAACTCTACATCTAACCATCATACTACCTTGATGGGGCCAAAAGTTTATCAAGTGGCGTCCACGGACCAGAATACGCAGTGTATATCCAATAAGATAGACCTACGACGTGAGGACGGATTGTCTAACGCCCGGATGCTTGCTATCGCATTCATTGTTTCTTTTTGTCGAACAGCATAATATAGTGACAGAAAGAGATGGTGAAAGCGACGGCAAGCGCCCGCGCTTTTGACAATACGGGCTCAGCTTAAGGTTGCGGGAACGCGTTGGATGCGGATGGCGTAGAAACAGTCTGTTTGGCGAACCTTAGGGGAGACCTGTGTACAATGAATGACGATGAAACTGTCTACTATTTACAGTCATTAGGTAAAAAAAACCGGCCAATAGCATGTCGGACACGCCCAAGGTACGGTTCCGTAGCCATTACGAAAAAATCAAGTAATTTTTTTTTAAGGATTTGGTATGTGTACGGAATCATCCAAGTTTTGGTATGTTTTATACCTTAGGCTACCATTTACTCTCAAACTACAAATAATTTCCAAGCAATCTTAGCCGCTATAATTTTCCTAGTAAATTTGATATATGTATGTATGTATGTATGTAAAACTCTTTATTGTACATAAAACATGAAAATAACTAGTTAACAAGAGATACAGATGTACAAAGGCGAACTTATCCCTACATATATTTACTACCATTCTGAATTTTTTCAAATTTTTCCACTCAACAGTTTAAATTTTAGAGGGGGGGACGGTCGATTTTAATGATTTTTTTCACTTTAAAGTCGAATATTTCGCAAACAGATCACTGAATAGAAAAATCATGTTAGCAACCCCACAATGATTTTAAAAGACCTATCCAACGATACCCCACACTATAGGGTTAGTCAAGAAAAAAAATCACCCTCACTGTACGTATATGGCAGGTACCCTAAAAAAAATTTTTTTTGTTTTTTTTATTTAATCACTTTGTCGGCGTGACTGATATATATTATATTCATGCCAAATTACAGCTTTCTAGTACTAACAGTCTCTGAGCTTAGCCGCGGACGGACAAACAGACAGACAGACAGACAGACAGACGGACAGACATGGCGAAACTATAAGGGTTCCTAGTTGAATACGGAACCCTAAAAATGGAACATCGTCTACTTAAAATTTTACGTCAAACCAGAAAAATGCCAATTTTAAATACATCAATAAGGATGGGCAATTTCATCCAGAATACTGTCGAAAATGGAATCATGTCCCATAGCAAAATTGTCAAAATTGATATATTATGTAGGTACTTAGACTGAACGGAATAATGATGATTTCAATTAAAGATTAATTGAATTCATTCATTTATGACGAAAAGAAATTAGGTTATAATTTGTTAAAATTCATTTTGAACAGTACGTGTACTCATAACATTTAATTAACAAACTGTATCGCTGCGTACCTTTTTAAAACCTTGATAAATTGTGTTAAATGCGACACAAAACCACTATTCAGAATTTATTGGCTATAAACTGAACGTAAAACTGTCTTTCAGTACGTTACCTTCGAAATTCCGAGTGGATTGAATTTAAACAAAACTGTTTACATTGTGTTATGGAGATTGTAACGATCAAGAGACTCCTTGAATTTTATAAATTGCCACATCACAGGTGATTTTGTATAGTACGGCGAAGTGCAAAAATATGTATCGATTCAATCGTCTCATAATTATTTACCGATACCTTTATTCGTAATATATCATTGCAGCCCTTCTTTTTCCGCTTCTACCTACCAACCTACTATCGTTCTGGTCTACCACCTCGGAGTAGACCGCCGGTGAAGCCTGAACCCCTTTTGGACGCTCCGAGGCTACGTAAATACATCTCTAGAAATCTAGGCCAGTGTTTATTTTATATTTTATTGAAGAGCAGTGGAACAATTTGTAAATACATATTTTCTATTGTATTATATTTTTATTTTTATTACAACCTCGTTCTCTTAATTCTCCGACCGGCTAGTCGGTTACAGTCTGACGATGCAAGAGTAGTGGTTCGACTGATGGTGACGATGATGAACTCCATGATCGCACTACATTTCATTGCATAAAATGTTACATTTTCCCATACACAAGCTCATTAGCGCAAGTTTTTGAATGTAAAGCTTATTGAATATTTTACCGTGTCATAAGATAAATTATTTACTAAGAGGCAGTATTTGAAAGAGTAAAGATTATTGATTATATTAAAGGCTAAATGAAGCGATGCTAATGTTTTTCTGTTGGAAACGCACGGCCTAATATCACACTGAGCGTTCACACCGATCAATAAATATTTTTTTTGATTAAAGTAGGTGATAATGTTGGTCACTTCTTAGTCACAATAATGAAGAAAGAAAGAAAGAAAATACATTTATTTACAACAACAAAAGACACAAATATTTTTACAAAAAGGACAGCACTTATACATATGTTTGTTTAATTTCTATCATTCCGTCCTCTTTGTCTCTATTATATCTTTCAAGCTGTCCTCTTTGTCGTACCTCATCTTTTATTCTTTAGCTTAGGTCTATTTGGGGGGGGGGGGGGGAGTGGGTTTTGGAGTTCATTCATTTATTTTGTTTTATATGTGTAAAGTTCAATTTTTCCATACGTTTACATTATTTTATCTTATTTTTAAACTTTCTACTTCTATCTAATAACATATCAAATAACATTCTCTATTATGATTTCTATTAGACCTTTACATGTGGTATTTAATTGGGTCCTAGTTACCTTGCATTGAGAAAGAAAGAGAGATTTATTTCCACATATTTGATATGCAGGTAAAAACACATTTGGCAGGAAAAGATACAAATATAAAACATCGAAAAGTATAAATTGGACCCCACTCAGCGTAATGTTGCGGTTAACGTCGCATGGGGTTAAAGTATTCCGGCTTTACTGTAACTTTTTAACTCAAGGCGCCTCACGTATTTAGCTTGCTCGGCTTAGCTTGGCTTGACTGATACCTTTTTATTTCTATAACCACCCCGAGTTTGCGAGACGCAATAACTATCCCTGTTTGCCCCGCGAAATGATTGATTGCTTGAAAGGTGCAAACAAGCCCTAACAGCGGCACGGCACACTGAACAACCACAATGGTAAGGCACGATTCAATAGCCAGTCGCGAGTGGAATCAGACAGGCGAGCCGTAATGATGAATATACCTGATCACGGCAAAGGGTTAGGCGAGCTTGGCTTGCTGCGCTGATAATTACGGCTATTGTGTCGTGAGGTTCAGTCGTCAAGTATTTTTTGTACAAGGTAAAACCAAATAAAAGCTGGTGGTTCCATTATTCTCGGGACTTAATCATAACAGTTATGAAAGAAAATTTAATACATCGCTGCATTTATTGGAATTTTCAACAAAAATGCATTTTACTCTGTAAAAGAAAATCTAGATTATAAGCCTCATAATAATAAGTTATGCCTGTAATTAACTCTGAATGTTTGCATGCAGGCAGGCCTAATGGCCGGATTGGGAACTTCACACACACCATTGAATTGCCGCACTGGGCCCGCGTGGGAACTACAGCCGAAGCCCTCTCATTCTGAGGGGAAGCCTGTGCCCTGCAGTGGGACGTATTAATAGGCTAGGATGGTGATGAGGCTATTAGCAGGCAAAATATACTGTACAAAAATTGTAATGCTTATCATCATCCGTTTGACTGTATTTCTAGCAAATAAATTATTTTGATTTGATTTGCTTTTAAAAGAAAGGGTCAGAAATAAAAATCAAGTTTTTATAAGGAGGGAACTATTAAAATTTTCATTTAATTTTTATTTGTTTTTTCGCACTCCCACTTTCAATGTGTTTGTGTCATATCATACATAATCTTTATTCAGTTTTTGCTGTGACAAGAACATTATGAATGTCGAAGAATCTGCTGAGGAGAATCCAGTAAAAAACTCAATAAGGTAGGTAAGTAGTGTAATTACCGCATTATTTGCAAGATTTGAACTACAAATAACCGTCAATGCAACTCCCGTTAAAAATAGCTTCGTGATTTATACACTTAATAAAAAACCGGCCAAGAGCGTGTCGGACACGTCCAAGGTAGGGTTCCGTAGCCATTACGAAAAAATCAAGTAATATTTTTCTAAGGATTTCGTATGTGTACGGAATCATCCAAGTTTAGGTATGTTTTATACCTTAGGCTACTATTTACTCTTATACTACAAATAATTTCCAAGCAATCTTAGCCGCTATAATTTTCCTAGTAAATTTGATATATTTACTACCCTTCTGAATTTTTTCAAATTTTTCCACCCAACAGTTTAGATTTTAGAGGTTGGGGGACGGCCGATTTTAATGAAAATTTTCACTTTAAAGTTGAATATTTCGCAAACAGATCACTGAATAGAAAAATCATGTTAGCAACCCCACAATGATTTTAAAAGACCTATCCAACGATACCCCACACTATAGGGTTAGCCGAGAAAAAAAAATCACCCCCACTTTACGTCTATGGGAGGTACCCTAAAAAAATTTTTTTTACTTTTTTTTATTCAATCACTTTGTCGGCGTGACTGATATATATATTGATGCCAAATTACAGCTTTCTAGTACTAACAGTCTCTGAGCTTAGCCGCGGACAGACAGACAGACAGACAGACAGACGGACAGACATGGCGAAACTATAAGGGTTCCTAGTTGACTACGGAACCCTAAAAACCGCTATTATTTTTTTGACAATGTCAGTCAAAGTAAATTGGGCCGAGTATCCATGACAGGTCTGAAAGCTTTTAACACAATGACTGCTATTGTACCGTTTGTGGTGACAGCTATTGTCTTATTTTTAGGACAATTTTGGGGTTTGAAATGGGAGTAAAGCTAGCGACAGATACAGTATGGGAGGAGGTCGTTTAAATATACTTAAATTACAGTTAAAAACTAAGTATATCTGCCTGACTGCTTCATCAGGAAACACTGGATACCATTCTCGCTCAAAGTCCAAATTCTAACAAGCTCAAATACGGCTAAGTTAAGAGTAGTTCTGTCTTGGAGTTCAGTACCTATCCAGTCGGACTCCTCGTCATGTCAGGTCAGCTCGTGAAAAATACGATGTTGTTTCTCGAGTCTTTATGTGTTAAGCCAATATAGCATAGGATCCGAGTACCTATACAACGACCTTCACCACCGATCTGGTTAATGGATGAAAAGTATTTTATATTAAACTAGCTGTTGCCCGCGCCTCCGTCCACAAAGAATAATAGCGTGCGTCCTATTCTCAGACCTGCCGAATATAGAGAAAAAGTTTCATAAAAATCGGTTAAGCCGTTTAGGAGGAGTTCGATAACAAACTCCGTGACACGAGATTTTTTATTAGACTAGCTGTTGCCCGCGTCTCCGTCCGCGAAGAATGGGGGGGGGGATAAAAAATAGCCTACGACCTATTCTCAGACCTACCGAGTGTAGAGAAAAAAGTTTCATAAAAATCGGCCAAGCCGTTTCGGAGGAGTTCGGTAACACACACCGTGACACGAGATTTTTATGTATTAGACGATTAAATTGTTACAAATATATTGCAAGTGGGTTGACTAAAAATTTCAGTCGATCAGTTTGGTGGTTTTTATTTAGGCAAAAGTTACCCTCTATTGCAGCATTGGGTCAAAGTATCCCAACTTTACGGTAATCAAAACAAGCTGAAAGAAAACTGACCTACTGTAAATGAGCCTATTAGTACCCACTTTGTTATCAAACGACTACGTTCCAAGGGTTGAATATAATAAGGTTTGCACGGTGACAGGCTGAATAAACAAATAAATTAAAGGAGTCAGCCCCAAAGCTCGCTGCCCTTGTGCTTAGGAAAGCGACGTGTTATTTCTAAAATCACAATTTATGAGTGCGCTCCTTGTTAAATTGTTTTACTAATTACTAGCCTTCTGTCCGCAGCTTCGCCCGCGATAAATTAATTTTCCCGTAGGAAAAGGTATTTTCCCGCGATAAAAAGTAGCCTATGTCACTTAGTGATAATGTAGCTTTCTAATTAGTAGTTTCTAGTTAATTTTTGAAGTCGGTCCAGTAGTTTTTAAGTTTATTCGTTACATACAAAAATACAAATCTTTCCTCTTTATAATATTAGTGTAGATTTAGCCACACGTATTGTCATCAGCATCATTAAATACGTTCACTGCTGAACATAGACCTCCCCCAAGGCTCACCAAACAGATCGGTCCCGTGCCATGCGCATCCAACGCGATCTCGCAACCTTAACCAAGGCGTCGCTCCATCTTGTTGGAGGCCTACCTACGAGGGGCGTTCAATATAAAGTGAGAATGAGATGCAAACTCTTTCAATATTAGGAAATTAAATACTGGCCGGTAAAGCTAATCTATCTAGCTGATTGCTATGAAAAAAAAAACTAACTGTCTTCTGTTTAAAAAAAAATACGGTAATTTCTTTGCAATGCTATTGAGTACGTTAGCGAAAATGGAGAAAATTTAACTGCGCGCCGTTATCAAATACTTGTGTTTGAAAAATTTTTCTACGGACCAAGTCAATTTAGATTTGCGGGACACTTTAGGGTCTAATGCTCCTCCGTATTCGACAGTCGCACGTTGGTGCGCCGAATTTAGACATGGAAGAACATCGACCATGGACGACCCCGCTCCGGACGTAGCTACAGCAATAACTGAAGAAATTGTGAAAAAAGTTGAAAACTCGGTTTTGGCGGATCGTCGTGTCACGGTTCGTTTTATTGCTGAAAATGTAAAGATTTCAACGGGGAGCGTGCATAATATTTTACATGAACGCTTGGAAATGAAAAAGGTATCTGCGCGTTGGGTACCAAGAATGCTTACTGACACGCAAAAACAAACTAGATTCGAGATTTGTCAAGAAGCTTTGGACCTGATACAGCAAGACCGGGAACTTTTTTTGGCGCGATTTATAACAATGGACGAAACATGGCTCCATCATTACGACCCTGAAACGAAACTGCAGTCTATGACATGGAAAAGGCCATCATCTCCAACTCCAAAGAAATTCAAGGTGGGCCAATCTGCCGGTAAGGTCATGGGCTCTGTTTTTTGGGATGGTAAAGGGGTATTAATGATTGAGTATCTCAAACATGGAGCCACTATTACGGGCACTTTATACGCCAAACAAATAGCAACATTGCGCAATGAGATCCGCGAAAAACGGCGAGGTAAACTCTCGAAAGTTGTGCTGTTCCACCAGGACAATGCCCCGGCACACAAGTCCATCGTTGCAACGGCTGCAATTCGTGATGCTGTGTACAATATCCTTAAGCATCCTCTGTATTCACCAGATCTCGCTCCCAGTGATTTCTACCTATTTCCGAGATTGAAACAATACCCGAGAGGCCAGAAATTTGAAGACAACGACGCGGTAGTCGCTACAGTACAAGATTTTTTAAGTACTCAAGATGAGACCTTTTTTAAAAATGAAATTTTAAGTTTAGAAAAAAGATTTAATAAGTGTATTATGCTAAAAGGTGACTGTGTCGAAAAATAAAATTACATTTAGTAAAAGTTGTTTATAACATACTCATTCTCACTTTTTATTGAACGCCCCTAGTACACTGCGTCTTCAGGTCCGTAACGCCGCTCGAGAACCATCGGCCATCAGTTCTACGAGGGATGTGTCCTGCCCGGTGCCCGCTGCCATGGCGATTTCTCGAGCTATGTCAGTGACTTTAGCTCTTGAGCGGATTTCATCATTTCTAATGCGATCCCGCATAGAAACTCCGAGCATAGCCCTCTCCATCGCCCTCTGAGTGACTTTGAGCTTTCTTATTGAACGTATTGTAATTCAGAAAATATTTATTAACTGACTTTAACCCGCTGTTTCGCTCGCGTTAGAAATACTTTCCATCCATCCATCCCAGCAAATACACACTGCAGCCACTGCAGGGCACAGGTCTCTTCTCAGAATGAGAGAGCTTGGGCAATAGTTCCAAGCGGGCCCAGTGCGGATTGGGAACTTCACCATTGAATTTTTCGCAGGTCTATCCAGGTTTCCTCGCGATGTTTCCTTCACGGTAAAGCTCATGGTAAAATTCAAATGTTATTTCGCACATAAATTCTGAAAAACTCAGAGGTGCGAGCCGGGAGTTGAATCCACGACCCTCTGCTTGACCATAGGTCAAACCACTAGGCCACCACGGCTTTTTAGGCGCTTGCTATTGCTTGCACTATTTCTTTCTGTCAAACGGTATAAGGTGGTGGTAGAAAGGGATAGTGAATGAGATAGCATGCGCCCGCGCGTAAGGCAATTTCGCCTATGGTTTTCTGTGCTAAAATTCAAATTTTGTTTCAATGAACTTTAAACTTTATGTCACTTATCGAGTGAGTTCAATATCGCATTACAATAAGTCCTATAAAAAGAACACCTTTGTCGTGACATCTACCCATATAGGGATGTTGAAAGCACCAATCAACTGACGTACTTTTTATGAGAGTGGCAGAGAGAGAGTGACAAAACACAATACTCCCATAAAATAAATAATAGTTAAAAAAAAACTAAAAAACACGCTTTAAAAAATAAAAAATAAATTTTAATAAATTTCAATTCACTATTCTTATAGTGCAGTAAAAAATCTTAATAAGCAATTATTATATTGTTATATCCAGATCAAAATTTGTAAACAATTCTAAATATTGATAAAATAAATAATAATAGTTTAAAATATTTTATTCTAAAAAAAGCGTGGGGTGCATGGTGTCAATTGTCAAGGATTATCATTTTGATAACATCTTAAAAAGCACCCCACGCTTTTTTTACAATAAAATATTTTAAACTATTATTATTTATTTTATCAATATTTAGAATTGTTTACAAATTTTGATCTGGATATAACAATATAATAATTGCTTATTAAGATTTTTTACTGCACTATAAGAATAGTGAATTGAAATTTATTAAAATTTATTTTTTGTTTTTTAAAGCGTGTTTTTTAGTTTTTTTAAACTATTATTTATTTTCTATTTTTTAGTTGCATTTTTTTTCTTTCTACCTTTACCCCCTCACCTGCAACCCCAAAACCCCCTAAACCCAACCCCCCAACATACCCCACCCCATTTCCCCAAACCCCCCCA
Organism: Archips crataeganus; assembly: GCA_947859365.1. Lineage (NCBI taxonomy): Eukaryota > Metazoa > Arthropoda > Insecta > Lepidoptera > Tortricidae > Archips > Archips crataeganus. Next base: position 21,435,115 of record OX402052.1, on the reverse strand, counting down.
AACCCTACACCCTTACCCCCAATCCTCTAAACCCCCCTTACCCCCTCCTCATTTTACAAACCCCCGAACCACCTAAACCCAACCCCCCTAACACCGAACCCCCATACCCCCCGGAAACCCCCGCTCCCCCCCACCCCCACTCCCCCCCACCCCTCCCCCCACCGCCACCTACCGCCCCCCTTCCAGTTCCATCATCAAACCCTTGTTACCATCTAGGCCTCTTACCCCCTCCCCATTTCCCACAACCCCCCAAAATCACTTACCCCCGAAGCCCCCAACACCCCCACCCTATTTCCCGTAACCCCCCCCCCCCCCCCATCCCCTAACCCCAACCGCCACACCCTAACCCCCAACCCTCTAAACCCCCGACCCCCTTACCCCATACCCCATTCCCCCCCCCAACCCGCCACCTACCCCCCTTCCAGCTTCATCATCAGACTCTTGTTACCATCTAGGACCAAAGTACTCGTCAAAACGAATCAAACGAGCCCAAACTCGATGGGGTTGTTTCGTTTTATTGTGGAGTGCCTTTGGCCATCTTCCAGCTCCATCATCAGACCCTGGTTACCATATGGGATCAAAGTGCTCGTCAAGACGAATCAAACGAGCCCAAACTCGATGGGGTTGTGTCGTTTTATTGTGGAGTGCCTTTGGCCATCTTCCAGCTCCATCATCAGACCCTGGTTACCATCTGGGATCAAAGTGCTCGTCAAGACGAATCAAACGAGCCCAAACTCGACGGGATTGTGTTGTTTTATTACATAGTTCCTATGGCCACCATCCAGCTCCATCATCAGATCAGCTCCATGTTACAATAATATTGCATTGTCATCCAATTTACACATATGTGCAAAATTTCAGCTCAATCGGAAACCGGGAAGTGGGTCAAAATCGCGCCCTAAGGAGTCGGTTACAAACAAACATACAAACATACATACAAACATACATACATACAAACATACAGGTGAAGCTAATATAAAGCGTGTAAAAAAAAAAATCATTAATTGCATGAAAACGGGTACAGAAGGAAAGATGGTAAAAATAAATTTAGTATGCACATGACCGTAATCTACCATAATGCATGGTGTACAATATTTTATACTTCATTTATAATTTACATAATAGTCATAGTTTGAATGGAGCAACTTATGACGTCACTTGTTCGCCAACTCAATCAACTATTTGTTTAAAGCAACAAAAAATCTTAATTTTGCAGTTAATCAATAATTAATCTGGTTTTCAGAGCTAAAAGAAAGCATTTTTTTACTGGAGTCGTATCCTAGACTCATCCCTATTATGGAAAATTCCTTCATATTCACATGTTTGACAGCGGTCAATCCCATGAAATCAGACATGTAGTACCTCCTACGTTTGGTCGCGGTTTTAAGTGAAAAATTGTATGAAAATGCCAGCTGCCAAATCGGAATTTAAACTTATAAGGCACGCAAGGGGTACTTAGTTCATATCAAACTACGTGCGTAGATCATCCAACGGCACCCTAATATATTTGAACCCTTTAAATAGGGCCTTCGTGCCCGGAATAGGTCAGTCGGTGATCTGTGCCGTTCGATTTAACCCAAGGCCTTGAGTAATGGAGTCCGGGGATGGACGTTGGACATAACTGGCTAAAGTCGGATCAGAGATAGACATGGTAATAGTAATCGCAGTTTACTTATTTATTGCTAGCATTTACTCGTTGCGCTTGCGTAAACCTATTGGCATAGCTCGGATTTATGTGCCTAAAAAACAATTTGGTGGCGCTAGGCTAAACGTAAGGCCTAGACATCCTTAAATGCCTAAATCTAGATTTTAAATTTGTCGAAGGACCGTGCGGTTTAGGATAATTAGAGAATAAAATTTTGCATTATATTACAACGCTACGCACACTTATAGGAAAAGGAGAAATGAGAGTAGGAAAGCAAAAACGAAGGTTTGGTACCTGGAGTCCTTCCTGGACTGATGCGGCAATATGGCGTCGGTTGGGTGGTGATAGACGAATTGTAATCCAAATATCGTTCAATAGTAACACGTCTTGTATCACATAAACAGCACTGGCCAGGCCTTCACTCACTAATAGCATTTATCAGTTCTAACATCAAAATAAGATCACATTATAATTAAATTAAGAAGAAAAGTAGCGGGCGGAGCGTTGCGAGCGTCGCAGCGACATTACTCTCGCGAAAACGGAACTGCCACCATTCCGGAAACATTCGCGCGTCTCTGCTCCCGGTCTTCCAGCGTTCAGCCAATCACAGGTGAGTCGAGGTGAAGTGATCACAGCGCCACTTGTTCTATCCTTGTCGTGCGCACAAACACTTCGTATGAAGGAAAGGGATAGGGAAACAGGAAGAAAAGTGTGCGTAGGTGAAAGTAATGGGTTTGACTAATTTTTATTGAATGATTTCCCGGTCCCTAGGATTATTTTTATGTTTTGAGACTAGATGGCGTTAGCTGCTCAATACGACGCAAACACAATTTGTTACTAATACCTAGTTCATAAGTTTTATACTAACACGATATGGATTCCTTGGGTCTGAAATAATTTTTTTTTTATTAGGGATATTGTTATGGTGTTATGAGAAAAAAAAATTGGCATTCTGGAATTTAGGTATTTTACTAAGCCTTTTTGAGATCTAGGAGTAATTGGGGATGTCTATTTTTTGCAATATATGTATAGTAAATCGAAAACCATTTCGAGATAAATGCTTTCTAACTCGTTTTCTGTAGTTATTATTTTTTATAACGTAATGAATTTATTTAATAAGAAATAAGCAATGACTTTCATTTGACATTGGTGTATTTTGCGTGACGGGTCGTACTTTATTGTGTGTGGTTAGATTTTTCACAATTTACGCGTGGATTATATACGGAGTTTGATTTGGACCCGCTGTCTGACATCTAGCACTTTGACAGTGCCAGTAAAGTGACACAGTGTATAGTGTACCACTACGCAAAAAATAATTAAAGGGGTTGCCTTATCGTACGCATTTAGATAGATTTAGAAATTTTGCATTGTGGGAGCCCTCAATTATAATCTGACGTCATCAACTAAAATAGTTTCAATAATTAATTTTGAGAAAAAGTAGAGAACTAAATGACAAAATATTGAAATTAGTTTCTTATAATTGACTTTTCTATACAAAAAAAAATATAAAAACCACTGGTAATTTTTGTTAGACATTTCCAATTGATAAAGAATAAAATGAGATTGAGACGTAATGAGCCCTACTCAAGCCGACATTATCCATATGAGGTAAATGGTTGTCATGTAGACATAACTATAAATTAAGAAATTTAAAAACCCCCAACGTAATTATGTCACTCGTATGTTTGAGTCAATGCTCGTTATTCGTCTAAGATCCCTTCCGCAGCTAACAAAAGAGCTGATAACTTTAAAACGGCTGAACCGATTTTGATGAAACATATCTAAGAACCATCGCCAAGAAACTTGCTCTCTATTAAAAAAACCGCATCCAAATCGGTGCACCCGTTTAAGAGCTATGATGCCACAGACCGACACACACACACATAGCGATCAAACTTATAACACCCCTCTTTTTGTGTCGGGGGTTAAAAAAGAAGATCGAGGAATAGCAAATGCTAATAAAAATTGCGTGAGTTGGTCGGCAAACTACTTTTTAAAGTCGCCGCGCAGTTCAAAGTCAACCTGAGGCCCTACCACGAAGTGCATAATTTGAACTTCGTTTCGTGCCGTCCCGCTCACGCTAATATGATTTGACACGAGAGTGAGAGGTTCGATTTTCGAATTTCGTAGTAGCGCCTCTGGTTTACGATACACAACATATTTTTTTTACTTGAAACTGGCCCGGCCAAAGGCCAAAGGTGACTCAGTAACAGCCAGAGCCCTAGGTTGTATTTATCTGGAAATACAGACGAAGGGAGCGAATTCCATTCCTTAGCAGTAGGAACGTATCATCAAGTTGGAACCCAGGAGGAGAGACTTAATGAAGTCCAATTAGTATCACGATTACGTGTGGACTCAGATAACATAATACGTCAATTAAATAGTTATTTATTTTGCTTTAAAGAAAGAAAGAAAGAAAGAAAATACATTTATTTACAACAACACAAGACACATAAATATTTTAACAAAAAGGACAATACAAAGGCTAAAAATAGAGTGTGTCATTGCGGTTGCAAATTGGACACTGGCTCAGCATAATGCTGAGGCGTTTATAACACCCCAGCGCTGATTTTCAGCCAGTACCGTCGGTAACTCTCTCTCTCTCTCTCTCTCTTTCTCTCTCTCTCTCTCTCTTCTCTCTCTCTCTCTACTATGTCTCTTCTCTCTAGTAGGTCTCTTTAGTATGTAACTCTATGAGACTACAATGGTCTCGAATAACAAAAAAATGTGGGCGATGTTTTATATATCGTCTTCAATTCCACTAATAATAAAGAATATGTTACTAATATTATAATATAATACAAAAGCAGGCTTATTGTCCAATGCGCTGACGTTTGCTTTCGCAATCAATATTTCTTTCTGTCTAAATAACGGTTTAAGAGGGTAGGATGGCTGAGAGACTTTTGAGAAATAGGTATTTTAATGAAATGTCGCTGTCTCGCCCGAACCCCTTCGTGTCAGTACAGCGAGAGCGAGACTACTGCACCTCAGACCGTTAATAGGCGCGTAAAATTGATCCAAACAGCATTTCGTAATCCCCTGTTTCCTTTTCGAAAACTGGACCAATAAAGTTATTTTTTTTTCAAAAATAATTAGAAGACAGATTTAGCTATGCCCCTATGTTTTATTTTTTTTGTTTATATGAGGGATTCTTTTCTGATGAGTGTCTGAAAATGACGTTCAAATTGGGCAATTTTTTCAGTTTTTGAAAGCTTATATTACTTATGTTAATTTAAATATGGAAAAAAACGAAACATAGGGGCATAGCTGTGGTAGATACAGATTACACAGTAAAAAAAAATTGGCTCTAAAGCAATGGCTGGATAATGATCCAGGGAGGAAACTGTGGATTACGTTTGTATGGAGAAATGGTGCGCATCGTATCCTCGTCCAGAAAGAGATGGTGAAACCGAAAGCAAGCGCCGCGTGTTAGACAATACAGCCTCAAGAGCTGTCTGTAATTATTACGAGTTTCTCTACACATATAGTCGCAGATAATAATTAAAATATTAATTACCCTGGACAGTTGTCTCACTGCTAGGCAAAGTCCTCCCATTTTCTCCATTCCTCTCGAACTTGAGAGATGTTCTTCAAGTCCATAAGCTACACGCCTAGATCGTTGCGCCAAGGCCTCCTGGGTCTACCTCCTCGCCATCCATCATGTTGTATCCAGCAGGGTAATTGTGTAACTTTTTTGACACTCGCATCGAATTGAAGTGACAGTTTTTGTATGACTGTGACAGCTGGCTGTTTCCGATACCAATTGTCAGTCCATACACACATAAACTAACAAAAACTCAGAGGTACAAGCCAAGCTCAAACCCACGACCCCTTGAGAGGGCTACCACGGCTTTTTTATTCCGTAAACCTCTAGTTTTCACATTAAAACTAAGTAAATCTAGTATGATAATAACGTCTCCTCTTTCCACTTACCTTTAAGCCTACTTTAACCACATTGTTTCCACGAAACGCCAAAACAATTAAAACGTTAAACCTTTCATAAAGTAACCTTTACCACCTGGCTTTAGTCAGCTCCGATTCTCGGGGAGGTAAAAAATTGTTATTCACACTTCATTTCTACCCCGCCATATATCCTGACAGATTATGAGAACAAACTGCCGAGATGTTGTTTAAGATATTGAGGCGGTTTGTGAAAAGGGTATACATTACGGATGAAATTTACCTTCACTCAAGTACCTTGGCAGTAGGTACTTATGCCAGGGGGGGTTCACTCCGCAGTTTAGGTATGTTCGGCCGGCGCTCCTCCCGGGAGGAGTATGGCAGTAGGTTGTCGCGCGGCCTTCAGTACGCACGCTAGCCGCGTCGCGCGTAATTAAGCACCTTTTTTTCTGTGATTTTTGCAACAAACAATGACTTCTAAACGATATTATAAATAACTTACTTACTTACTAAAGGTGGTTTACTGAATTAATACACACTGTTATCTTTCTTGATTTTTATACCTACCAAACATCGGCGAGTCGGAACCCTGTGCCCTTGGTTTCGGATCAGCGGTGCCCAACGGAATATGAACGCTCGGATCACACGATAAGTTTCAATTTCGCATGCGAGCAGTAAGAATAGACAAGTTTTTATACCTAAAGTTGACTTTTGTTCGAGAGTGATCCTTCTGTAAGTTAGTACTATTACTTATTCTGTGCTTATGCCGCGGACTCTGAGAGTTATCTTAACTTCAATTATATTAATTATTATGATATGATTCATACTAATTCAACTAATAATATAAATGCGTAAGTTTGTGAGTATGTGAATGCGTGCGTGCGTGTGTATGTTTGTATTCTTTCACGCTAAATTAGCATGACATTTAGAAGAATTTTGCTAATGAAAAAATTGTTGTAGACAGGCCTGACTAACAAGCTAGTAAAATACAGATGCTCATGGCCTCTACCATGAGTTTACACTAGTTTACAGTGACCGTACTCGCTAGCGACGGCGTAAATGATTTGTATGGAGAATTGTACTTCCGTAAGTGACCGCTAGAGGCGCTGTACAATTCTCCATACAAATAACTTACGCCGTCGCTAGCGAGTACGGTCACGTAAACTACTGTAAACTCATGGTAGAGGTACTGAAACAAAACTCTCGTGCTAGATCTGAGCAATGATTGTGTAAGCAAGCTTGTCGTTTACATATTGTTGGTGTTCCCAGAGGGCAGTACGGTGCTAATTTTGTGTAATCAATCTGACCACGCGAACGTGATAGCTTTGCAATACTGCCAGTGCTTTACTGTGAATACAGAACCGCTTGCAGCAAAAAAAGTGGATGAAGTCATTAGTCCTTTTTTATAACGAGGTCATTAGGCTTTTTATAATGAGGTCTGATTAAATTAGTTGAAATTTGTGTCATCATCATGTTCAATCTACAGCTGTCTAATTGATCGATGTATGCCTCCCCTTAAATGTTCCTATGCCTGTACCTATGTTAAATGTACCTATTCCTGTATGTCAACTCTGTATTGCGTATAAAAGTTTACAATGAAAGTCCAGATAAACAGAAACAATTAAAATAAAAATAGAAAAAAGCCGTCGTAGCCTAGTCGCCTAGTGGCTAGTAGTGGTGGTAGTGAGGTTTTGTGTGACCTTTCAAAAAGAGGGTGGTGGGTTCTAACCCGGTCTCTGAGTTTTTCAAAATGTGCGAACTTACATTGAAAATTTACCATGAGCTTTACGATGAAGAAAACTTGAGAAAACCTAACTTGCTTCGAAGAACCTCTAAATGGTGCAAGTGAAGTTCCCAATCTGCACTGGTTCCGCGTGCGAACTACGGCCTTGGCCCTCTCATTATTAGAGTAGGCCTACTCCCAGTGGACGTATACTCGTATAGGCTAAGCTGGTGATGCTGATGATGTTCTTTAAATTGTATCTTTTCCTTCCAAATGCATTCTTCTTCTGTGTATCGAATGTGTGTAAAAAATCTTTCTTTCTTTCTCTCTCTAGTGGGTTTATCACGCGTTTAATTGCAACATCTGGTTCTGTTGATCTGTGGCCGTTAATTAATTGAACTCCCCTGTGAATGATGACCGTGAAGCGTCGCGCTGGTCACCTTGAGTCCGGCTAATGCAAATCGGCCTTATCTGCGCTAATCCATTTGTTACACAGGGATTGGTCGCGACCGAGTCCATAAACGAGCCGTAGTACCTTTTTGGTGTTAACTAGCTTATTTCCGCGGCTTTGTGAATGAATGAAAAACCGGCCAAATTTGGACTCGTGTTGGGTAGCTATTAATTTCGTAATCCCAGCTTATACAAAAGAAGACTGGCATAATATATCTACTCGTATTTGGGTAGTGTTATGTTAATGTTTTAATAGTGTGTTTTTTAGGGTTCCATAGTCAACTAGGAACCCTTATAGTTTCGCCATGTCTGTCCGTCTGTCTGTCTGTTCGCGGCTATGCTCAGAGACTGTTAGTAGTAGAAGGCTGTAATTTGGCATGAATATATATATCAGTCACGCCGACAAAGTGGTTAAATAAAAAAAACTAAAACAATTTTTTTTAGGGTACCTCCCATAGACGTAAAGTGGGGGTGCTTTTTTTTTTCTCGACTAACCCTATATTGTGGGGTATTATTGGATAGGTATTTGAAAATAAATAGGGGTTTTCTAAAACCATTTTTTGATAAAAAGAATATTTTCGGAGATATTCACTCCGAGAGTTCAAAATAATGTGTCCCCCTCTAACTTTTGAGCCGCACGTCTAAAAAATATGAAAAAAAATCACGTAAGTTAAACTTAATAAAAAATTTCTAGGAAAATTATTTTCAACTTAATCAGTTGAGCAGTTTTTAAGTTTTTGTAAAAAAATATTTCTAAACTAAGATTTTAATTTAACCTTCATTGCAAGCATTTTTTTTCTTTAAGTACCTATGAGATCACGCTAACAGTATCTTCTTTCAAATAAAAAAAATATATTACATCTGAAAAACAATCAACATACATACTAGTTCTAGTAGACTGCAGTAGATTACTTACCCAATTCGCCGATAGATGGCGCTGTACTGCCGACGTTGAGACAAAAACAATCACAATAATAAAGTATGCAAAGATTTTTTCGTACTTGCTGCGGAACCCTATCTTAGGCGTGTCCGACACGCTCTTGGCCGGTTTATTTGGTTATTTTTGCTTATAAAAATTGTGTCGGTGGGCCATACATAATGTAAGAAACAAAAGCTGTCTTCAGGAGTAGAAAAAATTAGCGACTCCGAGTCAGCAAACTTAACAGGTTCCCTGTCCTATGAGGCACATGCGCCTCATGTGTGACTTTGCTTTGCTGGTACGACCATGAGGCACATGTGCCTCATAACTTTACGAGCGTTTAATGTCATTGTTAACTATGGGGACGTGTCGAAAGAAAGCCACACATTGCTTCGGGACAGGAAATCTGTTAAGATTTATTTAAATGGGCCAAAAGCTAGCCAGGCGTCCCACACAGGTAGACTTGATTAAGAAATATAGCTATAGACCCTTGAGTTTTTCCGAGTCCACAGGAGAGACGCGAACAAGAAAATGTGTATGACCCCGGTATAACTTTGATTTATTGTGTTTATTTAAACGTGATGACTCGATGGTCCCAAAGAAAGGTCAGCGCAGTTCGCAAGATCGGCAGATTGCTGATTTGGGACTATTTTGTGATATACGCATTTTTATTTCATTCTTGTTTTCTTGTTTGATGACTGCTTTAGCCTAGTTGGTAGTGACCCTGCCTACGAAGCAAGTGGTTCTGGGTTCGAATCCCGGTAAGGGAATTCATTTGTGTGATGAGCACGAATATTTTGTTCCTGAGTCATGGATGTTTTCTATGTATTTAAGTATTTATTTATCTATATAAGTATGTTTATCGTCGTCTAGTACCCATAGTACAAGCTTTGCTTAGTTTGGGACTAAGTCGATTTGTGTAAGATTGTCCTCTAATATTTATTTATTTATTTATTTATTTATTTATTTATTTTTGTTTTTATTTATTTTTTTATTACGGGGTTTGAGTTTCGCGCTTCGTAGTATAGGGCCTGGTTGTTGCACTGACTTGTGAAGGGATTTCTTGGTTGACTATACCGCTATACGTTTTTTTTTTTATCGTCCTACCCGCCTGTTTTTCAATGTCAGCACACTATACACCGTGAAATTTTAGTGGTTGTTTTCCCGAAACGAGGTGATTTAGTATCGATTGTACAATCGATTTATAATTACTATTTTGACTAGAGTCAAAAATCCAATTGTGAAAAACGAAAGTCGAAAATGACCGCAAACCAATAGTAACGCTTCGTTGGTACCTAACCTATCGTACGATCGTACGCTACTTGTACCAACGAAGCGTTACTATTGGTTTGCGGTCATTTTCGACTTTCGTTTTTCACAATTGGATTTTTGACTCTAGTCAAAATAGTAATTATAAATCGATTGTACAATCGAAACTAAATCACCTCGTTTCGGGAAAACAACCACTAAAATTTCACGGTGTATAAGGGCGCAGGCTGAAAACCAGCGCGGTGATGAGTAATCCTCACCGCACATGCTGAGCCTGAGCCTTTTGCCACATAAATTTTGTGTATTTTTTCTTTTTCTTTTTTATGGGCAATAAATGGTTTTTTATTTTATTTATTTATTTTATTTATTTTTATTTATTTAAAAAATCATTTGGGAAAAAATGCGAATGGAAATTTTGCTACTAGGAAAGAACGGTTTTGGTAAGTAATCATAATGTAAATCGCCTCTCCTATGACACAGGAGTAGGGGAAAGGCGAGGCGGTGACGATCTGTTCCTGAGTTGATAAGTGTGAGAGCGCTTTTCCCTGCCCGATTATAAAGTATTTGTTTTCGATTATAGCAGGCCACAAAGAATAACAAAAACAATTTAGAGTTTGTATAGGTTCCGAAGGGCCAATTTATTTCCCGAATCGGTTAAGCGGTTGGGAAGTTTGACCAAACAATCGGTAACCCTTTGTAAGTACCTTGCCGGCCAGTTGTTTTCAACTTTGAGGTTTTATCTCTGCAGGGAACGTTTTGATGGAACTGGCACAGTTTATAAACTGTTATTTAGGCTCCCGTACCTGAGAGGGATTAAATTCGGTGTAAAACTCATTTTTAGGGTTCCGTACCCAAAGGGTTGGCGGGATCCTATTAATGCAATGACACTACGCTGTCCGCCCGTCAGTCCGTCCGTCTATCACAGGGCTCAACCTCTGTTCTTGTTTAATACGGATAGTATAATTAATAGTAAAATTAATTAGATATGCAAAAATTTTTTCGTAACAGCTGCGGCTGCTTGGCCGGTTTTTAACGTCATTATCATCATGATCCCAGCCTATATACATCCCACTGCAGGTTCTGAGAGGGCTTGAGCCGTAGTTCCCACGCGGGCCCAGTGCGGATTGTGAACTTCACACACACCATTGAATTTCTTCTCAGGTGTATGCAGGTTTCCTCACGATGTTTTCCTTCACCGTAAAGCTCATGGTAAATTTCAAAAGTAATTTCGCACATAAATTCCGAAAAACTCAGAGGTGCGAGCCGGGATTTGAACCCACAACCCTCTGCTTGAGAGACCGTCGGTCAAACCGCTAGGCACCACGGCGGTTTTTAACGTGTGTATTAAGATTTTCCTTATACTTTGCTTCCCATAAAACAGGGCCAATAGTATCTCATAGGTTTGGTTGGGCGGTAAAATCTGTGTCACTCCCGGTTCATAAATCAGTACCTCTACCATGAGTTACACTAGTTCACAGTGACCGTACTCGCCAGCGACGCCGTAAATGATTTGTATGGAGAATTGTACTTCCATAAGTGACCGCTAGAGGCGCTGTACACAATTCTCCATACAAATCATTTACGCCGTCGCTAGCGAGTACGGTCACTGTAAACTAGTGTAACTCATGGTAGAGGTATAGTAGTAGCTCTTTCGTTCCCTAGTCACGTATTCAATAGATTCGAGTACGGAAATATGATATAACCCGGCTTATCTATCGCAGACCACATAATAATCCGAGTGAGACAACACTTAATAGGTAATATACTATTATACTCATTTTTTCCCGCTTCTTCTGTACAGATTTATATTTAGGTTACATTATTTAGGGTGCGAGGTATTTGACAACTAAAATGTAATAAATATTAAAATTCATTGACTCAGGTGACATGAGTAGAGCCAACTTTAACGGATTGAGTTAATTAAGCCCTATTTTATATCAGTATTACGCACTTCTGAATCAAGAGTACTTATATCAATTTAAAATAATAGAAAGTAAATTAAGTCTAAATTAGAACGGGATATTATTTCGTTCCAAAATAATCAAAGTTAATATTATGAACCACACAGGAGAAAGAGAAAGAGAGATTATATAGTAGGATTTCTTATAATCAGTAAAATCTTAGTTAAATTTATATAAGCCTAAACATAACCATAACATATCGAAATTTTAAAACTCTTTTCAAACAAAACCCGTCCCCTAGAAGATCAAAAAGTTGCGAATGAAATAATCCTCATTTTGAATGGAAGCATCCCATTCACATCATGTTTGCTTACGAGCATTTGCTCATTGTAAACGGTCCGCTTGTAAGATTTCACACACATAACGAAAAGATAATCTTTAAGTCTTTCACGTTCTTTTAATAATTTACACTGTAGCATTATTTCGATAGATAGATATATTTTGTAGGATAGCATAATAAATAAATAAATAAATAAATAAATAAATATTAGGGGACAATCTTACACAAATCGACCTAGTCCCAAACTAAGCAAAGCTTGTACTATGGGTATTAGACGACGATAATAGTATTTTATGCAACTGTATCATAATAAGGGCCATTAAGACTCGAAGGCGAGCTTATGACATGAGGTGAATAGATACGCATGAGTGTCTTAATGGCCGATTATGAATAGGTGCATACATTACTTTTTCTACGAGTTCAAAACAAACAATTATTAAATAATGATTACTTACATGACGGACAATAAATGAATTTTTCGATTTTAAATGTAGCAAATTATTGCTCACTTCAATTGCCGCCTGTTTTATTTGTAGCGGCGTCAACATTTCTGCATCACTTAATTCACCAAAGTCACAAATTCTCACAGATAAAAAGTCATTTAAATAGTGATTAACTCTTTTATTTCTTTCAACTTGAATTGAAAGAACTCCGTGCAAAGCAAAACAAATTCCCGCTATTTTGAAACTTTTTTTTTCACTACTCGCAACCTTAGAATGGACCCGGGAACTTTAGGTCATACAGCCAAATTGAATGGTGTTAAAATATTCATATTTAATAATGACATTAAAATTCATTTATTGCCCGTTATTTAAGTATTCATTATTTAATAATTGTTAATTCAAATTCAAGTTCAAATTCAAATAATTTATTTTCAAGTAACAAGACTAATTGTATTAGTGGACAGACTTATTTCTAGAGTTAGTAAAATAATAAAAAATAAAAATAATAATAACTATACTACTAAGAAGTGTGGAGTTTCATCCACTTCTTCAAAAGCGGAGAATCCCACCGGTCAGTCAATGCGCTTAGGATTCTGTTAGGGCTGACGCGGTTACGGGCATGGAGCGAAGCGCACCTCTTACGCAGGACGGCTGCAAAACCAGCCACCTGCGCCTGCGCAAACATGCCCGACGCACTACAATACCGCGGCAGCCCCAACAACATCCTAAACACATTGTTGTACTGGACTCTCTCTCTTAATGTAAACATAATTTTAATTAATGTATAATGACTTTACATTAATTTCCCACATTTCGTACTAAATACAAACTGAAATATAGATGCACAGAAAAAACCCCAGAAAAAAGACCAATGCTGGGAATCGAACCCAGGTCCTCAGCATTCCGTGCCGCGTGCCATACCCCTACACCACCACTGGTCTAGAGATTAGACACGAATCTTTCCTATACATCATACATTTCAATCTGCTAAATCATCACCTTATGCACCACTTAGACCAGTGGTGGTGTAGGGGTATGGCACGCGGCACGGAATGCTGAGGACCTGGGTTCGATTCCCAGCATTGGTCTTTTTTCTGGGGTTTTTTCTGTGCATCTATATTTCAGTTTGTATTTAGTACGAAATGTATGATTTCACGGGATGACCGTAAAAGTAATAAAAAAAATGAAGTTGAAAAAATAAGTACAAAAAAAGATACTTCATAGCTAACTTGATTAATTTCCCACTTTATTTTTTTTTAATTTGCGACCGTACTCGTACCATAAAGCTTGATCAGCGTGTTGTCAATTACGAAATTTTGCTTGAAAAAATAAACCTTGATTGTGATTGGTCCTACCTGTTCTTATTCATTTTTAAGCAACCAATCACGTGGCACACGCATATTTAAAGAAACTCGATTATCAAAATTGATTTCAGTATTCTTTTTTTGAATGTTATTATATTACTCTGTCCCGTAACATAATGAAATTAGTATGGGTTATTATGTTACTGAATTTGCACCATAGAGTATAGAACTTGGAACAGACTTATAACGTTAGTTATTATTGCATAGTTTTTGACCATATAATTGTAAGATTGTACTACAGGAGTAGAAAAACATACTTATACACCGTGAAATTTTAGTGGTTGTTTTACCGAAACGAGGTGATTTAGTTTCGATTGTACAATCGATTTATAATTACTATTTTGACTAGAGTCAAAAATCCAATTGTGAAAAACGAAAGTCGAAAATGACCGCGAACCAATAGTAACGCTTCGTTGGTACAAGTAGCGTACAATCGTACGATAGGTTAGGTACCAACGAAGCGTTACTATTGGTTTGCGGTCATTTTCGACATTCGTTTTTCACAATTGGATTTTAGACTCTAGTCAAAATAGTAATTATAAATCGATTATACAATCAATACTAAATCACCTCGTTTCGGAAAAACAACCACTAAAATTTCACGGTGTATAGATAAATAATTACTTAGATACATAGAAAACACCCATAACTCAGGAACAAATATTCGTGCTCATCACACAAATAAATGCCCTTACCGGGATTCGAACCCAGGACCTCTTGCTTCGTAGGCAGGGTCACTACCAACTAGGCTAAAGCGGTCGTTAATAGTGATAATGATATGAATAATGCTATCCTACTAATGCTAAAACTACTAAAACTCAGTTTGTGTTATCCTTTCACGCTTAAACATATTTTTACTAGCAGAAATCTAAGATTAAGATTAAGATTTAACGACCGCTTTAGCCTAGTTGGTAGTGACCCTGCCTACGAAGCAAGAGGTCCTGGGTTCAAATCCCGGTAAGGGCATTTATTTGTGTGATGAGCACGAATATTTGTTCCTGAGTTATGGATGTTTTCTATGTATTTAAGTATTTATTTATCTATATAAGTATGTTTATCGTCGTCTAGTACCCATAGTACAAGCTTTGCTTAGTTTGGGACTAGGTCGATTTGTGTAAGATTGTCCCCTAATATTTATTTATTTATTTATTTATTTATTTAAAAAAGTTTTTTTTGCACTAGCCGGGATTGAACCCCAATATCTGTTGGCTTACCGCGCCGAGCATGCCAAATCCAATTACACCATAGCGTCCCCGGCTGACTTACGCTTGCATATGTACCACCAACCAACCAATATTCTAGTAGTCTAGTATTCTAGTAGTAGTCTCTATGAGTTTGTACTGCGGTAGTCGCATAGAGACTAAAATTTTCGTAGCGTAATGTACGAACGGTCTTAATGACACAGTCCAATTTAAAGGATGACAGTTTATTAAGTATTAAGTAATTTATTTTAAGTAGTTATTTTTGTGACATTTATTTATGTATTTTTAGGACGATTTTAGTATAGATTCTAGAATGGAAATTTGTAATGTAAAATTATTATGTAATTTTATACAAAAAATCTTGTGAAAATAAACTTATGAAATGACGAACGTGATTTTAACAAGGCTTGTTAATAAAATAAAATTTCCGTCATTAATTATAACTTTGGCGACATTAACATCTTTTGTTTTCGTTTTCTGTATTCAAATTTTCTTTCTGTAGAGCTTCCCGCTGTAAAAAAATTAACAGACGGAATTTTTGGCGTCGTTAGGGTCCCGTTTAATTTTGCTAACTGGGCCCTTACTAACGCTCTGCCATCAATCTGTGTGTGTTTTTTAACCTAACTGGTAGACTTGAAATTTTCAGAGTTCGCCTATATTTTTCCATCCCGATCAGTTACCTATCTGGGGCTTAATTCAGGAACGGCCTAACACGGTTTGCGAGCGGTAATTCCTCCTAAAGTCCTCTTCCAGACTATACTCCATTTAATTTAGAAATTATAAACCACAACAACATTATATTGCGGCTCGTGAACTGTAATCTCTTTACAATTTGTACTAGAGCAACAATTGACGACACGCAAATAAAGTGACATTAAAACAATTTTATTTTGCGGCTCCCAGACTATTGTACTGTACTATTTGCTAGGTAAAAAATAGTTGACAAACCGCAATATTTTATAATGATGTTGTGGTTTTCAATTAAATGAATAGTCCTGTTGTCTTAAAAATTTAAGGGGATCTCAAACCAAATTTTCGGCACTTTTACTTCATCATCATCATTCCAGCATCGTCCCAATGCGCACAGGCTTCCTCTCAGAATGAGAGGGCTTGGGCTGTAGTTCCCACGCGGGCCCAGTGCGGATTGGTAACTTTACACACACCATTTAATTTCTTCTCAGGAGATGTGAACAGGCCTTCACGATGTTTTCCTGCAACGGAAAGTCATGATAAATTTAAAATGTAATTTCGCTCATAAATTTTGAAAAACCAAGAGGTGCGAGCCCGGACTCAAACCCACGACCCTCTGCTTTAGAGGCCATAGGTCAAGTCACTAGACCACCACAGCTTCACCGGTTTTTACTTGATGATACAATAGTACGGAACTCTTGACTAGCACTGCAATGGTTTTTGTAGATATATTTCTGTTTTGTTCTTAAGATATAACTCTCATTCTCATTTGCCAAATTTTTTCCTTATGGTGGAATTTAATAATCCCCAACTCCAAGCTTAGCGTCCCAAAATGCAATAAATTTCCTGCAAGTTAGTGGAAGTCAACTCCTATTATCAAAACGGTGATAAAATAAAAATTAAACGAACTGAAACAAACAAGAAGAAAAACCCCCAACATGCAACCAGCAAGTAACGCCTAGATTCAATAAATTATGGAAAATAAACTTTTTTTTTTAAACAGTTTTTTTTTTACATTTTTTAACGAGTTCAAAATTAAAAGAGGTTTCGATTCGGTTGTATTTTTTGCATGTTAGTTACCTGAGAACTCTATAGTAAAATTGCGTAAGAAAATTATCAACTGGGACTTAATCACGACTATTATCATCATCATCATCCCAGGCTAAATAAGTCCCACTGGACACAGGCCTCAGAATGGAAGGGCTTGGGCCGTAGTTCCCACGCGGGTTCAGTACGGATTGGGAACTTCACACACACCATTGAATTTCTTCTCAGGTGTGAGCAGGTTTCCTCGCGATGTTTTCTTTCACCGTAAAGCTCATGGTAAATTTTGAATAAAATTTTATAATTTTTAACATGAATTCCGAAAAACTCAGATGTGCGAGCCCGGATTCGAACCGACGACCCTCTGCTTGAAAGACGATAGGTTAAACCACTAAGCTACCATGGCTTTTTTCATATTGCTAAAATTACTTCGACATTTTGACCACAGTGCAGTCTACTCGTGACACACAGTCGCCGCGCAAGTTGTATTAAGTCATTATTAAATAATTCACACACATCGCTCGTAGAACTGATGGCCGATGGGGCAAAAAGGTCAAACTTGAACCCCTCCACCCCTCTTTTTGTGTCGGAGGTTAAAAATGGCTACAATGGCCAGCTCAGCGAATAATCTGGTGATATTTTTCCATAGACATGGTTATTGCAAAATAACGAGCGCTTTGGTAATAGACGACCCCTACCTTTGTAAGTGCAGCTTCAAGAATTTCATTTTTACTAAACTTTGTTCACTTAGTCTCGAAGCTGCAGCTATGCTTTTGCTTTCACCTGCTTTCAGTAAAGCTTGTTGAGCAGCTTTAAAAGCTTCTCGTGACCATGATCACTGCAATGCGGCTGAAACGTCGAGGTAAATATTGTTTGCGTGATAAGTCCCGTTTAGAGTAATAGTTATACTTCATTTTTTTAGCATTAGAAAGAAATTAAGTGATTTTGACGTGTCTTTTTATTGAAAAACACTTTTGAAAAATAAGTCACAGCTAATATGTAACAACTTGAAAGGAAATATGGTCATTTACACCCTTTTGGTTTCATAAGTAACAGTTCCTATTTTTTAAAAAAGTGTTTTTCAATAAATAGACTCGTCAAGATTGTTCACCTTATTACTAATGCTAAAAAAAACGAAGTAGAGTTTGGTTTCTGTTATCACAAATCGCACCTTTCCCCATACATCGAGTAATCGGTTAGGGACCTCACACAGAGATCCCCTATCAAGGTCAAATATTTAATACCTACAGACAAATAAATTTTGCTACAAAGGATTCTTCAGTGAAGAAAGAAAGAAAAACATTTATTTATAACTTTAAACATGAAACTACCGTGAGACTCACTCATACCTGGTTTACACTCGCGTACGAGCGGCGAGACGAACTGCGAGACAAGCAACGAGACGAGAGTGTGAACAGGCTCGCCTCGCGCCTCGTCTCGTGATTTCCAGGCTCGCGTCCGGAGCAAGACGACAAGACGAGGCACGAGGCGAGGTGAAAATAAACGGATCAATCACGTCTTAAAACGAGTTTACTTTTGTTGTTGTTTAGTTTTGTTTCGGACTAATCCGTAGCCCTTCCTCTCGGAGTCGCACCGGGATAACCGGGATAGTGGTTGGTCAGTATCCCCGAGTTGGAAAACAGTGTTGAATGTTCGTACTGCGTCAACGGTGAGCGTGAGCGAGCCTTTACAAAGTGATGTGGTTAGTGTTGTGTGCTACCCTACATTTGACAATGAAAATAAAAGTGATGATGAAAACGGGGGTAGTTGTGTGTCGCTGTCAGTTGCGTCGAGTAGCCGCGCGACCAGGGCGGTAGCACGCAGTGCACGTTTGGCAGCCGCCGTGGCGTGCGACTCCGAGAGGAAGGGCTACGGATTAGCCCGAAATATGTCGAGTTAAACTCGTTTTAAGACGTGAGTGATCCGTTTATTTTCACTATTTATTTATAACAACAATAACACGTACACAGACTAAAATTAAAAGTACAAACATAGACATAGAGGTAAGGAAGAAAGGGGGTTAAAGACTATGTCCACTTAAATGTGCTCTTTGTCAACTGTGTTTTATGAAAGTCATTCAGTGAGCAGAAAAACAAAAGTCCAGTCATTGTTTTATCCGCCCCGTGCCGAATCCAAACCGATGTGATCGAAAATACTAGCGAACTTTTTACGCCGCCATTATAAATGCAAAAGTTTCTGTCTGTCTATCTCAGGGGTCGCCAAATGGCGGACCGCGGTCCGCATCCGGACCGCCGACCCATTTTGTGCGGAACGCGAGAACACAGCAACTTACACTACAGAGTACGTAATAATGTATCTCCCGCATTATCTTTGTTGACGTCAATTCGAAAATGGCCGGGTGAAGCAACGAGCTAACAAGGGGCCATCCATAAATTACGTCACACATTTAGGGGGAGCGGGGGGTCAAGCGATCTGTGATACTATAACAAAATAATGGCGATTTTCATAGTAATAAGTGTGACAAAGGGGGGTCCAAATTGATCGAAAATTGGTGTGACGTAATTTATGGATGGCCCCCAAGCGAGAAAGACTTTAAACTTCTTCAAACTTCAGACAGATAGTCCGCAACAATAAATTTCATTTTTCTCATTGATATGTTAAAAATACCTATATGTTATTTCCTTAATTACAATACAATACAATACAGTGACTCTTTATTGTACACCACAAAAAATACAATACACAAAAACAAGTACATGACAAAAAAGAAATAAGGTAAGCAATGGGCGGCCCTATCGCTTCGAAGCGATCTCTTCCAGGCAACCTTTAAAAAAAGAAAGAAAGAAAGCAAGGAATGCATTACAGCAGGTGGTGCAATATAAAATTTAATAAATAATAATAAAAGCAAACATTTTATTAAAACAACTGAAAACATCTAATAATACACATCATAAAACATACATAAATAAGTGATACACAATATACTTGTAAATAAATGGACACAATAATACAATTTTCAAGCACAGGATAAAAGATAGTGTTGCTTAAGCATAGATTTAAAAATGGGCAAAGATTTAGCACGCCGTAGGTCTATTGGTAGGGAGTTCCATAACCGAATAGCCTGGACAGTAAAAGAGTACACATAAAATTTAGAATTGGAAAGAGGGACAGTAAGAAGAAAGTTCTGAGAGCACCGAACAGAAGTAACATAGTTAAATCGCTCATTGAGGTAGCAGGGAGCTGCAGGATTAAAAAGAATGCCGTAGAGAAGGTGTAGAATGTGTGAATTACATTTTGTTCAGTAAATATTTTTTTCTATAAAATGTTGTGCGGACCGGTGACCCCTGGTCTATCGGTTATACTTCGAACATGTTCCCACCCTTACATGTAGGGGTTACAACTAGGTATATTCCTGCGGGAAAAGATGAATTTTATATGAGTATCTCGGACGGAGTTAACGTAGCAAAGTTTCATTTTATAAACTTGGAGATGACCTTAGATATTGATGATTTTCAAACTTCATTGAAGATTTTTAAAGGTTAATAATACCTACATAATATTACGCCTCTTCTTCTTTAGCGCGTTGTCGTTCACCATTGTTTACAGTATTTTCGGACTTTTTCCTTACTTTTGCTGTAAAATCTTACTTAACGTCAAATCTCATAGTTGTTACAAGTCTACCTGGGATACATTTAGTGTTGCGGGTGTCCATGGGCGGCGGCGATTGCTTCCAATCAGGTGATTAAATAATAAAAAAAAATCTTTCTTATAGGTTTTGATTCCCATAGTTTTTTTAAAAGGTACAATTTTTATACACCGTGAAATTTTAGTGGTTGTTTTCCCGAAACAAGGTGATTTAGTATCGATTGTACAATCGATTTATAATTACTATTTTGACTATAGTCAAAAATCCAATTGTGAAAAACGAAAGTCGAAAATGACCGCAAACCAATAGTAACGCTTCGTTGGTACAAGTAGCGTACGATCGTACGATAGGTTAGGTACCAACGAAGCGTTATTATTGGTTTGCGGTCATTTTCGACTTTCGTTTTTCACAATTGGATTTTTGACTCAAAAACTCAATAAATCCTGAATTATTTACAGTTTCAGAAAAAATTGCTTTCGGACAAATGAAGTTTTCGGGATTCTAAACCTTCGGAAATAAAATTTTCTAATCATCGATAGGATCCCCCCTGAGGTACACGTCTAGGTCGTCCCGCCAACGCCTCCTGGATGTACCTCGTCGCCACTCGGTAATGATTCTGTGTTATCCAGGGGTCTTGTTGTCATGCCCTTGGAATCGCAATCACTTTCACCACTTCTCTTTACGATACAGGATAAGCGTAGAAAGAGATGGTAAGTGGTGGTGGTGGATCACTAGCGCCCACGCTTTAGTCAAAATGGCCTCAGGTTAAGGGTGCCTTTCCAGAGATGTATTATGCAGCTATGTATGCTGTGTGGATGTGAAAGCTACGCTACTAAATTATGTAATCGTTTCCACTAATACTAAGTTATGTGGCTGCTCGAGAAGATTCTGAGAAGAGCACGCATCCACAGCACGCAACCAGGGCACGCATCTTTCCATATTAAAATCATTGCTTAGTTAAGATAAGATAATTTTATTGAAAATATGATTTTTACAGAATAACTTAATAAGTTTCCTTATAAATCTAAGTGAGCAACTCATGAGCCCGAACTAGGAAATTCTGTGTTTCGGACTGGAAAAGCAAATTTAATAAGCTTTAAATAAATAAACAATCACACAATGAAAAATACAAGTAGTACAGTCAGTTACAATACAAAATATGGTCAGTAATATATATCTTAACTAGCTGTTGCCCGCGACTCCGTCTGCGAAGAATAAAAAAATAGCCTACGACCTATTCTCAGACCTACCGAATGTAGAGAAAAAAGTTTCACAAAAATCGGACGAACCGTTTCGGAGGAGTTCGGTAACAAACACCGTGACACGAGATTTTATTAGAAGATTTAGTTTAGAATTTAAAATAGTAACTTAAAATTAAAATTTAAGAAAAAGAAAGGTAGCAAACACTATCTACTTTACAAGTTTTACAACTAATAATAGTTTTCTCTGTATCTATCTTTTTTCTCTTTATCTTTCTCTGGAACCTGTTTAAACCAGTGTTATGCTATGTAGACCAATGAATATGATTGGTGGATATCAAACGCATCCATACCAACATATCATAGCATATAATATATAGGTGAAATGGGACCCTAACTCGTGGCAAAATTTCATTCAGTCCATTTAGCGCGAATGACAAACAAACATCTAAACTTTCACATCTACTAATACCACTAAAGATAACGTGAAAGTTTATGTTTCAGAGGCCTCTGTTCAAACGAAAGACTACAATGGCCTTTTAGGGTTCCGTAGCCCAGAAATAGGCGAAATAGGTGGAGAAATGGTGTGGATGGGGACACTTTTAAAGGGGAACTCTTTTTATAAAATACCAGCGCTGCGGTTTCCGCAGTTTTAGACATCGGTTACACGCTAATTCTGGCGTTAGTTCAGTCTAACATTTAACAATCTAACATTTGGTTACATTCGGTACCTAGCACGGTGAATGGTTGGGGTAATCTGAAGATGAGCTCTGGTTGAGTTCGAAACGTGTCAGTGTAGCTTGGTGGTGGTGATAGTTGGGTTTGTGTGATTTGTGTGTATTCATACAGTGTGGAGGTGGAGGAACTGCATGAACACGCATTTTTACATAAACGTAGCTATCGTAAGGTCGCGGGTGAGCAAAGTAATTGTTTCAGTTCATTGATATGGACCTCCGCAAAGTGACGCTTGACTCAATAAATTATTATATTAAGTTTAGGCTATCGTTCTGGTCAGACGTTTTGACGACTAACTTTTTTCAATGAAACGCGTACTTACTTAACCCTCTGTGCGCTAGTCATGCTCACACTCCGCTGAGTTTTACCAATAAAAGCTAGAACTTTATGGCAAGAAAATACCTAATTAATTACAGTCGGTGCCCAAACGCCATTTGGACCCTAGTTTGATTGCTTCTGTATAATTAATCACTAGTTTCGGTTTGTATACATCGATGATTGTTGATGGTCGCATTGATTTATTGCTCTGGGTAAATTATTGAATCAGAAGTTCATTTGCGAAAGTCTATTTCTCACTAAATTACTTCGACACTCATAAGTATCTAGGTATATTGATAAAATTACATCCACGTTTCGACCACATTGCAGAAGCTGTGGTCAGAAGTAGACACCATCATCCTGGCTCATGACTAATCTACTCCTTTAAGAGGGCGCCGAGCTTTTGGCGCTACTCGATTTTAGGTATTATTGTGCTCGGTGTCTTGGAGGAGTCGCGGAGAGGAGGGAATCGTGGCGGCTCAGGTTAGGATGGGCGGAACGCGCGCAAATGTAGTTATTTCCTTCGTATTATTAAAACAATAGATATTTTGAAGATTGTAAGTCGTATACGTTACAGAACATAAGTAGTTTTGTTATTATAAAAAAACTCATTACGTTTCGTTAAGTATTTACGTTGTACTAAGGGAATCCATTCGTTTTTAGAGTTAACTTTGGATTTAATTTCTTTCGAGCAAAATATAAGTAATCGTGTTTCTAAAGCGTACGAATTATAGAGTAAATCCTTAAATGTCTAACTTATGACCCACATAGACTAAGATTTAGAAATAACGATTTAGTACGGAATCTAACAAACGAAATTATGTCGTTATTTCCTCGGCACAGCCTTAAATTTACACCTAGGTCTTTATTTGCATTGTATTAAGAACACTCGTGCAAAACATCAAGGATGTCAGGATCAAATCCAAGACGACTTTCACCCACTTCATCATCAACGCTCAGCCAGTAGTGTCCTTGGTCGTAGAAAGCTGAAATATGATGCAGACAAAAACGTAAAGGCTTTACGAAATTCCCACAAGGAAGGGAATTTTTGCACCAGTGCAAATCTGTAGGTTCTTCTATTGCCTATAAATAAATAATAAATATTACGGGACAATTCACACTAATTGATCTAGTCCCAAACTAAGCAAAGCTTGTAATATAGGTACTAGACAACGGACAAATACATACTTAAATACATATTAAACATCCAAGACTCGAGCAAAAACATTCGTATTTTTCACACAAATATCTGCCCCGACCGGGAATCTAACCGCTGAGCTTCGTAGTCAGGTTCTCTAACAACTAGGCCCTCCGGCCGTCGAAATATATTTCACTATAAATTAAGTACTTACTTTATTAGACGACTGAAGGTCTGCGAGTAGTACATAATTTCATTAGGGCTAAAAGCTTTTGATTTCCGTTTGTGTCTATCTTCGTTTTACACCTGCTTTATGGACGTCGCGGGAGGACATAAAATTTATTTGGCCTTAAGTATACGATACTTCATTTGATTAGGTTGAGGCAGTGTTGTTGCCATAGCGATAGTCTATCGATAGCATCGTGATACTATCGTGCCCTTGAAAATCATTCATTCATACTTTCGATAGTCCTATCGAAACTATCAACCCATGACGACTTAATTGATGGAAATAAGTAATACTATTGCTAGAGTCCGTCCAAGCTAAGTCTGCAACGGAATAATTTGTCAACCCCATAAACTAATTTATGTGGCAATTTACAAAACATCGAGGCGTTGACAGGTTAGTATACTAAACAGACATTATCACTCATTAGTTGAAAACAATTATGTAGATATTATAGTATTAAATAAATAATAATAAATAAATAAATAAATAGTGTAGTTTGGTTTCGAAATCTACGATTACATTTATTCATAGAATACGAATATTAAGAAACAATAACTACGATTAAATATAATTAAACTCAGTATACGTACGATAGTAATTTACCGTACTTGTCTTTTGAAATAGTAAAATGTATAGTACAATGGAGGTAATATTTAGGTATATTGTTTATGTATTGTATTTTTTGTTATAATATACGAAAATAACACAGTTTGCATGAGATTTACAGTGTATTTTTTTTATTAGGTGCGTATTTATTTTATGGGCAGAGAATTATTGTATTTAATGAGTAAGTCCTCCCGCCTGCTTCTACAACAAGTGAGCATCTTTTTTTTCAAAGTCAAAGTCAAAGTGATTTAATTGTAAACATAGGTACAACTGATTACAGTGGTGGAAAAGTTTGGCATGCAACACTATGTTTTGCCGATAGGCGTACAACAATCATAATAATTATATAAAATCAAAATTAAAATTAAAACGAGGATAAAATTAAAAATACAAAAAATAACAAAATAATAATTCTAGGAATGTCAGCAATCATAAAACTAATCATTTAATTGAATTTATCTGTCAAAAAATCCGAAATAGAATAATAGCATTTACAAATTAAATATTTAGAGAGCTCAGTCTTAAATTCCCTTAGTGGCAGCAATCTTAAGGCAATAGGTATTTTGTTGTAGATTTTGCTTGCCAAGCAAATCACGCTTTTCCGCATTAGTGCGGTGTGAGCTATTACTGAGCAGACGTCATTGGTGCGATGGATATTCCTATCAGATACCTTGGATATCCTCTTAAACAGCTTTGGACTGTTTCGAACAAACAAAGCTATCTCAAGAATGAAAAGACAAGGTACTGTTAAAACGTTCAGATCCCTAAAATAAGGAGTACAACTGTCTGTCTGCTTCAGGCCGCACAGTACTCTGATACATCTCTTTTGCGCTTTAAACACGAGTTCTCTATTCGATGAGTTACCCCAAAAGATAATGCCATAACGAAGGGCTGATCCAACATAAGCATGATAAGCGGACATAACTGCATCAAGACTACTACTAGACTACTGTTTAGCAAGTTTGTACAGAGCAAAGGCATATTTGTTTAATTTTTTACAAACATCTTCAGTATGAGGTTTCCACGACAGATGATTGTCAATTGCTACACCTAAGAATTTGGAAACATTAACAGATTCTATAACATGTCCTTGATATTTACAGTTGACGGGAATTGTTGTTATACGCTGTCGAAAATGCATAATTTTAGTTTTACTGAGGTTTATGACTAAATTATTTCGACCAAGCCATTCTATTACACTATTAACAGTCTCATTTATTTCAATTTCATATCTTCTAATGTCATTATATTCAATTATTACAGTGCTATCGTCTGCAAACATAACCATAGGGTATTTAACGTGCCTGGGAAGGTCATTGATGTAGAGCAAGAACAGCAGTGGACCCAGTATACTTCCCTGCGGTACTCCGCACTGTAGCACTCGTTTTTCTGATTTGTAAGATCTTTGTTTTTTTGAATTCAAACAGATTTGGGTGAGTTCGGTACACTGTTCCCTGTTGCTTAAGTATGACTTCAGGAGTTTCAAAACATTCCCACGTATACCATAGGCATCTAGCTTCCCCACAAGTATCGAATGATCCACATAGTCGAACGCTTTTGTCATATCCATGAAAATGGCACAAACATGTTTCCTTTTATCCATTCTAGAAATTACAGGATACACCAAATCGTAAATAGCCATGTTAATTGTCTTCTTCTTACGGAACCCTTTTTGTTCACTAGCAAGTAAATTGTATTTTTCTAGATATACATACAGAGTTTCGTAAATTACCTTTTCAAGTATTTTAGAAAAAACGGAAGAAAGGGCTATTGGTCTGTGATTTTTAATATTGCTTTTATCTCCTTTTTTGTACACAGGCTTGACGATGACAGGCTTAAGCTCATCGGGATATATGCCTTTTAAAATACATAGATTCATTATATGACTAAGTGGAGATGCGACAATATGCGAGACATGCTTAACAACCCTAGTACAGATGCCATCATGACCAACACTGTTTTTATTTTTTAAAGCAATGATAACATTATGTATGTCACTGGGAATAGTTGGCCTCATGTATAAAGATCCCGGGCAATTTGTTACGACATTAGGTGGATGAGGGAAAGCATCTCTATTACCTCCAATATCGTTAACAAAAAAATCATTGAAAGCGTTCGCTATATCCGTTGGATTTGTAAGAATTATACCGTTCACTGTCAGTTTCGAAATTGGTTCTCTAGGGAAATTTTGCTTTATATTCTTGATAACACGCCACGTCGCTTTTGATTTGTTAAGGGCAGTTTTTATGAAATGAGTGTTTTGCGAACGCTTAGTAAGATTTATTATCTTTTGATATTTAGAACTATAGCTTTTAAATATATTTTTATTTAATGAACTTGGGTGCGACCTAAATTTCCAAAGCAGTGTTCGTCTTTTTTTACTACAAATTTTGATTCCCCGTGATAACCATTTAGGTTTCTCATTAATTTTAATTTTAATGCTTTTATGAGGGAAACATAAAGAGTAAAAATATTGAAATGTTTTAAGAAAAGAGTTGTATGCCTGATTCGGATCGGAACTATCATAGATTTCATGGAATGATAGGCTACTTAAACATTTTTCAAAGTTCAACAAATTTTCGAGACTTATATCACGCTGCTGAATCCGCCAGGACGCCAGGACGAATGGATCGAATTAGTGAATGAAAGTATCTATGTGTTACCTATTTGAATACACTTCACACAAATATGAAAATGTCATGCATCAGTCATTTTCCTATAAAAATGTCAAAGTGACATTGCTTTCGTTCATTCCATTCGTGGCAATTCTTGTGAATCGACCTGTACATAATTATTGTCTTTTACTTTAGCACGACATAAAAAAAAATTGCGACTAGACTGTTTTATCCTTTATTTCCGTTGTTGACCGACTCCGTCAACTGTATCAAACCGTTAATCGACCTTCCATTAAATCCGAATGACTTGCTTACGCCCTCGGGAAGAAAACTCGAGTTTTCACAAGTTTTCATAACTCGTTTAGCGCGTTTACTGATTTCACTTTTATCTGCTTCGTAACTTCTTATTTACAGCTTAAGTTCGAGGTTTTGAGGTCGAGAACTTGTTGACTAGACGTTTTAAATATTCACGCCGCTAAACTTAGCGCGATGGAATATAGTTATATGTAATTCCACGAAAGTTGAGGCGAATGATTACACAGACAGAGAGCTAAGTACTGATGGCAAAAAAGTAATGAATGAATGAAATGAGTGAGTGAATGAAAATGTGAGTTATTTATGATCTTTATAATTATTCCTTTTTCATTTAACCTATTTTTGAAATAAAACAATTTGAAACTGACACGATAAGAAATATTCGCAATAAAAAATCAGTATATAAATAGCGAAAAATATGCTCATCTGATTTAAATAAAATATTTTATTTTCTGTTTTGTTTGAACTAGATGTACTCGTATTTTTCTAACGAAATAGATTGAAGATATTTTTAGTCAATCTTATAAAAAATTCAGTGTTGAGTCTGTTGAACTTGCTATCGGTACGGATAAATGTTAAAATCCCGCTGTCATTACATGACAGTCAATCTTGTTGTGTGCGTGACCTCAACTCTCGTGGCGATACATATAGGTACGTAAAAAACATTTTTGTAGCCATTGTTACAATTTACACTAATATAAACCGGCCAAAAGCGAGTCGAACTCGCGTACCGAGGGTTCCGCGCAAATTTTTAGTTATGTATAGAAATTGGAAATTTGGACAAAACCCCGGAAAAGGCTAAATATGGAGTCGGGTTTTTAAAATTATGTTTTTAACCATTTGAATTCCCGGATTCCGGGATTGAAAAAAACGTCACGAGAATCTAATATTATCTCGCATATATATAGGTTATTGCTATTGCTGTTTTTGTTATACGCAAGTTTGTTATACAGGTTTATAAATCTTAAGTAAAACTTAAGTGCTTAATGAATAAAGTAGCCGCGGAAGATAACTTTAAATAGTTTGTTTAAATACTTTGAACTCTTTTGGCCTTCTTAGTTAATTTAAAATCCCGGGAATGTAATTAATGAAATAAAATTGAATCCGCTTCCATACCGTTCAACATCACCGCCGCAGCCGAAGTTGACGTAAATATGTACCCGAATTTCCGATTAGTTATGTGACAATATACGCAACAAACCTGTGCAACGCAACGCAACGCAACGACCCAATAAGGTCAAAAATCACGCACAACGACATGATCGGGGATGTCCCAACATGATAAATTCAAATTCAAATATTTTATTTCGGACCATTAAAAATCCATAGTGTAAAGCCTCGGAATTTCGGCTAGCAACCGACCGAAGTTCGGTAGTACGTCAAAACCTAGAATTATTTCGGCAAATGTGTTGCTAGGAATTAAAACAGTATTGCAGAATAAATAAATAAAAAATAAATATCACGGGACAATTCATACCAATTGTCCTAGTCCCAAAGTAAGCTTAGCAAAGCTTGTGTTATGGGTACTAAGCAACGGATAAACATACTTATATAGATAGATACATACTTAAATACATATTAAACACCCAAGACCCGAGAACAAACATTCGTATTTTTCATACAAATATCTGCCCGACACGGCAATCGAACCCGGGACCTCAAGCTTCGTAGTCAGGTTCTCTAACCACTAGGCCATCTGGTCGTCTAAACCAGAACCACGCCGAAATTTGGTTCTGTAATTTCGGCAGTGTCCCCAGTTTAAAAGGATTCAACATCCAATGTCTTGAGTACCAACATAATTTATTTCAAGTTGAGCCATCATTTTACGCTCCAAAAACTCACTTTGAATAGAACCTACTTATTGCATTTTCCTCAGTCATTCCTGTTAGATGAATTAAAACTATGCCAGCGGAGATACGGATGTTACGGATGTTACATAAGGATGTTTCATATTAACTGAGTGGAAATAAAAAAAAAATCTATTCATCATCCATCATCATCATCCCAGCCTATATAAGTCCCACTGCAGGGCACAGGCCTCCCCTCAGAATGAGAAGACTTGGGCCGTAGTTCCCACGCGGGCCCAGTGCGAATTGGGAACTTCACATACACCAGTGAATGTCTTCTCGGAGCTCATGGTAAATTACAAATGTAATTTTCACACATATATTCCGAAAAATTCAGAAGTGCGCGCCCGGACTCGAACCCGCGACCCTCTGCTTGAGAGACCATAGGTCAAACCACTAGGCCACCACAGCTTCTATTTCCAAATTCAAATTTAGTAATGTTCAAAAATAGTCCCCAATATAGTTAAAAACATTCATAATCGAAAATATTATTATTCTGTAACTATTCCTAATTGATGAAAATATAAAGCACTATGAATGTAAAATTGTGTGTGTAAATAAACAGAAGTCAAAAATGCCATTCAAAATGAATGATACAGAGATTTCTCTATAGTAAAAATAGTTACAGCAGGTTTATTATCTAATCTTCTAATATATAAAAATCTCGTGTCACGGTGTTTGTTATCGAACTCCTCCCAAACGGCTGGACCGATTTAAATCAAATTTTTTTGTCTATAATTGGTAGGTCTGAGAATAGGTCGTTGGCTATTTTTATACCCCTTTTCTTCGCAGACGGAGTCGCGAGCAACAGCTAGTTTTAATTATAATAATAATATCATTTCTTTCAGATTAAAAATCCATAGTTTGTTAATCACAAGATCTTATTTCTATGTATTTTAAAGGGACGCAACGTTTAATCGTCATCGTTTTGGTTTTGCTTTCTTATTTTACACCAACTGCCTTATCTACAATTCTAATATATACTTCATCAACATCTGTCCCTATTCCTCTTGAACGGATATCTAAATACCTGTTCCTTTTCCCTGCTCCATACTTTATACAAAGAGCCATCCAGCAAAACGTATCGCTTACAAATAATATAAAGTATTTTCAAGTACGATGCATTTTACTACTGTAACTGATATGCAGGAGCATAGAAAATGAAAATGAAAATATTTATTTCTCAAAGATGCAATGAAAATAAAAATGTTAACCTTACGTTCCAAATAATAGGCCCGGACGTACCACGTTGCGGGCGCGGTTAGACGAGTGCTACGTAATGGATTTTCATACAGAATTGCAGGCCTAGGCCGGGAAAGCGAACGTCTATTGTTTCATGTGACATAAAATCATGACTTTTATAGGTCTATATGGCATTCAGCCATAAAAAAAAAAACATAAGCAATAGTTGCTTTCTTTCCAATTTTAATTTCTTGAAGTTATTTATGTATTTCATTGCATGTTTGAGAAAAGCATTATACAAGCCTCGGCCGGAATAAGGGTTGCCGGCCTCGTATCATGCCTGCCCCGTGTACCACTCGGCCGTCAAACCTACTCGGCCGGCAAGTAAGGGTACTTCCCGGCCTCTGTAGTACAACCGTGAGACTCACTCATAGTGAAAATATACAGATCACTCACGTCTTAAAACGAGTATAACTTGACATGTTTCGGGCTAATCTGTAGCCCTTCTTCCCGGAGCCACACGTCACGGCTGCTGCCAAACGTGCTCTACGCGCCACCGCTCTGCTCGCGCGGCTGCTCAACGACACTGCACAACTACCCGCGTTTTTATCGTCACTTTTACTGTCGTTGTTAAATGTAGGGTAGTTTTAAGACGTGAGTGATCCGTATATTTTAAATATGCTGAAATCTAGTCCATAAGGAACACGACTAGATCGTTCCTCCAACGTATCTTGTGGTATCCAGTCAAGTCAGTGACTTGTTTTTTTTTTATTTTTTTTTTATACAATATAGGCTTGCGTTTGACCACAACCACGCCTGATGAAAAGCGAAGATTAGGCCTACGATGGAGTACACTTGCCTAGTAAATGCCCATTCACCCTAGACTTGAATTTGGGGGAATAAGTAAGCAGGTAGAGGTAAGACCGCCGCCTATCTCCACATTAATCTACTATAACGATTGATTGACAATATCTGCCTGGAGAGACATGTCTCTCTTGCAACTTTTACCTACTCAAACAAGAAAGTAATTTGTGATTACTGTTGATTGATCGTTTATGTAACACATTTTTTCCATGTAGATACCTTTTTTAGGGTTCCGGCCGGAGCCAAAATGGCAAAAACGGAAACCTTATAGTTTCGCCATGTCTGTCTGTCCGTCCGTCCGTCCGCGGCTTAGCTCAGAGAATATTAGGGCTAAAGAGACTCCATACCAATCTTGAAAAAGATTGCTTAGGTGCGACATCTCTTGGTCCGGGTGAGCGGTGAGTTCCGAAGGTGTGTTGACGTATCTCGTTGATATTATTAACATAGATGTCGCTTGTATCGATACAATAAGTAATAGCGATCCCGACCAGTTGTGGTGTAGGGGTATAGCACGCAGCACGGAATGCATCTGGGTTCGATTCCCAGAGCTAGTCTTTTTTCTGGGTTTTTTTTGTGCATCCATGTTTCAGTTCGTATTTAGTATGATCAAGGATCATATAGTCTGGATTAGCAATCGCCATAGTACAGATCGTCCGCAGAAAAAAAAGTTCGATTATTAAATCTAGATGGCGCGGAAATATAGCGCGAGGCTTTGAAAAGAAAACAATAAGACTACAGATGTTTCATATTAGATCGCTCTTAAGCGATAAGGCCGCCTATTGCTTACCTTGTAACTTACTCTCTGTGTACCTGTTTTCTGTATTGCTTACTATTCCTGGTGTACAATAAAGAGTCATTGTATTGTACTGTATTGTATTACTACAAATGTATTATTTTTCAAAAATATTGCATGATAATACATTTGCAGTAATATGAAATATCTATAATCTTATTGTTTTGCTTTCAAACCCTCGGGCTATATTCAGCGCCATCTAGATTTAATAATCGAACTATTTTTCTGCGGACGATCTGGACTATGGCGATTGCTAATCCAGTCTATATCATCCTTGGTATGATATATACTCTCGAAAGAGTCATTCTGCGAAGGCTCGTGGCGTCCGTATTACGCAATTCATTTATTTCCCGCTCGATCAAAATGCGTAACGTCGTTTGATTCCAAGATTTCGCGCTCACGCTTCCTAAATAAGCACTACGCGTTTTCTTATTTCATTTCCTCTCCAACGTTTTGCTTGTATTCGTATTTATTGTTTCAGTTTCCTCAAAGATAAAAAGTGTTTTGTATCTCAGATAGTGTATCGACAATATCAAACTACTTTTATACTTAGTTGGAATATAAGCTGGGGGTTTAGGACTGCAGAACTCATCTGGTAAAGATAACATCGTTCTCGTTTGTTGAAACCTACTGCTAATAACAAATCAAAACAAGTAACAAAAATGCAAACAAATAGCTACTGTGTTATCTAAGTTACAAGGTTGAAATTGCAAAAGCTTATCTCATTAAGAAAGGCCTTTCGTTATTGTAAGCGGTACTCAGGTGGATCGTCGGCGTTGTAGTGCGCCCATAATAGAACAAACGAGAACAATGTTATCTTTACCAGATGAGGTCTGCAGTCCTAAACGCCCAGCTTATAAAATTCCAACTATAACACAAAATATTTACAGTTTGGCCTCATAGGAAAGCTCAAGGTCACACAGAGTGCGATGGAGATATGCTCTGAGTTTCTCTGCGAGATCACATTAGAAATTATGAAATCCGCGCAAGAACTAAAGTCACCAACATAGCTCGACGAATCAACAGACTGAAGTGGCACAAGGCAGGGCACATCGTATCTACGGATTGGAAGATGCAGTGTAGGTAGGCCACCAACAAGATGGAGAGACAACCTGGTTAAGGTTGACCACTCTGTTTGGCGAACCTGGGGAGGCCTATATTCAGCAGTGGACGTCTTTAGGCTGAAACACGCACGCCCTTAAAGAGCCACAAGTTTTATTCGTTCCAATATTATACAATTCTTGTCTTATGAGTTAACCGCTGAACTTTGAGCGTTTCGGCCCCGCAATGAACAGAAAATACACTTTTCCCGCCACACAGTCGTTGCAATGGGTCTAAGGAATAAATGAGAAGCTAACGTTCTCGATAAAGCTATAGGAAGAACAATCCAATAAATACCAAAAAGGTATTGTAATCACGGTGAGAGCTGGCAAATACACCTGGGTCCTAGATATTGTGCCATAGACTACAAAAAGTTACAGAAGTCAGATTTAAATTTTGTAACAAACATCATTACCTCTCCTTATATATACGTCCTACTACAGGGCACAGGCCTCCTCTCAGAATGAGAGGGCTTAAGGCTGTAGCTCCCCCAAGGGTGCAGTGCGGATTGGCAACTTCACACTCACCATTGAATTTCTTCGCATTTCTATTTAGGTTTCCTCACGATATTTTCCTACAACGTGAAGCTCTAGGTAAATTTCAAATGTATAATAATTCCGCACATAAATTCCGAAAAACTCAGAAGTGCGAGCCCGGATTAGAGCCCACGACCCTCTGCTTGAGAGGCCATAGGTCAAACCACTAGGCCACGACTTCTTACTGTTTATGATTGGAAGTATTTCCTTTCTTTACTTTTGGCGTGGAAACTTACTTCATGTCAAATGTCATAGCATAGTGCTATCCTACTTAATATAGGATTTCATTCCCATAGTTTTTGTATGATTTTTGATCACGAAGACGCAAGCCACACAGAAGAGACGTGGAACGGGGGCGCGTCGCAATTGCGGCGCCCCTTGAATCAGTTTTCATACTAAATGTATAGAAGCGTCGCGATCCAAAGCAGACAGAAGAGACGGGGCGGAGACGCGGACCGGACAGCGATGCGCCCCCGTCCCACATCTCTTCTGTGTTGCTTGACTTATACTCGATTCGCAGGCAGGCAAAATTTGAGACTTGCATTATATTTTTATGCTGTACTTACTGCTCGCTACTCTGGAAGTAACCCTACTGCTCGGTTGAACGCGCGAATTTCTAGTCATGGACAACCATAACGAAGCATCATATTCATATATCAATATTTATAACCCCACCTTTGGCTCTTAAGTTGAAGCCAGACGAGCGTAATTTTGTCAGTCGTGAGCGGCAGAATTTCGGTCTTGCCATACAATATGCAGGTACGAGCGAAAACTAATGTTTTTAAAAATGGCCTCCTGACCTTGGTTCGCGCGACACTGGGGCGCGTTTTAGTTCACTTTTTCACCCCTAGATGGCGCGATCTCGTCAAATGAATACTGCGTTTGGTTGTGCAATATTTAGATTGACATAAACACATACTATATCAATATTATAAATGCGAAAGTGTGTTTGTCTGTCACCTCGTTACAATCGAACCGCTCAACTGATTGATTTAAAATTTGACATGGAGATAGTTCGAAACCCTGGAAAGGACATAGGATAGT
This sequence comes from Archips crataeganus, assembly GCA_947859365.1. NCBI lineage: Eukaryota > Metazoa > Arthropoda > Insecta > Lepidoptera > Tortricidae > Archips > Archips crataeganus. The sequence goes on along the minus strand of OX402052.1, from coordinate 21,400,096 downwards.
TTTTATCTCGAAACGCTGCGTAGTTCCCGCGCATAGTTTAACTTATTTCCTTAGCCGCTTCTTATCATGTGGTGGATGTCCACTGAAGTAATGGAGAGATGTAATTCTAAACCCGACACCACACCACACGCACTTCCCAAAAATCCGTCTTTCAATCTGTGGCGCGCCCGGGTACTGTCGTTTCGGCGTAAATTATTTCGCAAAATGATTCATTTGGCAACTGTTTATTTTTTCTGAAACTGTAAACTATTCAGGATATATTTCAGGACTATCCTGTAGGTTAGGTTAGGTTGGATTTGTTTTATAACAATCCTGAAAAGTTTACAGTAAGTATCAGAAAAAATAAACAGTTGCCAAATGAATCATTTTGCGAAAAATTTTTCGTCGAAACATTTGTAAACCGTGGTGCACCAGCGCATAGGGCCTAGCAAAATACATCAACATCTTGCCCATAAAAATTTTAGGTGTTGCACCGCCATTGCACAGATAGAAAACAAACTTTCATAAGGTAAGGAATTCCAAAAATTTTAATTAGTACCCTTTGTGAATAAGGATGTTTGAATAAATAAATACCATTCTATTTAGGGTGAATGTACCAACGTATAGTCAAATCAACTCGCAAACATAACATTCAAATACAAAAAGCAAGAAATAAGGATCGAATGCATTCGAAATTGAATCTTGTTGGATCCCAGCAAAGTTCAAAATTAAATACGCCTTAATTTTGATTTATGTCCTTTTAACAACGTCGTTTTCACGCCCATTGCGTTAGAAGATCTGGCGTGATCCGAAAAATTGTTTGCAAACAGCTTCTAAACCCTAATATGTCATATAGAGGGTTCATTTTCGCTCGGTAAAAGAAACATAAGCTAAGATCATTATAACGTGTGAACAGTATTCGAATGTGTATTCCTATCAAATAGGATTTGGGAGAACACCATCTTTCAAGGGTTCCGTAGCAAACGGGTGGCTACGATACCCTAATAATAAGATTTCGTTTTCTGTTCACAGTTGAATTTTTTAACCGACTTCAAAAAAAGAAGGAGGTTCAAATATGAAATATCAAATAATTTATTGTATGGTTATGAGTCAAACAGGTCTTATTAACAATAACAATGTCCTTCATATCCTACCTCAATGAGGTGTACAATGTCAACTTAATATTAATTGCAAGTTATAATAAACTAATTACAAATCTCATATATAAAAATACAACCATGTCCTACTTTATTACTAAATAACATTTCCAAATGTTAAATCTTAAATTATTAATTATAATTAAATCATTATTATATCAATCCCTTCAATTACGATATTCCGAGAAACTTAAGTATTCAGCCATACTGTAAAAACACTTTTCCACTAACCAGTTAAAAAGTTTCTTTTTAAAGGGTAAAAAGGTGGCAATCTTTTCAGCTCCAATGGTAATTTATTGTACAGCCTGGCACTCATTCCAACTATATTTTTTGAGTAGAGAGCTGATTTGGAATTTGGGCAGATTATGTCATGACCATATTTTGACAACAATCTTTGTCTAGGGCTCCTTGTCTTAAACATGTTTATATTATTCTTTACAAATAAACAAACTTCGTAAATATATAGAGCGGGGAAGGTGAGTATCCTGTGTTGTACAAAAAATGGTCGACAAGATTCAGATTGTTCCAGACCAAACACTGAACGGAGGCATCGTTTCTATGTTCGGCTGTATGTATTTTTTTTTACTTTTTTCCATAATAACGATGACTTTCTAATCGGTGATCAAGAATTGAAAGACTAACACCTAGCCAAAATGGAATTTCATAGATGAAGTCTCAAACAATTAAAACGCTTGATTCAATATATAATTTAAAAGCCCCTGTTTAATTTTAAAAAATTATAGTTGTAATTTAGACGACCAGATGGCCTAGTGGTTAGAGAACCTGACTATGAAGCTTGAGGTCCCGGGTTCGATTCCCGTGTCGGGCAGATATTTGTATGAAAAATACGAATGTTTGTTCTCGGGTCTTGGGTGTTTAATATGTATTTAAGTATGTATCTATCCTTATAAGTATGTTTATCCGTTGCCTAGTACCCATAACACAAGCTTTGCTTAGCTTACTTTGGGACTAGGTCAATTGGTGTGAATTGTCCGGTGATATTTATTTATTTATTATTTTATTATAATTTCCTCCATCCACCGAATACATGGTCATCCTACATTTGTAGAAGTTAAGTAGTTTCGTAAAATGTCATCGCTTTGGCAGGGAATTTGACAGGTCTCACGTCAAAATTTATTTAAGAAACTGACTTGTCAAAGGATTCGATTTGTGGCATTCGAACATGGCAGATGTAGAGAGCATCTAATTTTGGTATTTCTGTTTCTTTGGCTAAGTGTAGTGTGTGTTTGATAGTGTTTTATGCGGCGATTAACCTTAACTGTTACAGTGATCTCAAAATTCTATATTGCTCTCGTGTCTGACATTTTTTAATGCGCAAGTTGTCTCCACGTGGTTTCTGGAATTTTACTATCTAGTTGCAAAAACTACAATTACCGTACAACGTGAGTCGCTCCCAGAGCAATTAACTGACATTGGCACAAGCCTAGTGGCAGCCATTAAGGAAGATGAAGAAGCCTTGTCAAAGAGGTTTTAGACTTTTTTAATCAAAAAATGTTGTTCCAAATAATCATTATTAAAAAAATAGACTTTTTTAAAAGTCACCTTTTAAGGTGACATCTTGGAATAGAGATAATAACACCACAATCAACTGAAATACTTTTTATGAGCTGTCAAAACTTGATTCTCCCATACATTTTGTATGGCAATTGGTAGTTATGTCGTCACTTCTAGGCCAACTCAATCGAATAACTTACTTGGTTATTTATTTTTTGAAGCTATTTAAAGTCGCCGCTTGGAGTTTGTTTTATGATATCATCTACCCTATTGTACGTTGGCACAGAACCATTTGAGAGCGAATCCGACTCGCTCTTGATTGCGGTTTAGCTATTTGGTGACGTTTATGTGACCTGGATAGACCTTTGAGCAAATGGTTAGGTACTTACATGAAACATAAACTAAGATGAAGTTAACAAAGAACATAAATTGAGTTTTGCAGATCAAAGACAGGAATAGGCAGATGATAAAAGTACCAACTGAGAACATCAGTCTGACCTGCTCTAGCTTGTCTTGGTTACGATAAGTTAGAAGTAGTAAGGTATACAATGTATGTAAATTAATTAGGAATATTTCAGCCGAATTTGAATTTGAAAATCAGTCTCGTTGCCCTTAATGTAGGTATGACAAATGCTGATTGAAATCCTTTTTTGGGATCACCTCAATAATAAACTTATTGTGCCTACTTTTCTTAGACTTAAGCTAAACATTGTGTAATATAAAATAAAATAAAAATAAAAATCATTTATTTCAGACTCAATCGATGAATTCCATATTGTGTTAGTATAAAACTTAGGAACTAGGTATTAGTAACATTTAGGCACATATAAACAAAGAAAGAAAAGGGAACCAGCAAAATATATCAAGCACTGATTCAATTCAGTCGGCACTGTAACGAGCAAGACAAAACCCGTACATTATTTTGCCCTCCCCGTCACAATACCAACCCAGTGCCTTAATATAGGGCAGTCTAGACAATAATAGTTGCGATGTATTTCATTCATTCATTCATTCATTCAAAAGTGATAGGTTGCTAGCCTATCGCCTACAATAAATACCTACCTACCTATACGAGGGGCGTTCAATATAAAGTGAGAATGAGATGCAAACTCTTTTAATATTACGAAATTAAATACTGGCCGGTAAAGCTAATCTATCTAGCTGATTGCTATGAAAAAAAACTAACTGTCTTTTGTTTAAAAAAATATACGGTAATTTCTTTGCAATGCTATTGAGTACGTTAGCGAAAATGGAAAAAATTGAACTGCGCGCCGTTATCAAATACCTACTTGTGTTTGAAAATTTTTTCTACGGACCAAGTCAATTTGGATTTGCGGGACACTTTAGGGTCTAATGCTCCTCCGTATTCGACAGTCGCAAGTTGGTGCGCCGAATTTAGACATGGAAGAACATCGACAATGGACGACCCCCGCTCCGGACGCCCTACTACAGCAGTAACTGAAGAAATTGTGAAAAAAGTCGAAAACTCAGTTATGGCGGATCGTCGTGTCACGGTTCGTTTTATTGCTGAAAATGTAAAGATTTCAACGAGGAGCGTGCATAATATTTTACATGAACGCTTGGGTATGAAAAAGGTATCTGCGCGTTGGGTACCAAGAATGCTTACTGACACGCAAAAACAAACTAGACTAGAGATTTGTCAAGAAGCTTTGAACCTGATGCAGCAAGACCGGGAACTTTTTTTGGCGCGATTTATAACAATGGACGAAACATGGCTCCATCATTACGACCCAGAAACGAAACTGCAGTCTATGACATGGAAAAGGCCATCATCTCCAACTCCGAAGAAATTCAAGGTGAGCCCATCTGCCGGTAAGGTCATGGGCTCTGTTTTTTGCGAAAAAGGGGTATTAATGATTGAGTATCTCGAGCATGAAGCCACTATTACGGGCACTTTATACGCCAAACAAATAGCAACATTGCGCAATGAGATCCGCGAAAAACGGCGAGGTAAACTCTCGAAAGTTGTGCTGTTCCACCAGGACAATGCCCCGGCACACAAGTCCGCCGTTGCAATGGCTGCAATTCGTGATGCTGGGTTCGATATCCTTAAGCATCCTCCGTTTTCACCAGATCTTGCTCCCAGTGATTTCTACCTATTTCCGTGATTGAAACAATACCTGAGAGGCCAGAAATTTGAAAAAGACGACGCGGTAGCGCTGCAGTACAAGATTTTTTAAGTACTCAAGATGAGACCTTTTTTAAAAATGGAATTTTAAGTTTAGAAAGAAGATATACTAAGTGTATTATGCTAAAAGGTGACAATGTCGAAAAATAAAATGACATTTAGTAAAAGTTGTTTATAACATACTCATTCTCACTTTTTATTGAACGCCCCTAGTAGTATGTCCTTGGTCGCTTCTTACGACATCCACGCAAGAAACGATGACGTGTGATTCTTAATCATCATCACACGGGTAATCAGAGCCAGATTTCGCCTTGATAATTATTATTTTTGGTTATTTTAAGCTAATTCAAATTGGCAGAAGTGGCCAAGATTTTGTTGAAACTATTGTAATTACTTGCCATGGCAGAAGCGGCCAGATAATGGCAACAAACAATAGTGGCAGATGATAAAGCCAGATATGACACTAGTGTTCAGGTCAGACAGATTGATGGTGCCGGAACTAAGTCTGATAGATTAAGTTACAAAGAACTTTAGTTAGGTATATTTTTGTTATAATAGAGTACCGTAAAACCACATAACTATAGTCCTAGCCTGCAACAATAATCCAATTTTCGTCCTTATATTATCCTTAAAATATTATAGCTTACTGCTATTATTTCTGGGTATATAATTATGTTGTTAGGGCTAAAATAATTTGCTTTAGTCTAGCCATGTAGCTATCATATTTTAAGGATAATGTAAGGATGAAAATGGGACTATTGTTGCAGGCTAGGACTATAATTATGTGGTTTTACGGTACTGATTTTATCATCCATCTATTCTTGTCTTTAGTCCAAGGTGATTCAAACCATATTAAATTTGTTATTATATGTCTCAAGAGAACAATTATTAACTCGTGAGTCGTAATTTCCGTTAAGTTGCCTTTAAAACACCCGGAGGATTAAATATCTTGTGACGTCGTAATTTTGATACCGTATCCACTTCACAGCCGTTAAGTTTGCTATATAACTAACTTAACGACTTAATATAATGTACATGTATACGTGGCTTGGCGTATGTTACTGTCAGATGTCTGTCGACGTCAGGAACGGAAAATAAAGTCACTTTAGAATCCTATGCGAGATTGAATAACAAACATTCAAACATCCTTACAAACTTTCTCATTGTTAATATCAGTAGGATAGGATTAAAAGCTAGTAGCTTAAAACTAACAGCTAGTAGCTTACTTAAAACTATTACTATTACTATTTTTTTTAATTGGGTTAAAGTAATATTTAAACCTTAAACCTTGTTTGAGGCCTACCTACACTGTGTCATCCAGTCCGTGGACGTCACTCGAGAAACTTTTTGCCCCATCAGCCGAGTTCTGCGAGCGATGTGCCCTGCCCACTGCCACTTGACTCTGGCGATTCTCCGAGCTAGGTCGGTGACTTTAGTTCGCGTTGGATGCGGATGGCGCCGGACCGATCTGTTTGGCGAGCCTTGGGGTAGGCCTATGTTCAGCAGTGGACATCTTTCGGCTAAAATGATGATGATGATGAATATTTAAACCATTTTCCCAAACTCAGTCGGGACGGTAGTTATCTTCGCATAAATTAACGTTGTATATGGTTTTCAGAGAAACCGAACATAATGCGTTATCCCTTGATCCGTCCATTAGTGGGACTATCGCTAATCTTGGATTAGCTAAACCTTATAAACGCACAGATTGCAAACACCAACTATGAAACTCCATTAAGCTTTGCACGATTTGTTTTAAAATACCAGTAGGTCTTCTTCTAAGTCGTTTCTTAAGAGAAAGAAAGAAAGAAAATACATTTATTTACAACAACACAAGACACATCATCATCAATATTTTTAAAAAACAAAAGACAACACGGAAGCTAAAGGTAGAATGTGTCATTGCGGTTGCAAATCGGACACTGGCTCAGCATAATTCTGAGGCGTTTACAGCACCCCAGCGCTGATTTTCAGCCAGTACCTACCGTTGGTGACACCCGGATCGCTGTTTAGATAGATAAATAAACTGCACACTAATAGCTACATAACACTACATGCGTAAATAAATAATTTGTAGATTATAAAAGCAAAAAATAATAATAAAATTACTATATCTCACTTGCCGAATATATACAACCCTGCGCGGACTTAGTCGAAAAATGAAAAATGAAATAACCGAGACAATAAAACTCAAAGAAGTTTTGTGAAGAACAGAAGTCGTCGCCTTCAGGTGCGGTCCAAACGCGGCATGTAATTGCCAATCCGGAATGAATAAAAATAATGTCATCATCATCATTTCAGCCCAAAGACGTCCACTGCTGAACATAGGCCTCCCCCAAGGCTCGCCAAACAGATCGGTCCCGTGTCATCACCACCATTATTAATTAATCATACTGGACTGACATTTTTTAGTCAACCCACTTGCAATACATTTATTACCATATTTAATTTAATATAAAATACTTTTCATGCATTAACTAGATCGGTGAAGGTCGTTGTATACTCGGATCCTATGCTATAATATAATAAATGTGAAAGTGTGTCTGTTTGCCCTTCTTTCACGTCAAAACTGAGCGACGGATTACCGTGATTTCTTGTATGGACATAGTCAAAGGGCTGGAGAGTGACATAGGCCACTTTTACTACGGGAAAACACCTTTTAATCTACTTCAGCGGGAGCGAAACCGCGGGCATCAGCTAGTAAGTAAGTGTATAAACCGGGACTCAGTATAATGCTGCGCCAATCCTTAAAGTTGTTTTTCAATGGGACCCATTTAAAAAGTAAACACGCACTGTGACGACACGAACGCCTGTAACAATACAATACAATACAAATATTCTTTATTGATCACCAAAACAGTCCAGAAAACGTAAAAACGTGACACGTTTGTCGTTTGTATAAATTTAAATGACAACAAAAAGCTTTTGAAATTAATTGCATTAATTAAGTTTCAAATGAGTAGATTACGTAATTAAGTTATTAAATGTCACTCTTAATTTTGTTGGTTATTCAGAATTTGAAACGTAATTATAGCTTCTAAGGGCGATGGAAGCCCCACAACGGTCGAGACAAATGAACGAAGACAGAGCAATGCACGTCATTAAGACGCCATTTTGAAATTGCCCGCATTATTCTAGAAGATTCCGTAAGATGTGACATTGGGTGAATATTCAGCGTAGTTACGGTGTTTTATTTTCGTCATTACCGTTTCAGCCAATATTAGATTTAAATGATGCTCAGAGTTAACTTTTTATGAAAACTACAAACAGTGCCGATGCTGAAAATACTTATAGCTAAACTGTTTAAATGAGTCCTCCCCGCACGGTACAGGGGCTTGGGGGGGTACGACGACAAAGGGCTCCCACACAATTCTGCGATGCGATGCGATGCGACGCCGTATCGCAGGAACTAACGATGCGAATTGCTGCGATGCGATTTCGTGCGGTAAGCGCAAGGTTCAGTACCACTACCATGAGTTTACAGTGACCATACTCGATAGCGACTGCGTAAATGATTTGTATGGAGTCTCCATACAAATCATTTACGCAGTCGCTATCGAGTACCGTCACTGTTAACTCATGGTAGTGGTACTGGTGACCATAGTGAATGTATGGTCACACGAAATCGCATCTCAGCAATTCGGAGCAATTTGAGAGCCCAAAGGGGGCCAGGAGAGGTGCGGGCAGCGAGCGCGCCTCGTGTGCCGGCCGCCCGCACCTCTCCCAGAACCCCTTGGGTAACCTATCGATGTTTGGAAACTCTTTTACTCGAATTTCATTTATCCGAAAACGGTTCATCGACTTTTTAAAATCCATAAGTTTTGTTTTTCCACAACTTCACAATGCCACGGATACATTTAATCACAGTTTTATTTGCCAACAAATTCAAAATCCCGAATTACATTAATCCATTTTTTTATTTGCCAACCTAATCAGTTGCCATTATTTTCATAATCTAAATGGAACGAAAAACCGAAAGTATGTTTCTATTATCTACCTATCCAAACATCAGAGTAAGACAACATTGCTTAATTTTCAGCGAGCGAGCGAAGCGAGCGAGCAAGACGGTTCGGAGCGGAAGCGACTCGGATAGATTAGGTTCAAAGGCTAATGCGGGAGCGTAGCGGAGCGAAGCTCCCGCATTAGCTTTTGGTGTTAGTTATTTTTTTTATAACCACCTACAAAACCCCCTACCCACATGGCAAACTCAATAAAATATTTGGGCAACATTAAACAACAAAATGAATATTACGCTCCACACATAATTGTATGGTCGCCTTTTGTACCCCTGACCTTTGCGGAATAATAATTTTGCGGAATAAATATATATTTCATGCAGTTGGATTGTGAATCATTTGGCAAATAAAAAAATGGATTTTAAAACATTTGGCAAAAGAAAATATGGTAAATAAAATTTCGTTTTCGGAATTTTAATATTCGGGAATGAGCTTTTCGAGAATATGGTAGGTAACCCCCCCTTTGTCGTTATACCCCCAGCCCCGGGCTGTAACGCGCGGGCGAGGACTCATTTAAACGGTTTAGCTGTAGCTTGATCAAAGATTGATTGAATAATCGTGGGATGGTAAAGATGTATAACCGAGCTGTCAAAACGCATGTAAACCACATTCACACATGTAAAAAGCTATTGATTATGTACTAGCTAATATAATAAAATAAGTCATGGTTAGCTTCGTGGTTTGCCCTATGGCCCGTCAAGCAGATGGTCGTGGGTTCGAGCCCGGACTCGCACCTGTGTTTTTCGAAATTGATGTGCAAAGTTACCTACCCACATTTGAAATATACCATGAGCTTGACGGTGAAGGAATATATCGTAAGCAACCTGCTCACATCTGCGAGGAAATTCAATGGTGTGTGCGAAGTTTCCAGTCCGCACTAGGCCCGCATGGGATCTACGGCCCAAGGCTGGCTGTGCCCTGCAGAGGGATGTTATAGACTCAGCTGTAATGATAATGATGATGATATATCTCACCCGCACGATCCACACACTTGATCTGGTTGCCGACAGAATCGACTTATTTCACTGTACAATGAGAGAATTTGAAATAGTCACATTGAATGTAATATGTTTTAGAAGGGATTAGATTTTTTATTATTTTTATGTTTTATTTTATATACTAGACTACTTTTTACTTGAATATATATATTTTTTTTAATCTATTTTTAATTGAATTTGACTATTATTTTTGATATATTTTTATTATTATTAATTTTTAAATGTTTTTAATTGAAATGAATGTATTTTTTAAATTTGATATTGATTGGCCTATTTTACTAAATTTTAAGACTAATAATGAGTTTCTACTAACATAGGTATACTTAAGACTTTTTTTGTGATCACTAACAAAATTATGAATGTTACTTATAGGCCTTATTATTATGGAATTGTTATTTAAAACACTATTGCATTGGGTTATCCTGTAATGATAGTTGTTATGTGAAATAAATAAATAAATATTACATTTTTGCCCTTGACTGTCCACAACGTACCGCACTTGGTCTAAAATACCTAATAAGTACTTAGAATCGAAACCGAACCTTCATTACATCCTGAATCAAAAACATTATTAGGGATTTGAAACATTTTTCTAAGAAATATAAGTATTAAATCGAAATTCCAAGTGTCCAATTTACAACCGCAATGACACACTCTATCTTTAGCCTTCGTGCTATCCTTTTTGTAACATTCTTGATGTGTCTCGTGTTGCTGTAAATAAATGTATTTTCTTTATTTCTTTCAAATTTAAAAGGCATTATTTATAAATAAGACAGTAATATATTAATACGTAAAATATGTTACTTTGTTATTAACGAAATACCCGTCGTCGGCACATTATCACACTTGTGGCTGAAATGCATGACCATAATTTTTCAAGGTCGTTTTTAACCTGCGTGTGAGTTGGTTCCAACAATAAATTGTGTTAATAAATTGTGAGGCTCAAGTGCCTTTGTCGGTTATATGTTTCATATGGTACTTTGTTTGGTACAAGTTATGAGGAACAGCGTTAATGCCAGGAAACGCCGAGAGTGTTGGCGCGCTAAGTATAAAGTATTAAGTCTAAGTGTTATATCAGACGTCTAGTTATCTACAAACCAAATTTTATTCAAGTCCATCCAGCTGTTGCATCCAGCTTAGCGTAAAGAAGTAACAAACGCAGACGCACGCACACACGCTCATACTCACAAACTTTTGCCTTTATAATATTAGTGGGAGTGGGATAATGCATATTCGTATCACATTGTTGGTCTCTCAGAAAAGAATAAGGCTCGTAAGTCGGCAATAGCTGTTGGCTTGGACCACCAAACCAAGCACATAGGCGTCTCACTTTGCCCCCTGATATAGTCTCTCGCTTCGGGGTAAGTGAACAATAACTTTTTATTGTTTTCGTTCAAACAGCAAAGGGTATTAATTTGAGTGATACGCTTGGATCTATCTAGACAAACCGGCCAAGGCAAGTCAAGACATGCGCAGTGTATTCCGCAATATGCGGAATATATTCAACTAGCATTTACCCATGACTTCGTCCGCGCATAAATGAAATTCATGGTCAACTTACGATCTCTATCCCGAGGGAAATTCCAAAAATCCATTTTATAGCACCTCTATGATTCTAAAGAAATGGTTACAGAAACAGAGTAGTACGGATTGAAAATATAAATCACGATTTTGCCTTATCCCCTGGAATTATCTGAAAATCCTTAAATTAGAAGTTAGTAATTTAGTATGTCTGTCTGTGGCATCTTATATTAAACGGGTGAGCCAATTTGGAGGGGTTTTTATACTTGAAAGGTTTCTTGGCGATGGTTCTTAGATATGTTTTTAAATTGCTCCAGCTTAAAAGTTATCAGCTCTTTTGCACGCTGCGGCAGTGGGGTTTCACTCCGCAGTTTAGGTATATTCGGCCGGCGCTCCTCCCGGGAGGAGTATGGCAGTAGGTTGTCGCGCGGCCTTCAGTTCGCACGCTAGCCGCGTCGCGCGTAATTAAGCATCTTTTTTTTCTGTGATTTTTGCAACAAACAATGACTTCTAAACGATATTATAAATAACTTACTTACATACTAAAGGTAGTTTACTGAATTAATACACACTGTTTATCTTTCTTGATTTATATACCTACCAAATATGGGCGAGTGGGAACCCTGTGCCCTTGGTTTCGGATCAGCGGTGCCCAACGGAATATGAACGGTCGTATCACACGATAAGTTTTAATTTCGCGTGCACGCAGTAGGAGTAGGAAAGTTTTTATACCTAAAGTTGACCTTTGTTCGAGAGTGATCCTTCTGTACGTTAGTACTATTACTTATTCTGTGGCTGCGGCAGGGATCTTAGACTTAATTGCGTTGGGCGTTTTTAAATTTTTAATTTATAGTTACGCGTATAGTACGTGAGTGCGTCCGTGCGAGCCTGCGTGAATTCATCCATGTTTGTTTGCGTGCATGCGTGCGCATACATTTTTAAGTAACGGCGTCTTTTCCAACTTTTTGAACTCCACCCCAGCTGCATCAGCAATTCCATTGAACAAATATTCCCGAAATGATTCGTCGTCAATTTTCCATCCATGCCCGTATAATCGTTTCTTGTTTACTGCGCACAATTTCCGCTTTGCCATAGGGAATTGCACTCCAAACACTGTGCGATCAATATGGCTCGAATAGATAGCCCTAGAGGCCTAATGTTACATTTTTATGCAAGGAAATTGCTCAGGCAGTGATAAGTTTCAAGGGAATGGTCGAAGCTGATCAGTATTTGCCAGGCGTGTATATGAATGATGTATTATCCAGATGTGTAGACAGAAATAGATAGATGGATAGATAAAAATAGTTGCTTGAGGAAAGGCAATGCAGACTGCACTATGTAGTAAGGCAGTGCAATAAGTTGTCAGGTTTATTAGATAGACGAGTCGTGTCGTGGAAATCTTTAGTTCTTAAATTCTAAAATTAACCCTAACAACATTAAAAATACACATACTTACGTATAATGAAAAACTAACAAATAATGAATACAATAAAATAATATTACATATACACCGTGAAATTTTAGTGGTTGTTTTCCCGAAACGAGGTGATTTAGTATCGATTGTACAATCGATTTATAATTACTATTTTGACTAGAGTCAAAAATCCAATTGTGAAAAACGAAAGTCGAAAATGACCGCAAACCAATAGTAACGCTTCGTTGGTACCTAACCTATCGTACGATCGTACGCTATTTGTACCAACGAAGCGTTACTATTGGTTTGCGGTCATTTTCGACTTTCGTTTTTCACAATTGGATTTTTGACTCTAGTTAAAATAGTAACTATAAATCGATTGAACAATCGATACTAAATCACCTCGTTTCGGGAAAACAACCACTAAAATTTCACGGTGTATAATAGACTACATAAAAACTACATAGGTACAGTCGAAGTCATGAATATCTGTACAGCTATCAGGTCAAATATACGTAAACACCAACCATATGGTTCGTAGCATATAGAGTTATATAGATACTTTTGACGTCTTGTTAACGTACACATATTTACGACCTTGACTGCACACGTATGAAACAGAGAGCAGACAACATCTCTCTAAGACGAACTGTCAAGCCAGTACCTATTCCCTTATGCGATTCAGCAAGGTGACAAGTTTAGTGACTGCGATCACTTGATGTCACTTGGAAACCGATCCCACAGACTGACAGCGTATACAGCGACTGTGTGTGTGTGTGTCTGTACTGAATTTAGGTGGTTGATTTATACTAGGACAAAACACACACTAAGGGCAGTATGTTATTTATACGCGTCGTCACTTTGGTGCGGGAATCACGAACACCTGTAAAGGAACTGAACGGAAAAAAATACTTTGCTCACCCGTGACCTTAAATCACACAAGCCCAACTATCACCACCACCAAACTACACTTCACACATTACATACACAATTCTCGCATAATCGTTACTGTCATAAGGTCGCGGGTGAGCAAAGTAACAGTTTCAGCTCATTAATATAGACCTCCGAAAAGTAACGCCTGATTAAATGAATTACTTGAACATCCTGTAACAACGAAAAACGTAAATTTTGAGTAGGTACGTTCCTAAATCCCTAAATAGGATTAATGGAGGAGGAATGTAAGAAAAAGGATTTATTTTATAAGTACGAACGTTAAGAGTTCTGATGTTACACGAATGTGTATTTGCTTTAAGAGCGTATTCACGTCCTTTTTGTTTGTTCAGCCTTCTTTTTCGTAAATATATCTTTAAGCTGCCGACTTTCACGGTTGCCTACAAAAAGTTTCTAGGTAGTTTAGGTTGTGAAGTTCTGAATCGCACTGGGCCCGCTTGGTTACTGCACACTGGGTTCTACTAAAGCGGGCTGTAACAGCCCAAAGTCAAAGTCAAAGTCAAAATTCTTTATTCAATTTAGGCATCAATTGATGCTCCTATGAACGTCGAAGAATCTTCCACCGGTTCGGAAAAAACCCTGTTGAGAAGAAACCGGCAAGAAACTCAACAAGGTATATTTTTTTCAATCAGATCTACATTGTTATTAAATTACATACATCTAAAGTATTTATACAATTAAATTTTTTAACACAGTAGATACGCTATTTGAGACTAGGGATCGCCAATGCGGATCGGAATTATTTCCAAACTTTCCCACTTTTTAGAAAGGAGGCCTGTACTGTTCTCAGCAATGGGAGTGTGGGATAGGCCTCAATAGAGAGTTCCGCCTTTTGGCTGATGTTATGCCTGAGGACCGAAGTTCGAAATAAGAAAGTAGAAATTAGTATACTTTAGGTACATCCGAGATGACAAACTTCGCTAATGTGAAAGGTTGTGGCTGTTTCTGTGATTGATGTCTAGTATGTTCATCGTCAAGAAGAGACTATTTAATATACCTCAGGCGTGTTATATAATAGACAATTATATTATAACATGGACAGGGATGCTTGTTAATAATTCCGATCCGCATTGGACTGTACCACTACCATGAGTTTACAATGACGGTACTCGATAGCGACTGCGTAAATGATTTGTATGGAGTCTCCCTACAGAGTGCTTAGTATAAGTTTTACTTCACCAAAATACTTCTAGATCGCGTTTACGTAAAAATTTCAATTCTATGGAAACATGGACGCGCGGCCGCGGAGCGCTGTCCATGTTTCCCTAGTAATTGATTTTGTTACGTAAACGCGATCGAGAAGTATTTTGGTGAAGTAAAACTTATACTAAGCGTACTGGTTAGATCAATTTACCAAAACCGTTATTTCCTAGTATCAAAATTACTACTCGCAATTTTTTCCTAAATGCTTTTTTCTCACTAGGTATAGTATTTTTAATAACATTATTAAGTAATTTTAAGTAAAAAAGTTAAAATTCGCGATATGGGTCACAGTAAATGTTGTGTTGTAAAGTGTAGAAAAAATGGGATGAGTTCATGCAAGTTTTATTCGTTTCCAATATCAAAATGGAAATCGGAGCAAAGACGTAAATGGATAGCTGCTGTGAAGAGAAAAAAGTAAGCGACTTAACCTAGTATGATATTACTGGACTTATTTCATCTAATGAACAGAGCTCTTATTAAGTAGCTTTAGGCTTTCTTTTTAAGTAGGTAGTTTGGCCGTTGGTTCTAAGCTCTTCAACGGCTCTCACATGCTGTGCTAATACTAATATTTTCCCTTTTTGCACAGTTTGAGGTTGGAAATTTTCATGTTTCAATTTCATGTTTCATTTAATTTCGCTCAAATTAATCCTAATATCGTTATCAAACAATCTAATTACTATAGTTTGTCAAATCTCAACGCCACTATAATTGTGGCCGCTAGGGGCGCTGTCATCGCACACATCCTACTAATATTATAAACGCGAAAGTTTGTAAGTATGGATGGATTGATGTTTGTTACTCTCTTTCATGCTAAAACGGTTTGATGAATTCTGATGAAATTTGGCACACAGATAGTTTGTAATCCGGATTAACATATAGGATACTTTTTATCCCGGAAAAATGCATAGTTTCCGCAGGATAGCGATAAACGAATTCTTCGCAGACGGAGTCGCGGGTATTAAGTAATACTGCGTTTCTCTTGTCTGTTATTTCTGCCACATACATTCGTCTGTTGATATTTATTAATTTCTGAGTAATTGGTTGTCTGGAAGAGATCGCTTTTTAGCGATAAGACCGCCTATTGTCTACCTGAATTTTTATTTTTGTAATGTCACTGTAGGTACTGTTTTTGGTGATCAATAAAGTATATTTGTATTGTATTGTATTGTGGCAAGCAGCAGCTCGTAGCGAATAAACAAGGAACGCTCTCGCTCGCCACGGCACTGACCCCATTTGCCAATGATTTAGTAATTTCGAGTATTACGCCTCAATAATCAAACGAATTGTGCGTCCCGATCCGCAATAAAACCGCAACCCTTCAGTCATTACATTTTAATAGCGCAAAATTACGGGAAAATCGACACGTTGGCGTCACAAAATGACAATTTTTTTATCGCATCCGCCTCCAGTTATGAGTTGCCTGATTTATTCGTGGTTCGTGCGTGATTTTATTAAAAGCCCACAGCTTTGCTTGTTATCTTTGCCAGAGCCCCATTTAAACGGAGCTCTGGCAAGATTGGGCGTGATTTTCTACCAGAATGTTGGGCATGGGCTTTTGGGATTACGCTTCGTGAATATTTTCTGGAGACGCTGATAAGTTAATGTTTCTCGTAGCACAGATAATATAATAGAGATCCCTTCATTGTCATTAGGGAAGGCGAACTCTCTTTGTATTTGTACAGGCAAGTGCAAAAATATGTAGCGATTTAATCGTCTCATCATTTGAATTTGAATTAGGTATGTACCAATACCTTAATTCGACGACTTAAGACCTTAAGAGCTATGGGACAAATTTATGAGCAAGTTATAGTACGCACTCATATTTTTACACTTGACTGTATTGTAAATTATTATTTAAAAACCGCCTGTAAGGGAAACAACACCCGCAAAAACTTAGCCTGAAAATCAACCCTGATGCTATTGCCAACCGAATGGTTGACGTAACCAGAGCAAAGAGGGATAAGATGTTTACTAAACGAGTAAAACAAGCGCTGAGAACTGACAGAAAGAGTGCTCCGACTGGGCAGCACCTCTCAAGACCCTTTAGTATTGGTGAAGTTGTGGATGGCATTAAGCTTTTAAAATACGGCAAAGCAGCGGGGCCAGACAACATCTTTAATGAATTCATTAGAGCCATGGGCCCGGTGAGCGTAAGCTGGCTTGCTGCGCTTTTTGACTATATTTTACTTAACAACCGGATACCTAAGGAATTCAAGCTGGCAAAGGTCATTGCGGTACTGAAGCCTGGCAAAACAGACGACCGACCTGAAAATTTCCGCCCCATCTCCCTTCTCAGCTGTATCTACAAGCTTCTGGAACGCCTTATACTCACTAGAATAACCCCATACGTAGAGGCTGTCATACCACTCGAGCAGGCTGGTTTCAGAGGTGGCAGAAATTGCACGGATCAAGTCCTAGCCCTAACCACGCATATTGAAGCTGGGTTTCAGAGGCAACTAAAATCCACTGCAGTCTTCGTGGACTTAACTGCTGCTTATGATACGGTGTGGAAACAAGGGCTGCTATTTAAAATTATTAAAACAATTCCAAGCAGGGAAATAGTAGATATCATCATGAGCATGCTTAGTGAGAGGGAGTTTGAGGTCTACCTGGGTAATGCCAAAAGCCGAAAGAGAAAACTCAACAATGGCCTGCCACAAGGCTCTGTACTTGCCCCGACTCTTTTCAATCTATATATCCACGACTTACCGCCAACTGAGTCCACCAAATTCGTTTATGCTGATGATATTGCACTTGTATTTCAAAGTAGAGACTTCAAGTCTGGCGAGGAAGTGTTATCATCCGATTTATCAAAGCTCAATGAATATTTTAACTCCTGGCGTCTGATACCAAGCCCAAGCAAGACAGAAGTGGCGTGCTTCCACCTTAACAACCGTATGGCCAAGTACCAACCAGCAGTATCTTTCAAAGGGGAATTACTAAAGTTCAATCCCTGCCCGAAGTACCTTGGAGTGACACTGGATAGGACTCTGACGTACAAGGAGCACCTCCAAAAAGTATCTCTAAAGGTTGCCTCACGGAACAACATCCTCCATAAGCTCTGTGGCACTACCTGGGGTGCCTCCGCTGATTGCCTGCGTACGTCGGCTGCAGCGCTCGTCTTCTCGGCAGCCGAATACTGTGCTCCGGTGTGGCTTGAGAGTGCACACATACAAAAAGTGGACACTAAATTGAATGAGGCAATGCGATGTGTCTCGGGCACAATCAAGTCTACTCCCCTACACTGGCTCCCATTTCTCAGCCATATTGCTCCGCCACATCTCCGCAGGATGCAAGCGTTGAAAAGAGAAGCGGAAAAAATACAGGCCCACCAGTCTCTGCCTGTTCACCAGCCTTTCTGTCACCCTCCACCCCAACGGCGTAAATCTCGGCACCCTGCTTGTATGACAGCCCAAAACCTAGGGGATTTTGACATCGGACAGAGGTGGAAGGATGAGTGGAATACGCGAACTACTGGAACTGCCCTGCCAACTATAGACCCCTCGGTTAAACCAGATGGTTTCAGTCTGCCACGCAAGCTCTGGTGTCGCTTGAACAGACTGAGAACAGGGCACGGACGCTGTAACTACTTCCGACACAAGTGGGGTTGGCGGGACTCGGCCCTCTGCGAATGCGGCGAGGAGGCTCAAACTATGGAGCACATTGTACAGCGCTGCCCTCTACACTCATACTCGGGCTCCCCTGGAGATCTATACAATCTGACACCTGACGCAATCTCGTGGCTGGGGACCCTGAATGTGGATTTATAAGTAGTATGTAGTTTCTTTCTTTAGTGTAATTGTTTAATGTTTTACGCCATACGATTAAATAAATTTAAAAACTTTTATGTGCAATTAGTAGTATATACAAATCCTATTCTATCCTACTAATATTATAAATGAGAAATTAGTGAAGACTTTGGGATGTTTCTATGTTTGTTAGTTAATCAATCACGCAATAAACAGATTTGGATGAAACTTGGCGTACATATAGACAAACATTTGATTAAGAGAAATAGTAGATTGATAAACGAGGGTCGTAAGTGATCAATTACACCCAAGATATTTATAGTTCGCGGGTGTATTTGATCATTTACACTCGACTTGAACACTCTAATTTTCATCACAAATGCGAGGAAATAAAGAAAAACCGTTAGGTATGTTAAAAATGTATACGCAATTTGTAACAGAGTGGAAGAAAATTTATTGCTCCAAACCGTAAAAAAAAAAATAAAAAAAAAAAATATTAGGGGACAATCTTACACAAATCGACTTTTTTTTTTATTGATAGAGGGAGGCAAACGAGCAAGTGGGTCACCTGTTGGTAAGCGATCACCACCACCCATGAGAACCAGAAACCCCAGAAGGGTCACTAGTCCGTTGCCGGCCTTTAAGGGAACAATACACTCTTTTCTTGAAGGACCCGATGTCATAGTTAGTTGGAAACACCGTAGACGGGAGTTGATTCCACAATTTAACTGTGCGTGGCAGAAAATGCCGACGGAAACGCACAGTTGTAGATGTATATTCATCACCTAGTCCCAAACTAAGCAAAGCTTGTACTATGGGTACTAGACGACGATAAACATACTTATATAGATAAATAAATACTTAAATACATAGAAAACATCCATAAGTCAGGAACAAATATTCGTGCTCATCACACAAATAAATGCCCTTACCGGGATTTGAACCCAGGACCTCTTGCTTCGTAGGCAGGGTCACTACCAACTAGGCTAAAGCGGTCGTTAAACCGTCTTTTGTTTTTTTTTTAATGGCCTCGCGCTCTTTGGCTTTGGCACATTCAGCCAGCACTGGCCAGCAGCACTATGCCAGCATGCAGGTTTGGAGGTAAGTATTACGCATTACAATCTCCTTGTTTACCAGTTCGTGGATATAAAGGAGCACCATTCGGTTTTTAAATTTACTTACATCCCTAAAGATTTAAATCGAATTTACAACACGAATTTCAAGTTAAATGCAACCTACTTTCAGAGCTTAACTGATGAAAAGATAATGATTATTTCGGTAATGCCTTACCCAGAAACAATTAGTAATAATTTAATTAATAATTTAATATTATATTTATTATTTATTTTTAATATGAAGCCTTGAGTTTTGAAATAAAATTTATTATTTGTAACTTAAAAAATAACCTTTTTGCTGAGTGCACTTTTCATACCTAATACATTGTCACCCTTATCCTTATATCCATCCTTAACAAGTTCTAAATCAATCCAATCAATACAAGTGGGTAAATTTTGACTTGAAATATTTGATCTTAATAATAATTAACATAGACCAAACATACCTACACAATTTATTGAATCAGGCTTTACTTTGCGGAGGTCCATGTCAATGAACTGAAACAAATACTTTGCTCACCCGCGACCTTACGATAGTTACGTTTATTTAATAAATTGTGTGTGTTTGTATGAAGTGTAGTTTGGTGGTGGTGATAGTTGAGTTTGTGTGATTTGTTTGCGTTCGTACAGTGTGGAGGTGGAGGAACTGCATGAACACACATTTCTTGCATAAACGTAACTATAATTAGGTCGCGAGTTAGCAAAGTAAGTAATTGTTTCAGTTCAAACATACACATACACACGCCAAATTAAATACAGGGTTATTTGTAATTCACTAGCATCCTTTTAACCCCTAAACTCCACCACCACCACTTAAACAAATGTTTTTTGTTTTACGGCTTTTGTCATAACTTAATATTTTTGGTAAAATAACGTTTTGAAAATTTGAGATTACCTACCTCTTATTTTTACGATACTCTGTGTATTTATATGGAAAAAAAGAGCATCATTTTAAAAAGTCGTAAAACAATAAACATTTGTTTGACTGATAGGAATTCAGGGTTAAGAGGATGTCAGTGAATTACAAATAACCCTATATAATATATATAAGCTCATAAAATAATAGACATGCCTTTTCAAATAATAGTATAGGGATACAATAATTTTAGGGAAAACAAACAACAAATGTATCATGGCTTAACAAAACCCATGAAAAACACGCACGAGTTTGGCTGATGAAAACTTGCGATCCAACATAATACCTAAAAGGACACCCTTAATACTTGCTTATCCTCCTTAAAAATCAACATACCTGCTCAAATATCAATCTGCCATTGCAAATTAAAATCAAAAACCAAACAACTAAATTCAAAATCCCTTGGCAAATACATCCGCTTAAGACCTGTCGCGATACACTAAATTATGGGAAGAAAAGTGAATCCAGTACGATTGAAAGTGAATGCTGTGTAGTCAACAGTAGGCTCAAATTCGCTTGTTTTGGAAGGTTTGTAGGCCGTTTTTGACGAAACATACGACACTTAGGTTTAAATTTGACAAAGGTCCTCCAGGCAAAGGGATAATGGTGTTAAACTGTGTGTAATCGCTTTTTTTAATGATTCGCTCTCGTGTTTCGTTTTGCTATTCGAAACGGGTACGGAAAAACAAGCCCCGTTTTAGATCTTTGCTTTTTGACGAAATGCTTCGTTTTCGGTGACAAAGTGGGGTCAGGGAAAAATTATGGCATATTTATTTTTCTTCTCTATCTTCAGTTGATATGTCGTTTTTAGGGTTCCGTACCCAAAGGGTAAAAACGGGACCCTATTACTGAGACTCCACTGGCCGGCGGTCTGTCTGTCACCAGGCTGTAAGTATCTCATGAACCGTGATAGCTAGACAGTTGAAAATTTGCGCGTTGGTTGGCACAGGACCGATCTGGTTGGCGAGCAAGTTTGAAATGACGAATGATGATGATGAATGATATTCTCAGTCGCGTACGTGCATGTTCAGATATTTTAAATGATGACAATGATTATTATTGCCGAAATGCATTCCTTGCTTTTTTTTTAAAAGGTTGCCTGGAAGAGATCGCTTCGAAGCGATAAGGCCGCCCATTGCTTACCTTATTTTTTTTTTCATGTACTTGTTTTTCTGTATTGTATTATTTGTGGTGTACAATAAAGAGTCATTATATTGTTTGTAATGTTGTCATTGTTGTTGTCATTGTCATTGTGTTGTTGTGTTGTATTGTATTGTATTATTATTATTGCATGAATGACTAACAAACATCCAAACATATTCACAAAATCTCCCATTTATAATATTAGTTGGATAGAATAAATCGCCCCCTTACTGCTAAAACCGACTAACCTCCCTTTTTGGCAAAAATGAGTTATACGTACCGTTAGAATACGCTTTCCAAGCTCTATCTGGTGGTAAAACCCGTTTTTTGATACGCCGCTCCGTTCTTGATTTAGCCTCCAGCTTAAGGGAGGTTATTGGTGATTTTCAGAAATAAATAACAAGCAAAAGCTACCAAGTGTATGTTAATGAATAAAATAGCAATTTTATTACTGCATAAAGCGACTAAACCATACATAGTCGTTTTTTGCTGTAAACTATAAAACAAATATGGCATTTCGGACGTCTGAAAAAACAATCAAACCTAACCTTAGTACTTTTTTCCTGTACTAAAGTATTGCATCGATTAAAATATTCAACTGCAAAAACAAACTAAACGTAAATAGTTGGTTTTGAATGTAACGTTTCTCCTATCGTCGGCAGAATTACTAGGGGCGTTCAATAAAAAGTGAGAATGAGTATGTTATAAACAACTTTTACTAAATGTAATTTTATTTTTCGACATAGTCACTTTTTAGCATAATACACTTATTAAATCTTTTTTCTAAACTTAAAATTTCATTTATAAAACAGGTCTCATCTTGAGTACTTATAAAATCTTGTACTGCAGCAACTACCGCGTGGTCGTCTTCAAATTTCTGGCCTCTCAGGTATTGTTTCAATCTCGGAAATAGGTAGAAATCACTGGGAGCGAGATCTGGTGAATACGGAGGATGCTTAAGGATATCGAACCCAGCATCACGAATTGCAGCCATTGCAACGGCGGACTTGTGTGCCGGGGCATTGTCCTGGTGGAACAGCACAACTTTCGAGAGTTTACCTCGCCGTTTTTCGCGGATCTCATTGCGCAATGTTGCTATTTGTTTGGCGTATAATGTGCCCGTAATAGTGGCTCCATGCTCGAGATACTCAATCATTAATACCCCTTTACCATCCCAAAAAACAGAGCCCATGACCTTACCGGCAGATGGGCTCACCTTGAATTTCTTCGGAGTTGGAGATGATGGCCTTTTCCATGTCAAAGACTGAAGTTTCGTTTCTGGGTCGTAATGATGGAGCCATGTTTCGTCCATTGTTATAAATCGCGCCAAAAAAAGTTCCCAGTCTTGCTGCATCAGGTTCAAAGCTTCTTGACAAATCTCTAGTCTAGTTTGTTTTTGCGTGTCAGTAAGCATTCTTGGTACCCAACGCGCAGATACCTTTTTCATACCCAAGCGGTCATGTAAAATATTATGCACGCTCCCCGTTGAAATCTTTACATTTTCAGCAATAAAACGAACCGTGACACGACGATCCGCCAAAACTGAGTTTTCGACTTTTTTCACAATTTCTTCAGTTACTGCTGTAGTAGGGCGTCCGGAGCGGAGGTCGTCCATTGTCGATGTTCTTCCACGTCTAAATTCGGCGCACCAACGTGCGACTGTCGAATACGGAGGAGCATTAGACCCTAAAGTGTCCCGCAAATCTAAATTGACTTGGTCCGTAGAAAAATTTTTCAAACACAAGTATTTGAACTAAAACAATTACTTTGCTCACCCGCGACCTTACAATAGTTACGTTTATGCAAGAAATGTGCGTTCATGCAGTTCCTCCACCTCCACACTGTACGAACACACACAAATCACATAAACCCAACCATCACCACCACCAAGCTACACTGACGCGTTTCGAACTCAACCAGAGCTCATCTTCAGAGTTACCACAACCGTATGCTATGCTACCAAACGTTAAACTAACAAACCAAAACAAATGTTTTAACTTGTCACTGTAACTTCTCAAGTACCCACTTTATTTTTCTTATTCTCAAACTACCCCACAAAAATTAACTTTTATTGACATATTTAAAACTACCTTGAATTTTTTTTGTTTGCTCTGGATGCTCTGGAATGCATGGAAATAATTAGGTACAACACTATGGGGTCTATTATTAATGAACAGGTAAATTTAGTATCTTCTCCTTTACTGCGGCTTGGGTCGAATTTGAACAGTTAGTATTAATTAAATATGCCTTATAAATAAATAAACAAAAAAAAAATTCAAGGTAGTTTTAAATATGTCAATAAAAGTTAATTTTTGTGGGGTAGTTTGAGAATAAGAAAAATAAAGTGGGTACTTGAGAAGTTACAGTGACAAGTTAAAACATTTGTTTTGGTTTGTTAGTTTAACGTTTGGTAGCATAGCATACGGTTGTGGTAACTCTGAAGATGAGCTCTGGTTGAGTTCGAAACGCGTCAGTGTAGCTTGGTGGTGGTGATGGTTGGGTTTATGTGATTTGTGTGTGTTCGTACAGTGTGGAGGTGGAGGAACTGCATGAACGCACATTTCTTGCATAAACGTAACTATTGTAAGGTCGCGGGTGAGCAAAGTAATTGTTTTAGTTCATTAATATGGACCTCCGCAAAGTAACGCCTGATTCAATAAATCACAAGTATTTGATAACGGGGCGCAGTTAAATTTTCTCCATTTTCGCTAATGTACTCAATAGCATTGCAAAGAAATTACCGTATTTTTTTTTAAAACAAAAGACAGTTAGTTTTTTTTTCATAGCAATCAGCTAGATAGATTAGCTTTACCGGCCAGTATTTAATTTCCTAATATTGAAAGAGTTTGCATCTCATTCTCACTTTATATTGAACGCCCCTCGTATAGTACAGGAAGTACAGGCAAAACCGCTTAAGAGCGCGTAAGCGGCCCCTCCCCCCCGCACTTAGTCGCATTGCAACCTTGATCGAGAATGCACACGCGCGCGCGCATCCCATTTTGAATTTATTTTCTAATGAGTTCAAGATCTCGACAACTTTTAAATCTAGACTTGGAGACGATGATACGAATAAAAGTAAGTACAAATTAACTGTTTACTGTTTCTAACCTACCTAAACTTTGAAGAGTGTAGAGAGTGTAGTGTAGAGTCTGTGTATTATAGTTTTAAGCTACTTATTATATTTATCTAATTGCAATAAATAGTGAAAATAATTAAAAGTGAGCGTTGAAGTCTCGGGATTCTTTTTTTGTTGCGTTAAATGACAACAAATCGCACGGCCTTGACCGCACCTTAGCGCACCTCAGCGTACCTTAGTAACAAAATTGTTTTGTTTCAGATTTTGAAAATAAGCACGAATCGTCAGATGGTGGTGAGGTACAAATAAAGATAAAGTAACAAAAAAAATCAAGCAGGCCATTGAATTAGACCGTATTAAGTATTAAAGCTACTTGTGTTTCATATCGACTTGTATCTCATCATTTGTAACTTTTCTTTGTTTGTTTATTTTCTGTACAATAAAGACAAGTATTTACCAAAGTATTTACTTACTTACTTAAGTACCTATTTGTTTTATTTGTCGCAGTTTGAGGTTAATTTTTTTGTGGTCGCTTTAAGTAGGTAAATAAAAGGATGTAAGAGAACTATTTTATTTATGATTACTGAATGTCTTGCTTTGATAGACATTATTGACAACGTTTAATATTGAATACTTATTTAAGACCATCTGCGAAAAGGGTATTAGGTATACCTGAAGAGTACCATGGCTGGTTTCAGTCACTTGTCTGCGAAAATATCGTAGACCGCGTGCGAGATGTGGCCGAAGGCGAGTCAAGTGACGAATAATGACTATGTGGGTTAACGATATACCTATAATATGATTATTTTTGGTATTTAATAATATTTTTTTGTAATGACGTGTATTTCGATCTATAATGTCGAATACTATTAAAGTTATATTTTGATTTATACCAAATACAAGGTTTTGATAAAGATAAGCTGTTTACTTTCTTTGAACCATACCAGCCCTCGGATAATGAACAAAAACTTCCTTGTTGTGATTATTCAATGACACGTTATTGTTTTTTTTAGGTTTTATATTCCTCCCTGTGGTTACAAGGGACTTTTTGGGTTCATTTCCATAATATTAATTGTTAAATATTTATTAAAATGGTCATTTTTGTCTTGTTTGATGTTCAATGTTGCTTTATAGTCAAATAATCGTCAGATTTGTAAATATAACTCCATGATAATTTATATACAAATAGAATAGAGTCAAAATAACTGCAATCGTTACAAAGGATTTCGCTTCGCCCCATTGGATCTGTGCAGTTTGTAAAATTAGCTAAGTGACAAAACATACTAATTACATTTTAATACTTTAATGGCGCTTAATTTCGAAACGTTACACATCTCCTACAAGCAAAACCGACTATCTGCGCCACTTTTTTTACTCAAAGCGTGATTTTACCTACTTATATTGGGTATAGGCTAAATTTCTTCATACTGTTTTACTTACAGATAACCCATCTAAATAAAAATACAAAAACATTTCAATAAATGTTAGGTTTTATTAGAGAACGTACCACTCAAACCTTTAAATGCGTTTTTCTCGAAACTATCATTGATGCAGTTAGTCGGTTTTAGCAGTAAGGGGACGAAATTATGTAGATGTTACATAGAATAAGAAACTGCAAATATGAATTATTTATATTTACCGTCAAACTTCACTTTCTGGGCTACTAAAGACGTCCAATGGTGTGAATTTGCCATATATCCACAGAAATGTCAGCACTTCTATGATAGCAACAAGACATGTAAAAAGCAACCTTCTAGTTAAGACATAGGGCTGCTTACCCAATGCAGACGCTCCACAAAAGGATGATAAAATACCCAAGTAGGTGATAAATATATTCGGAACTGTATTAAGATGACAATCAGGAATTTCTTGTGTGAATTACTTTATTTATGTCCTCGTTAAGCGGGGTCTCACAGCATGTGATAAGTCATCGGCGATTTATTTATTTCCTTACTCTGAACTTTTAGCACTTGAATAAATACGGAGCAGAATAAAAAGTTCAAACAACGTCGCGCACGCATTACACTACTACACGCACTACATTATGTGTGCGTGACCTGTACAGACAGGACGGGGGGGCGTGCACCGGCGCCCGCTCGGAGACAAACTGGTTTGAACTAGCTCCGTGAGTAGACAAAGTTCAGGTGTGTCGCCAGCGACGACGCGACCGTTTAGCGTTTAGCTACATAGTTCGGGTGTTCGGTTGTTTTTAAAGATGCCTACCTGTTGTAGTGTTTGTAGATATACAGATATTAGATACTTAGGTACTTTTTTGAATAAAATAATTTGATTTTTAATTTTTTTTTTACAACCCTATGATAATAGGTAAAGAATTTCGAGCTCTGTTCGGAAGCTTTTATTCTGCTCCGTATTTATTCATGTGCTTTTAGGGCCTGGAAACACTGCATGCGATCTACCTGCGATCCGTTCAGCTCATGTAAGTATAACTATACCGACCAAGTGCATGTTTCCCCCGCAACTAAGCGCGCAGTTTATAGCTAAACCGTTTAAATGAGTCCCCGCTCGCGCGGTACAGGGGCAGGGGGTATGACACAGAAATAATAAAGAGGATAGAAATGCCTTTTTTTTTTAATGAGTCGCCAGAGGGGCCAAAGACGCGAAGTCTTTGCTATTTTTTACTTTAGGGTAGGAAGAGTGACTTGTGCTCGGGAAAAATCCCTTCGGACGAACTGGGAATGGAGGGCCCAGACAGTGTCCGACTTGCACGGACTAAAAAACCCGGTCACAAGTCCCCTTCTCTATTGATTATTAATACAAAAAACGTGTGCTTTATATTTTGAGGAGGGGAGGGGTAGGGAGGGGACTTAATCTACCCACAGTGTCCTGCCTCAGCCATTTGCTGGAAGGCCGGGAGAGGAGCATGCATTCTCCCGCTGGGCACTGGGGGGTGCTTAGGTCGGTCTTTTATGTTTTTACCCGTTGGTTTATTCCTTGACCGACCCTCGCCCGTTTCTGTACAATTACTTAGAGCTATTGGTTGGGTTGGTGGGATTTCCTGTCATATGCATTTATCTATAACTACGGGCTTCCTTTCTTTTGCCCTGCGATGGAAGGGTGGGTCGGAGATCTTTTGGGCCCATTGTGTGGCTTTGGATGCCATCTTTTGGGCGGGGCTACCCTTTATGTCTGATGGTTTTTTGGCATGCTGTGTGTTTTTTTGCGCTTGTCTCCTAGCGCTACCCTCTTTTCGTTACCGCTTCCCTCGATAGTTTTCCTGCTATAATAATTCGGAGGGACGAGGAGTGTCCCCCGGACGGCTGGACGCCCCAGTGTCTCACAAGGGTCATGTGGAGCCCAGCGGATCCATACCCCAGCCAATGCTGAAGGGCCAGAGAAGAAACTTTTAGTCTCGATTCTCTGTTTAGGCTTCCGCCGTTGCTCCCACGAGTTCCCCACCGAAACTACTGGGTGCGTCCTCCGTCCGGAGCTCACCTGTCGTATGGGCGGGAGATGCATATGTCAGGAATTCTTAGAAATGCCTTAGTTCCTATTTTCTTCCGGAACTCGTGTCGCTGCTTCATCCCCTCTACTTACTGTGTTAATGCACACACGCAAAAGACCGGGACCGTACTACGCAATCACGCACACAATTACTAATAATTTTGCTTACAAACAATTATGAACCTTACACCTTAGAGATAGCGTTAAATAACACTCAAAGTAATTCATTTCATACCCACATTTACACAACGGCGCTCTTTATTGGCCGCGTCGGCATTATGTCTGTACTAGTCGTAACCTGTTTTTTTGTCCGTACCACGAACTTTTGTGCAAGACAGAAGGGTTATCAAAAATTACTTTACATTGCTGCGTATAATTCAAAACGATCTGCGTTTTTATGGGCATGAGTAGCAATGGTATATGAAGTTTCGTGTTAATAACGTGTAAACCAATATTTCATAATGAAATATTTTCTCAAGTTGTATTTTGATATAAACCGCATTATTACATTAAATTAATACATACCAATGAAATGTAATCCCCTTATTAGTGTAATTTCACAGTGTAGACGAGTTTCCGCAATTGCCAATGCTGAAAACACCATTTTAAAGCACTTGTTGTCATACCCACGTTTCAAATAGCACTGAGCCACAAGTCGCGCGCTTGTGACCTACGAGTCACAAGCGCGGCGCCAAGGTCACGCGTCTAAGGCACTTCTATCCTCTTTATTATTATTTCTGTGGGGTATGTCGACAAAGGGGTCGAGAGAGGTGCGGGCGGCGAGCGTGCCTCGTGTGCCTGCCGCCCGCACCCCTCCCGCCCCCCTTTGTCGTCATACCCCCCAGCCTCTGTACCTCGCGGGCGTGAACTCAGTTTTAACGGTTTAGCTATAGTATCAGTGCTCCGTCGCTCCATACGTGCATCCTCAACTATGGTTGTCTTAGGCAGTTGCCAGTAAAACGCAGTCTCTGACTGCTGCTGACACCGTTGGGGAAAGGCTGGCTAGTAGGTAAATATAGTGGCTGTCAATCGCGATTGTCGCTTCTGTTACTTAATAATTATTAAGTATGTAATATTTTATTACTATTTAACACATTTTTACAACGATTTTTTGTTAGTAAGCTTTCATCATCATTATTTCAGCTGAAAGACGTCCACTGCTGAACATAGGCCTCCCCCGAGGCTCGCCTAACAGATCGGTCCCGTGCCGTCTGCATTCAACGTGTCTCCGCAACCTTAACCAGGTCGTCGTCGACTCCTCGCTGCAATAGGTTTCGAAATCTGGTCTTGAAGTCGGACGGACATTGTGGCGTTATTATTATACAGACACTTTAACACTTCGATGTACCGGTAGTCTACTTGACATCGTTGGAGAGACTGCAATACAGCCCAAGTCTCTATCGAAGGCTAAGTTAGTAAGCTTTATCATAAATTCCCAACCAAATCATAAGCCAAGAGACAAGACTGCTGAAAATAGGCCTCAGAGTTCCCGTGTTCTTCCTGTTTGCTTTCGCCACTCTAAAACCTTACTGCCCCATCGGCCACCGGTTTTACGAGCAATGTGACACTGCCAATTAAGTCTGGCAACTCTCAGAGCAATGTCAGTAACTTTAGTTCTTCTGTGGATATGTGTTCAGCTTTTCTGATTTATTTCAATGCGTTCTAGTTACAAAACATGATTATAGATCTGTTTTGTTGAGTTTCTCGCCAGATTCTTCTCAACAGGGTTTTTCCAAAACAGTGATAAATTCTTCCACATTCATAATTTCTTGTAGCCTAAATTGAATAAAGACATTAGATTAGATTAGATTAGATTTATTTATTTCATGATAAAAATTACAATATAAATTTGCGTTGATGTCAAAATTACAAGAATTCATAGCATGATCGTCAAAATAAAGTAAAATAAAAATAATTCATTATAGTGCACAAAATTGTAAACATAACTATCAAAATATGTCAATACCATACATTAAAAATATAATAAGTATCTCCCAATAAGGATTTCCTCTTTACTTTCATCGTCATTATCATCATCAGCCTATGTTCGTCCACTGCTGGACATTGGCCTCCCCCATGGCACGCCACTGAGCACGATCCTCGGCCACTCTCATCCAGCTCTTGCCAGCCGCCTTGCGAAGATCATCGCTCCACCGAGTCTGAGGACGTCCTTCGCTACGTTTGCCGATCCGTGGTATCCACTCAAGAACTCGTCTACCCCAAAGGTTATCGGTTCTTCGGGTTATATGGCCGGCCCATTGCCACTTCAGCCAGCGTGCTAATGCGGTGGGCTATGTCGATAACTTTGGTTCTCTGTCGGATCACTTCGTTACGACTTCGATCTTTTAGAGAAACTCCGAGCATAGCCCTTTCCATAGCACGTTGAGCAACTTTAAATTTGTGGACCAGCCCTACAGTGAGTGTCCATGTTTCGGCACCGTATGTCATGACGGGTAGGACGCACTGATTGAAGACTTTCCTCTTTACTTTGCCTGTGCTATATTTCAATCAAATTAGGTTTATGAATATCTGCCGAGCGCAGCGAATATTTCGCGGACGAAGTTCGCTCGCAATCAAGAGAGAAAACGTTCGCTGCACCGACTATTGCTTGTAGTAGTACCTTGCCGTAAACGAAAAGACATAACGAATATTAAAGGGTTAAAAGACGATAAGTTAGACTATCTTTTCAACTCTTTGATCCTTTCACGTAAAAGACTTCCTACGCCTTTGAAGTAATTCAATAGGAATTATTCAACCCTTTGAATGATAATTTGAATAGCGATACACCCCGTGACTCTTTTGATGTGCGTTTAAAAGGAATTTAGTGTAATTTTAGTGGGCGGTACCCATCAATGAAAAATGTAATTATCTTCAGAACATTTCAATCGGTAAAAAATAGAGAACTTCATGGGCGTGAACTGTCAAAACGGGTCTTTTATTTTGTGATGAGTTTAGTTTCTGCTATAAAATGTTATCGGGCTCTCCGCGATACAGGCGAAGCCTAGTGCGGGGACCCCTGATAATTCTTGTCACAACATTATATTTACCCCCTATTGCTTACCTTGTAACTTACTCTCTGTGTACCTGTTTTCTGTATTGCTTACTATTCCTGGTGTACAATAAAGAGTCATTGTATTGTATTGTATTGTATATTTTTCAAATAAACGATTTTTTTTTACACAAAACCTGAGCATAAAACCGATATTTACAGGAATATAAATGTTTCAGAACCAATCGCATCTTTTTCCATCGCGTTTATGTGTCTCATAGATTACAAGATTAGATTAAACTGGGTTTAACTTCTCCTGCGTGTTAGAAATCCGTGAAAAAAGGTTACGGTAATATTATAAAAGCACAACGGTCGTCCGGACGGCGTCGTCTATTCTTCTTTAAATATAAAACACTATCCCACGGGAACTTATTATCAGTACCCTTTGTCTCAATCAGGTCTGTGTCAATTTGTACGCCAAGTTTATTATTAACCTAGCTGTTGCGTGATAGACTGACAAACATCCTCACAAATTAAACCAAAGGGTCGCTTTGTTACAGACTGACCTGGGAAAATAAGTAATTGGCTTTTTAGCTCCTCGCGCTTTTTGTTCGCGTTTTTAGGGTTCCGTACCCAAAGGGTAAAAACGGGACCCTACTACTGAGGCTCCGCTGTCCGTCCGTCTGTCCGTACGCCCGTCCGGCCGTCCGTCTGTTATTAGGCTGCATCTCATGAACCGTGATAACTAAACAGTTGAAATTTTCACAAATAATGTGTTTCGGTTGCCGCTATAACAGCAAATACTAAAAAGCAGAATAAAATAAATATTTAAGGGGGCTCCCATACAACAAACGTGATTTTTTTGCTCGTTTTTGCTCGATGTTGATAACGGCAACAGGTAGACTCTTGAAATATTCACAGAATATTTAGTTATGTTCACTTTAAAAATAAATAATTAAATTAAAATAAAACAAATATTTAATGGGGCTCCCATACAAATAACGTGATTTTTTTTCTGTTTTTATTGATAATGGCACGGAACCTTTCGTGCGCGAGTCCGACACACACTTGGCAGGTTGGTATTTGTGTGATTTTTAATTTCAGAAGGATGCTACACTAAATATCACTTCAATACGTAGGTACGTTACGTAATGAGTAAAATTACATTATTAACTTTTTCTTTGGTTCAAGGTGGATGCAAGCCGCTTCCAACCGTAGATATTGGGTATCAATGAGGGAGGCCTATGTCCAGCAGTTTTTTCTTTTATCTTATTCTTTTTTTTTTTAAAGTAATTGATGTCATTTTGTTTATTAGCTAACGTACTTTCGATATCAGTCCACAGTTTTTTGATATCTGTAATAGTTACGGAATAATCGCCTGGACACACTTCACGGTTACAACCTGTATAATGTAACCGATTGTATTGAAACTTAATTAACCATTGCAAGTAACAAGGCCCAAGGGGTCTTAAAACTAAAAGGTCCATCTGTTATAATTACATGTCAGGGATAATTAATATCGTTTAAATAATCCCACTAAATAAGACCCATATTTAATGAGAATGAACAAATTAATGTGTTTGCGGAAAAGCTATTAATTATGAAATTTAATAACTCCCAGCTCCAGCATTGTAAATTATATATTTATTGCCTAATTAATCCTATTAATTATTATAAATGCGAGACTTTGCATTTGCGTGCTTGCGTACCCTTGTGTATACTATATCATCATCATCATCATCATCATTTCAGCCGAAAGACATCCACTGCTAAACATAGGCCTCCCCCAAGGCTTGCCAAACAGATCGGTCCTGCGCCAATGCGTTCCCACTACCTTCAAGACCAGGTCGTCGCTCCATTTTGTCATCCAATATACCGCAGTGTCTCAAGTCAAAAGTCTTTGACCAGTGTGTGTTGCCAGTGATGAGATGACTTATGGCACTGAGACGTAGCCGCTAACGATAGGCCTCATAAAGAAAGCTCAAAGTCACTCAGAAGGCGATGGAGAGGGCTATGCTTGGAGTTTCTCTGCGGGATCGCATTAGAAATGATGAAATCCGCGCAAGAACTAAAGTCACGGACATAGCCCGAAGAATCACTACACTTAAGTGGCAGTGGGCAGGGCATATCGCTCGTAGAACTGACGACCGATGGGGCCGAAAGGTTCTCGAGTGGCGTCTGTGGACCGGAAACCGCATTACAGGTGTGTATATATTTCAAACTAAATACAAACTGAAATATAGATGCACAGAAAAAACCCCAGAAAAAAGACCAATGCTGGGAATCGAACCCAGGTCCTCAGCGTTCCGCTGACGCTGAGAGACGCTAAATAAAATAACGATTTCTTTCCCGATCCCATCGGAATATTGGGATAAAAGTATTCTATATGTTATTCCAGATGTCCAGCTATGTAACGTAGCAAACTTCATCTAAATTCTTCAAACTGTTTTAGCATGAATTAGTAACAAACATATACACACCTACAAGTTAAGTATGAAGTATCTTTTTCTATTTATTTTTTATTTTCTTCAACTTCATTTTTTTTTATTACTTTTACGGTCATCCCGTGAAACCATATATTTCAAACTAAATACAAACTGAAATATAGATGCACAGAAAAAACCCCAGAAAAAAGACCAATGCTGGGAATCGAACCCAGGTCCTCAGCGTTCCGCTGACGCTGAGAGACGCTGAGGACCTGGGTTCGATTCCCAGCATTGGTCTTTTTTCTGGGGTTTTTTCTGTGCATCTATATTTCAGTTTGTATTTAGTTTGAAATATATGGTTTCACGGGATGACCGTAAAAGTAATAAAAAAAATGAAGTTGAAGAAAATAAAAAATAAATAGAAAAAGATACTTCATACTTAACTTGTAGGTGTGTATATGTTTGTTACTAATTCATGCTAAAACAGTTTGAAGAATTTAGATGAAGTTTGCTACGTTACATAGCTGGACATCTGGAATAACACATAGAATACTTTTATCCCAATATTCCGATGGGATCGGGAAAGAAATCGTTATTTTACAAATCATCGAATCCGTCCAGCCGATTTAGCGTAAACAAATAACAAACACACACGTACGCACATACAACGAAATTATTGTATTTTTTGTTTTTAGTCCAAAAATCGCAAAACATTAAGGTTCATCTTTACGTGGCATGCGCCCGAAACATGTCGAGTTAAACTCATTTTAAGACGTTGAGCGATCCGTTTATTTTCACTATGAGTGGGCCTCGCGGTAGTTTCGTGTATAAATTTCATCTTTAAAATTTGACAAATTTGTATTTAATAATGGTCACCTAATACAGTATAGACTGTGGTTAAAGGTTTACCTTTAATAGTAAATTGGAAACAATAAAGGTACATTTACGGTAATTACCGTGTAATGGAAACACTGTAACTGTCATTTACAGGGGCTTAGTCCCCTTTAACCATGTCGCGAACCGAGTCTTATGGGCCAGTTGTTATTGGACTGAAGAGAATGCTCGGACTCAGCTGCTGCGCTTGATTACATAGAACAGAGGCGCTACTACGAAATTCGAAAATCGAAGTTCGTATCGTATTATCCCTCTCACTCTCGTGTCAAATCATATTAGCGTGAGCGGGACGGCACAAAACGAAGTTTGAATTATGCACTTCGTGGTAGGGCCTCAGTCGAGCCCGGTTTTAGACAGGACATACAAAACCTATTTCCATTGTATAGGGGGGGGGGGGTTTCTACGTGTAACTTACTGATCTAAAAGTGAAAGTTTAGTTAGATGGATGGATGTGTGGATATTTGTTACGCTAAAATGGTTTGACGGATTCTGAAATTCGGTACTACACAGATAGCTTATAACTTGGATTATACAGGATACGGTTTCAGAAAAAAGTTTTCGATATTGTACCGATTCGATATTTTAATACGTTCGATATTCAGAACCAGCCCGTTAGATACCAATTTACCTAGTCCCAAAATAATAAGTAAAGCTTAAAAAAAAATATATTAGGGGACAATCTAACACAAATCGACCTAGTCCCAAACTAAGCAAAGCTTGTACTATGGGTACTAGACGACGATAAACATACTTATATAGATAAATAAATACTTAAATACATAGAAAACATCTATAACTCAGGAACAAATATTCGTGCTCATCACACAAATAAATGCCCTTACCGGGATTCGAACCCAGGACCTCTTGCTTCGTGGGCAGGGTCACGTTAAGCTTGTGTTATGGGTGCTAGGCAACGGACAAAATATACTGAAATAGCTACAGTAGGTATATACTCGTAGAATACCTACGGGTAGTAAAATTATTCAAATCCAACGCTATCACGACAAATCAAAATTGTTAAAACAATGGCTTAGACTCTGCACAACAGTACACACTTTGCATTATTTGAACGGTACACTGTACGAAACATAAATTGTGTTACGGTCCGGCACGGTGCACAGAGTGCTGTGCAGTATAGTACACATGCACATACACAGTGATTAATTCAAGTGGGTCAGTATGGAGAAATCAGAAACTATGAGATACCTACTTACTTAGGAACCATGGCGTCCATTTTAGATTTAGTAAAAAGTGCATTTTTTTATACGGTTATGTAGGTATGAGATGCCGACCCGGTGGGTATATCGCAGGAGTTCCATATTTTTCAGTTCCATATGAAACTAAAGGGATAAGTATTCAGTTTAAAGGAAATATCCCAGTAGTACCATATTCATATCTAAGTTCTACCTCTGTTCCTAGGTACCTCCTTTCACGTCGAAATTGGGGATGTCTATTTTTTTGCAATGTATAGTAAATCGAAAACCATTTCGAGATAAATGGCTTTTAACTCGTTTTCTGTAGTTATTTAATTTTAATATTATATAATGAATTTATTACATAACAAATAAGCAATGACCTTCATTTGACTTTGGTGTAAATTGCGTGACCGGTCCAAGTCGTACTTTATTCTGTGTGGTTAGAATTCTTCACAAATTTACGCGTGGATTATAACTACGGAGTTTGATTTGGACCCACTGCCTGACATCTAGCACTTTGACAGCGCCAGTAAAGTGACACTAGTTACAGTGTACCACCACGCAAAAAATAATTAAAGGGGTTGCCTTATCGTACGCATTTAGATAGATTTAGAAATTTGGCAGTGTGGGAGCCCTCAATTACAATCTGACGTCATCAACCAAAATAGTTTCAATAATTAATTTTGAAAAAAGTAGTGAACTAAGTGACAAAATATTGAAATTAGTTTCTTATAATTGACTTTACTATGCAAAAAAAATATAAAAACCACTGGTAATTTTTTTTAGACATTCCCAATTGAGCGACGAATCGCCGTGATTTTATGTATGGGCATTGTTGAAGGGCTAAAAAGTGGCATAAGCTACGGGAAAACACGTTTTAATCTACTTCAGCGGGACCGAAGCTGCGCAGCTAGTACAGTCGACAAAAGGCCCATTTTGCGTGCATTTGTGGGCGGGCCCACAAAGATTTTTTGTGTCATTTTTTTTGAAGTAAGACCCGTTCCTCATTGGTCAGGCAACTAGACAAAACATGTGCAAGTAATTAACAAAAAAATATTCTGTTCCTCATTGGTCAACAAAATTAAGGGCGGGGTTAGGCAACTTCGACGGCTGCAAGCAAATTTTTTTTGATACTGGAAAGTTGTGGCTTTTGTCGACTATGGTATAATTTTTGGGCATTCCCGTGGGAATTTAGTAAAATCCCGGAATTTCATTCGACTACCACATCTAATAGTTTACGCAAGCGAACCTAAAGCAAAAGCTAGTGTTCTAACGCGAGTGACTGTTTATTTCACTGTCATGGTCTGACCAATAAATTTTATATTAAAGTGAGTTGTCTTACTGATGTTCATCGAAGTACTGTGGAAGTAAATCGGAGCTCTTAACTAAATGAGATGGGTAGGCGTGGCAGGCGGCGTACCCTGTGTACCACGTACAGACATATACAGCTTACTTATAGAAAGAAACTTCTTATTTAATGCAGTTTACATAAAAAAACCGGCCAAGTGCTAGTCGGACTCGCGTACGAAGGGTTCCGTACCATTATCTATACAAGAGCGTGTCGGACGCGCCCAAGATAGGGTTCCGTAGCAGGTACGAAAAAATCTTTGCATACTTTATTAATGTGGTTGTTTTAGTCCCAACGTTGGCGGTACAGCGCCATCTATCGGCGAATTGGGTAACTAATCTAATTTGCCGTACTAGAACTAGTATGCATGTTGATTGTTTTTCAGATGTAATATTTTTTTTTATTTGAAAGAAGATACTGTTAGCGTGATCAGGTACTTAAAGAAAAAAAATGCTTGCAATGTCGGTTAAATTACAACCTTAGTTTAGAAATATTTTTTTACAAAAACTTAAAAACTGCTCAACTGATTAAGTTGAAAATAATTTTCTAGAAAGTTTTTATTAAGTTTAACTTACGTGATTTATTTCATATGTTTTAGACGTGCGGTTCAAAAGTTAGAGGGGGGACACATTATTTTGAACTTTCGGAGTGAATATCTCCGAAAATATTCACTTTAGAAAACCCCTATTTATTTTCAAATACCTATCCAATAACACCCCACACTATAGGGCTAGTCAAGAAAACAAAATCACCCCCACTTTACGTCTATGGGAGGTACCCTAAAAAAACTTTTTTAGTTTTTTTATTTAATCACTTTGTCGGCGTGACTGATATATATTCATGCCAAATTACAGCTTTCTAGTACTAACAGTCTCTTAAATTAGCCGCGGACGGACAGACATGGTGAAACTATAAGGGTTCCTACTTAGTTGACTACGGAACCCTAAAAAACGGCAAAAAATCACGTTTGTTGTATGGGAGCCCCATTAAATAATTAGATATTTTGTTCTGTTTTTTTAGTATTTTTTGTTATAGCGTCAACCGAAATACATCATCTGTGAAAATTTCAACTGTCTAGCTATCACGCACGGTTCATGAGATACAGCCTGGTGACAGACGGACAGAGAGACAAACGGATGGGGGTGAAGACCAAAAAGTTGCACACTGTTAAAGCTGTACCTAAATTCTTCACAATAAATTGATTATTATTGATTATTATTATTAAAGCTGCATTAGCACGTAGTTAAAATTACCATTATTTTTTTCCATTGTGACACGAAAATTATCCATACAAATGTATGGTTAATTTTTGTGTCGCAATGGAAAAACTTAATGGTAATTTTAACTACACCTGCTAATGCAGCTTTAACAGTGCGCAACTTTTTGCTCTTCACTCACGGACGAATAGCGGAGTCTCAGTTATTACTGAGCCCCTATTGGGTCCCGTTTTCACCCTTTGGGTACGGAACCCTCAAAAAATTTTGACATAAAACTGACCCCTGGCTCTACTTTGTGTCTTACACTAGACCCCGGCTGCCAAACGTGCACACTAAGTGTACTTCTTCTTAAGTGTACTTACTGTTATCATGCGCTGTGAACTTCCAGTGAGGTGGCTTGTACTTCAGTATTTCTACAGGCTTTGTTTCGAATCGTGTGAACATTTCACTGGGTATAACCAAGTATAACCTACACTTCATTTAATTTAGAATCAGAAACCACAATAACATTAGGTATATTGCGTCTGGTCAACTATTTCTTATCTAGCAAATAGTACAGTACAATAGTCTGGGAGCCGCAAAATAAAATTGTTTTAATGTCACTTTATTTGCGTGTCGTCAATTGGTACTCTAGTACAAATTGTAAAGAGATTACAGTTCACGAGCCGCAATATAATGTTGTTGTGGTTTCTAATTCTAAATTAAATGAAGTATAATACGAGTTGATTTTCGGACTAGTTCGCATTTATGATATAGTAGCCAACCAGAGAGAACGGACCAATGTACGACCTCGATCCGCCATATTTACAATAGGGATGTTTCCTAGGTAAAAAAATAATAATTCTTATTAGTCCGTATTTTACATTATCAAAAAATATTAGACACGTAATTTTTCTTTTGACAATTAAACAAAAAATGACGAAGATATGGCGCGTTGAAGTTCCGCGTGACGAGGCGTGACGTCACTTGTTCCTAAAACGCTCATACAAAGTGTAGGAACAAGTGACGTCACGCGAAACTTCAACGCGCCATATCTTCGTAATTTTTTGTTTAATTGACAAAATAAAAAATACGTGTCCAATATTTTTTGATAATCTAAAAGACTGACTAGTTAGGAAAGTAGCCTATCCTCAGCTAACGTCGGTCCCAGACTGTGACGTGATTTAACTATCACGTAATCCGATATCATGATTTAATGCTTTAGTATCAGTCGTCGAATCTCTAGCAAATTATGGTTTGTAGAAATTTACTTAACCGAAGATTTAACATTGGTGTTCGCTATAGTAGTTTGGTGGAAGTCATTTCTGATTACCCCACGTGTCACTGCTGGCACAAGGTTCCTCTCACACACACACCATTGAATTTCTTCGCATGTGTATGCAGGTTTCCTCACGATGTTCTCCTTCCCCGAAAAGCTCGTGGTAAATTTCAAATTAATTTCGCACATAAATTCCGAAAAACTCAGAGGTGCGAGCCGGGTTTTGAAACCACGACCCTCTTGTTTGAGAGGCCATTATTAAATTTTTCAAATGTTCATTAAGATTCAAAAGAAACAGACATACAAAATACGTGATAAAAAAGCAGACAGACGGAAAAACAAAAGCTCCTTTGGCTACGAAATCCCAAAAACAAGGCGTTACGGTCACAATGTAACGATTATGGCGTATTCCATACACGAAGTCATTGTGTTGTCTCGGCCCATCCTCCAATAACGTTAGGCAGGCCACGCCACATAATCCCGGCACACGCGCTAAACGACGCGTACGCAGCTTGGGGATTTTAAGGTGGTTTCAAATTTAATCCTACGAGAGTACATAGAGGCGCGTTGGTGCGCTGAGCGTTTCTGGCCTTGTACTACGAACTTCGAGTTTCGAATTTCGTAGTAATCCCCAGAGGCGCTTACTGCACATTAGTCACCTGGCAACACACGTAATACGAGTAACCAGAGAAAATGCTCGCCTCCGTTGCTAAACGATTCCCAGGACCAATTTCATCATAGCCTGGCAAATTGTTGTCAGATTAAAGTGTGGTAGGTATATCATCTCGTTCGATGCGGATGGCACGGGACCGATCTGTTTGGCGAGCCTTGGGGGAGGCCTATGTTCAGCAGCGGACGTCTTTCGGCTGAAATTATGATGATAATGGTATCATCTCTTGTTATGAGTGTTTTGTGGTGATGTTAACGGAACCGTTTTATTTGAGAACCACGCGATGACGGCGAAAAATATTATCTGGATTACCATAGCCGGACAAAGAAGAAATTTATATAATGTACTCGAATCGTCAAATTGATGAACATAATACAATACAATACAAAACAATACAATACAAGTTAATACAATGCACACCAAAACAGTACCTACAGAAAAATTAATAAAAATAAAAATTCAGGCAGACAATAGGCGGTCTTATCGCTCCAAAGCGATCTCTAAAAAATAATCTCTTAATGTAGGTATATTTTTAAAGTTATTATTATTATTATTATTAGCCTATCCTATTCCACTGCTGGGCAAAGGTCGAACGGCGTCTAAGCTGAAGTGGGACTGGACTGGCCATGTCTGCCGCATGCCAGACGAGTTCTGGGCCAAGACAACCACCGAGTGTAAACCAAACAACTCGAAAAAGCGACCTGGCAGACCCAGACGGCGATGGCGGGATGAACTGGACTTCTTCTTGGAGGACTGGCCGTATGCAGCGGACAGAGAGCAGTGGAAATGTTGGGGGAGGCCTTTGCTCAGCAGTGGGACAGAATAGTTTAAAGTTATTCATTCAATTAAAAGTCATGTCGAGAATATCATTTACTAAGAAAAATGAAGTTAAATATATTCAGGTTAGGCTACTGCGTCGTGCGAAATGTGGCCACGCAACAGAATGGTATCGTCAGAATTTATAATCTTAATCCAGAACGCGCGTCTTCCCTCGAGCTGCTATGACTGACACGCGAGCAGCCAGCCTATTCATATCCATATAACTATATTTTAACAATATAATAACTCTTTTATTGTCCACTACAGAGATAAAAATTAAAAATTTAAAAACCCCCAACGCAAATTGTTTGAAAATATGGTAATTCGTCATTTTGTCGCGGCCATCTTGGATTTGAAATTTATCATAGTACTAGCTTTTGCCCGCGGCTTCGCTCGCGTGTACTAAGAACCAAGATATCAAGCAAGCAAGCATACATAAACATACCTACCTACGTAAAAAAAAAGTGGAATGCATAACCTCCTCCTTTTTTAGAAGTCGGTTAAAGAGCCCTTTGCGGCCTACTTACAGTATAAACTAATGAATTTTGAAATTTTAGCTTTCTACAACCAGTAAAACGCAATATCCCGTTTTTTCCCATTCCCGTAAGAATTTCGGGAAATGTTTTCTTAATGCTCCCCTACACTCCCCAAGGAGTACTTGCCAAATTTCAGCTTTCTATGAACAGTAAAACGAAAAATCCCGTTTTTCCCGTTCCCGTGGGAATTTTGGAAAGTCCTCTCTCAATGCTCCTCTAAACTCCCCAAACAACCTACATGCCGAATTTCAGCTTTCTACGACCAGTAAAACGAAAAATCCCGTTTTTTCCCGTTCCCGTGGGAATTTGGAAAAGTCCTATCTCAATGCTCCTCTACACTCTCCAAGCAACCTACATGCCGAATTTCAGCTTTCTATGACCAGTAAAACGAATAATCCCGTTTTTCCCGTTCCCGTGGGAATTTTGGAAAGTCCTCTTTTAATCCAGCTCTACACTCCCCAAGCAACCTCCATGCCGAATTTCAGCTTTCTACGACCAGTAAAACGAAAAATCCCGTTTTTTCCTAATCCCGTGGGAGTTTCCGAAAATCCTTAAAACTGTTTTTTACTATTATAATTACCTACTTCTATGCCAAATTTGAAGAGCCTAGTAATTATAGTTCATAGGATCCCGTTGAACTGAATATATAAATCCCGTTTTTTCCTTATCCCGTGGGAATTGTGAAAAATCCTGAAATTAATGTTTTAACTAATGTAATAACTACTTGTGTATCAAATTTGAAGAGTCTAGTTATTATAGTTACTGAGATAGGGTCACTCGGAATCGAATATATAAATCCCGTTTTTTCCCGTTCCCGAGGGAATTCCCAAAAATCCTTCCTTAGTGGATGCCTACATTGTATAAGGTATCTATGTGCAAAATTTCAAGTCTCTAGGTCCAGTGGTTTGGGCTGTGCGTTGATATATCAACAGTCATTTAGTTTATTTAGACATTTCAACCCCATCGCACCCCATCCAGGGAGATGGTATTTTACGTCTACCACGTCGGATTTTAAAACCGTTGTTGTTTTCATAACCAGCGACCCGATAAACCATAGAAACAACACCCATGTTGATTTTCAGACTTTGTTACCCCTTTCCCCCCTTTTAGGGGTTGAATTCTCAAAAAACCTGAAACACGTGTTTACTCATTTATCATTAGGAGTACTTCTGTGAAGTTTCGAATAAAATAGTCGAACTAATCTTGTTTCCCCATACAAACTTTGGACCCCCGTTTCACCCCCTTAGGGTGTGAATTTTGAAAAATCCTTTCTTAGTGCACCCCTAGACCTTATAAGGAACCTACATGCCAAATTTTGAATCTCTAGGCCCAGTGGTTTGGGCTGTGCGTTGATATGTCAGTCAGTCAGACAGTTTCTTCTTTTATATATATAGATATTATTCTACTAGTCAAGCCCTTTCATTTGATACCCATATTTAGGGAGTTGTGAACAAATATGTAATCCGCTATTTTGTGGCGGCAGCCATCTTGGACCGATTTTCATCAAACATAGCTACGCCAAACTTTTAAACACCGTCGTTTTTGCGTCGGGGGTTAATACCAATGCAAAACATCAAATACCTACAAGGAAAGCATATAAGGTAAGCAATAAGCGGTCTTATCGCTTCGAAGCGATCTCTTCCAGGCAACCTTTTTAATTTTAAAGAAAGCAAGTAATGAATTTTGGAAAAAAAATACAATTTTTTTTTTGCTTACTTTTTCAACCTTAAAACTGACCCGTAATTGACCCAAATCTCACTTGTTGGAAAGTGCAGATGAGGGCACATACATCGCAATGGTTCAGTAACAACCTAGCATATCTGGAAATGCAGACGACGGGAATTACAGTCGGAGCCCTCTCATTCTGAGATAAAAGTGCATTTCAAAAAAATGTACCCTGTACATTTTTAAAAACCTAACAAATTTTGGGTTATTTCTACTCAGAATCACAAGCAATATCGATTTAAGCAATAAAAAAGTGTCCCTCTTTTAATTGTCAGTTTTGTGACGCAGTTAACCATACATGTTGTGTTGTATGGACCGTCACAAAACTGACTAATAAATTTTGTATGGAAAATTAAGGATAATTAAGGCAAAACGGGTACATTTTTTTCTGAAAACCCCCATCGGCCGAGATGATGAAGTAAATGTGTTGATTCCTCTGGCATCGCTTCGTATATTCGCATTATAATGACGTGAACTTTATGTTAGTACGCATAAAGGTGATAATAAACTACGTGCTACGTCGATGGAATCTCCCCAGGGACATTGTAAAAAAAGTATAAAAAATGTTTTTTCGTGGTTTTATATTTTTTTTATGTACCCTTTCATAAACTGCAAATAAGATTAACTATAAAAAAAGAATACATTGAAACTCTGAAAAAATTAATCCATCACGTTTCATAGCCGCCATACTCGCGCGTGATTCACGCGCGAAATCACAAACGATCCGTAATCCATGAGTGTGGATCCGATTCGCATATTCTTTCATTTATGGTTTCATATTCAATTGTTCATCGTAGTATGAAAGACAGTGACATATATCCATACTAATATTATAAATACAAAAGTGTGTCTATCTGTTACCTCTTCACTCACGAATCACTAGTATAGAAATAGATAAATAAATAAAATAAATAGTCTCAGGAAAGAACATAGGATAATTTTTATCCCGGAAAATCGCATAGTTCCCACGGATAGCGATTAATAAATTCTTCCCAGAGGGAGTCGCGGGCAACAACTAGTTAAAAATAAATTATTTGAATTTACCCATGGTTCTGTCCTGTAGTCCTGTGTATATTTTTATTTTTGTGATGTTACTATACCGTTTTTGGTGTTCAATAATAGTAGGTACATACATTACTGCAGTTATATGTATAAAAAAGATAGTGCGTGCAGTTCCTCCGCGCGGAAGAAGTGAAACTTCGTAATGTGGAAATGAAAAAGGCACTTATACATCAATATGAACCTTATCGCAATAACTTAAAGAACTAAATTTACTTATGCATCTATGTGTTTAAATTACTCACTAGATGGCGCTTTTATAAAGTCTCATACATTTTGCACAGACACAGACAGTATGAGTTCTAAATGGCACTATCGAAGTTTTTAACATCCGTTAGTATACTATATAAAATGCGAGATAAACGTAAACGTCATCTA
The DNA here is from genome assembly GCA_947859365.1 of Archips crataeganus. Classification (NCBI taxonomy): domain Eukaryota; kingdom Metazoa; phylum Arthropoda; class Insecta; order Lepidoptera; family Tortricidae; genus Archips; species Archips crataeganus. Next base: position 21,355,217 of record OX402052.1, on the reverse strand, counting down.
TCGTTGCGTTGCGTATTTAACGCAACGCATTTAACGCAACGCTTGTTGGAAGTCGCATTAGACGTTTCACTTCAAAAATGTGGACCCTCTAACTCGCCATTTCACATTGCCGTGAGCGTATACATCTCTCTCGTATCTAGACCGAACTAATACTAAACAACAGTTGAACAGATTTCACTTGTTTAATACAGTTACTTGTTTAATCGAACTAGTTTTTAGGAGTACCTACATTGGAGCGACAATACTACTTTGGAGTTTACATTTCGTGTATTCCCGCACCTTTGTAGATTATATTGAAGATAGGAAAATTTACTCAAAGGACACACTACCTTAATTACAAGGTTTTATAAATAAACTAGCTGTTGCCCGCGACTCCGTCTGCGCAGAATAAGGGTATAAAAAATAGAGTACGCCTCACGCTCCTATTCTCATTTGTGAAGTTACTCGAGCGCGGCAGATTAATATATACGGGGGGATACCTTATACCCCCTAGAGTACCCCCATTGAATATGAGCACTTCATGTGGGGGAGTTTGCCTAGGGCACCCCGTCAAAATACTTTGTAAAAAAAATTGATTATTTAAAATACTCGAGCGCGTCAGATTAAGACCTTGGGTTGATTATTAGCAAAACATTGCATATTTCACTTCCAAATCGTCAGTCTTTGGAATTAACATCCCCTATGAAAACCTGACGCGCGCCCTTCCGTATGGCCACCCTCACCATGCAAAGTGGCAGATTATCATACATTTATTATCACTGGCACGCTGGAGTATCAAAACATCAAATCTGACGTGCTCGAATATTTCAAAGAATCTATTTTTTTTACTAAGTTTTTTGACGGGGTGCCCCAGGCAAACCCCCCACATGTGGTGCTCATATTCAATAGGGGTATTCTAGAGGGTATAAGGTATCCCCCCGTATATTAATCTGGCGCGCTCGAGTAACTTCACAAATCCCCTCTTGGTACTATCACGCACTTCACACACACAATTGAATTTTTCCGCAGGTTTGTGCTTCTGCAGGTTTCACAATATTTTCCTTGATCGTAAAGCTATGGTAAACAAATATAATTTCACACATAAATTCCGAAAAACTCAGAAGTGCTCAAACTCGAAAACCATCTGCTTGAGAGGTCAAACCACTAGTGACTAGGGTGCCATGGCTTTTTTCCTTGACGGATCCTGGGGGCTATTACGAAATTCGAAGGTCGTATCGTGTCGCCTCTTTTGCTCTTCTGTTTGATACTATTGTGTGAAAGAAACGACAGGATACGAAGTTCCAAAATCCAATTTCGAAGTACAAGGCCTGTAGTAAAATGTAGATGGAAAATTCGAGATCTTTCTAAGCAAATAGCTAAACCAAATAATCGAAACAAGGTTGAGATTCGGCTGTTATTTCCAGCTTTATCGATCACTGTCAACCCTTCGGCGACACGTTAATGCACTGTCCCTGGCCATTGACAGGTCGCCATTTGTTATCTGTGCCATTGAAGTGGCCTTTTAAGAGTTAATCAAAGCGCTTTTAGTTCATTATGTTTGTGTCGTTGATTTTCGCAACATCATTCTAATCCTGTGAGCCACTGTAAAGACTTAATTTACACTATTTTACACTATAAGAGAATCATTACTCTGAATCTGGCCAACACACACTAAATTACTCAGTATTAAAAATTAATATCTACAGGATTAGAGTTAAAATAGCAAGGGCGATTAAAAATAATGAAATTGGAGCTATACCACGCAATACCCAGGTAATATTAGGTATACTTGCTGATTCGTCGGCGTCTGGAGCGAAAAGAAGACCGGTTCCAAGTGCAGATGCTTTTTATGCACCACTCGGAAGGAGCAACTGTCACCGGAGCTGGTCCACATTATTATAGATGGCGCTGCTAGCTGTCAGTGATCACGATGGAACGATCTTGCGCTTCCCTTCAGGGCAAATGCCGGTTACCTTCATGACGATGCACGAAGTGTCGCCAAAAATCCTTACTAAAAGTATTAAGTATAAATAATGAGAAAGCAACTCAGTCTGACGGTCTGTTACCTGTGCACGCTAAATCCGCTAATTCGATTTATGAGATGAGGTATGGAGATAAATTGAATTACTGGGAAGGACAAAGGATAGATTTTATCCCAGAAGATTACATAGTTCTCGCGGGATATCGATAAAGTAGGTGATTCTTCGCAGACGGAGTTGCTGGCAACAGCTAAAATAATAAATGCAAAATTTTCTATAGTAAAAGTAAAAGTTCATTGCTACGGAGATAGGGCCTTCCTTAGAGAATTCCTTTTCCCTAGGGACTTTCGGAAAATCCCTTTTTAGCCGATGTTCTATCATCGTCATCATTTCAGCTAAAAGACGTCCACTTCTGAACATAGGCCTCCCCCAAGGCTCGCCAAACAAATCGGTCCCGTGCCCTCCGCCCCGCCGTTATCTAGGACGCTACCATGGCCTGGAATAACGGGTCCGCCGGGGACTAGGGGGCCGTATATTAGTTGTACTAGACATTAGGAGATTATTGCCATAGTCGCCACGCTTAGCAGGCGGGTTGGAGACTGCAGTGGGATGCCGAAATATATCGGGACATGAACCGGTCCATGCCGATGTCAATCTGTTCAATGGTTTGAGCTGTGCGTGGATAAATCATTTTTTATTTATACAGATTTATTTGTGTTAAGGATTACTTAGAACGTAACTTGTTTGTATTTTGTAGGTTAGGGGGTAGTTGCCATAGTAGAGAGATCTTAAGGCCAATAACAGCAATCCTTTGCTTATTTTATCTATGCTATCAATTAATATCAGTAGGGTTCCCCTTTTCTAATTTGTGATGTATCGTACCTGATGTAGTGCGAATATTTGAGCCGTGTATAGCTCCAGGCACTACGTACGAAGTCGGACAAAAGGGTACTTGTCCATATTAGGTTAGTTTCAAAACAGGTCTTGTTAGTACTTATAGTTTAGTGATCTAAATTTGCATTTAGAACTCAATTTGCATATAAATATTCTTAAATATTTCGATTTAGCGTGGAATTATGTTTTGGTCTAAGTATGTGTGACGATTTATTTTGATATGAAGGTTTTAGGAACGAAACAAATTTTGACATGAGTGAAGTAGCGATCACAATATCGATAATCCCTAACGATAATATCGATGGTATCGATAGTAATTTCAGACCAATACTATTGGTTGGCATCAATACTGTCGATAGTAATTGATATCTATCAATAGTATTGGTTTGAAATTACTATTGATACTATTGATATCGATATTGTGACTATTTTTCAAGGTCGACTATCGATAGTCAAACTATCGCTAGTTATGCAACTCTAGAGTGAAGCACCTAGATATTATATAGGTACTGTATAGGTACTGTGGTAGCGCATAGAGCATTGGTTCCGAACTTGAGGGTAATTATCTTCAAAGGGGTAATTGTAGTTTGAGTGGTAATGTATGACTAAAGGCTGGCTCAGACCAGATGCTTGTGCGTGTCACGCACAAGTTGTAATGAATGAAACTGTAACAAAGATGGCACACCATGTGCACGCATCCAGTGCGCCATCTTTCTTAGAGTTTTATTTATTACAACTGGTGCGTGTGCATGTCGTGACACGTACAAGCACTGCGCTGACCTTAAGACGTTATTCATCAGACAATGATGGACACCAAAGCAACGGAAAAATTGCTCTGCACTTGTTTCAGACAATCGCCCTCCGTGGTGTCGTTCAGAGTAGGCTTGTAAAAGTCATGGCTCATATCTTTTTAGAGTTCCGTAGCCAAAATATCAAATCTATCTGTCCGTCCGTCCGTCTTTCTGTTCGTCTATCCGTCCGCGGCTTAGCTCAGAGACTATTAGGACTAGAAAGATGTAATTTTGCATGGACATTGTGTAGCAACTGTCCGGACAAAGTGAAAAAATAATTTAGAAAAAAAATATTTTTTTAGGGTATCAACTTGGACGTAAAGTAAATTAGGGGTAGACGTAAAATATAGGTAACAAGTAAATATTTGCTTTGTGTGATTTATCAAAAACAAAAAATGTATAATAAACAATTTAGCCTAGATCTAAAATACATATATAAAAAAGCCTAGAAGCAGGACTCTGATAACACTGGATTTTTATACATAAGGACATCTATCCACATACAGCGTATATATCGCCACTGCTTTATACGGAACTCCTGAGAAATTTGTAGTGTCCGTCTCGTGCTTGGCCGGTTTTTGTGTAGTAATATGCTTAATGTAGGTACATAATATAATAAAACCAGTTTCACAATATGTAGATCAAGTTTACGTCATGTCATGTCTACTAAGTACCTAGTTACTTATCTACCAGAATGTACCGGAACAGTCGAGTGCAATGTTCTTTTCTAAATATTTTTTATTAGGCTTGTATTAAACGGTTCATCGTCATCATCATCATTCCAGACTATATACGTCCCACTGCAGGGCACAGACCTCTCAGAATGAGAGGACTTGGGCCGTAGTTCCCACGCGGGACCAATGCGGATTGGGAACTTCGCACACGCCAATGAATTTCTTCCCAGGTCTCTTCTATATTATTTGGGGAAAACGAGCAGGTTAGTCAAATAGTCACTGATGGAAGCAATCACTGTTGCCCATGGACTTCCGTAACATAAGTTGAGTTACGGATGCGTTGCCGGCTGAGGCTCAACGGCTGAGAAAAGATAGGTTTGTTTTTTGACGATCCATGAGTTGTTCCGAACTGGAAATGCTGGCGCTACAAGCTGATCCCAAAGTTTCACCGTGCGTGGCTTAAAGTTCCGCGAGAAACGACTTTACCCTAAACCTCCAAGCGCACAGACAGCGAAGGCGTGGCGGTGCGGTTGCGGTGAAGGTTGTGATATTCTCATCATCATCATCATCATCAGCCTATGTTCGTCCACTGCTGGGCATAGGCCTCTCCCATGGCACGCCACTGAGCACGATCCTCGGCCACTCTCATCCAGCTCTTGCCAGCCGCCTTGCGAAGATCATCTCTCCACCAAGTCTGAGGACGTCCTACGCTACGTTTTCTGATCCGTGGTCTCCACTCAAGAACTCGTCTTCCCCAACGGTTATCGGTTCTTCGGGTTATATGGCCGGCCCATTGGCACTTCAGCGTGCTAATGCAGTGTGTCTGATATTCTAACTTGTATGAACGAGTTCGCGGTACGGTACAAGTTAGAATAGTACAACCTTCACCGCCAACGCACCTCCGCTGTCTGTGAGTTTGGGGCTTAAAACCCATGCTGATAAATTTCAAATGTTTCGCACATAAATTTCGAAAAACTTAAAGGTGCGCGCACGGAGCAAACCCATGACTTGAGTTGAGAGGCCATAAGTCAAACCACCAGGCCTCCAAGGCTTCAAAGTGCAAGAGTATTCTGGGAGCTGGGATCGGGTTGGTGGCGGAGTGGATTGTTAAGGGGTGGCATACTTCCTGTTAACTTTAGCACCATACCTGGAATAACTCGGGGCATCTATACGAAAGAGATAAGGACACACATCTCTTTTTGCTACAGCAAAAAATATATCGATGTTACTGCCATCATTTAAATGTTATTCGACGTAAATAAACTACTTATTTTCTCCTCATTTTTAATAAAAAAAATAAACAAATTAAGACGTGTATTTATAATGCTTATTCGCGTGGGCGTGGACGTTTCTTGGGTGGCATGATTAGTTTGGAATTCGTAACAAACGTAGCGGAACATTACCTTGTTAATTATTCTTACTCTAAGATATGAATGGACTGACAGTAAATTGGCATTTTCATGGACATGACATCCGCATACTTTTATTATCTTAAGAGGCTCGATATCAGATATGACATCGAACCTCTTTAAAGTAATCTAAAATGTTCAATGTGCACATGTATTAATTTATTATATCAACATCTACTTGCCCTGAGTTATCCCAGTTGTTTACTCGTAGCACCTTCCTTTCGATTAGTCCATTTAAAATACATAAGACAATTTTGGATGGACTAGGCGGGAGAGGAGGTGCTGAGGACTGAGAAGGGGGTGTGACATTCCGACGCGTTCAGGCTTTGCTCCTCGTTGAATTACAAACATATGGGCGCCCCCTTCGCATTCCTTAGTTTATAAAATCTTAAATAATTGAAGATTATAACTAATTTAATTACCGACTTTAAGCAAAACTTGTAACTCTTTTTTTAATTGCAATAGACAGATTTTTTTTATTCTGTCAGATGAACTTTTAACGCTGACTGTACGCTGTTTGACACGCTTTCCAGACTGTGCCTAATTTTAACAGTGTCTTGGCACTTCAAGGATCACGCTTAGCCAAGGCTGTGGGGTGTGAGTTATTTTCTTTGAGAAATCTTTACGACCCTCGTATTTATGAAGGCAAATTTTGTGGCCCGTAGAGACGGAATAGGCACTAAAATCTAGCGCCTACCCGACAGCTACGGTTTTAGGGTTCTGTACTGACAGAGCTAGAACTAAACTCACTGACATAGCTCGAAGATTTGCCGGATTCAAGTGGCAGTGGGCAGGGCACATCGCTCGTAGAACTGATGGCCGATGGGGCAAAAAGGTTCTCGAGTGGCGTCCACGGACCGGAAGACACAGTGTAGGTAGGCCTACAAGAAGGAGCGGCGTCTCGGTTAAGATTGCGGGATCGCGTTGGATGCGGATGGCACGGCCTATGTTCAACAGTGGACGTCTTGTGCCAGTAGCTAGAACTAAACTCACCGACATAGCTCGAAGAATCGCCGGACTCAAGTGGTAGTGGAAAGGGCACATAAATAAATAAATATAAATAAATAAATATCACGGGACAATTCACACCAATTGACCTATTCCCAAAGTAAGCTAGGCAAGCTTGTGTTATGGGTACCAGGCAACGGATAAACATACTTACATAGATAAATACATACTTAAATACATATTAAACATACAAGACCCGAGAACAAACATTCGTATTTTTCATACAAATATCTGCCCCGACATGGGAATCGAACCCGGGACCTCAAGCTTCATAGTCAGGTTCTCTAACCACTAGGCCATCTGGTCGTCTAAACATCACTCGCCAAATTCGCCAAATAGACCGGTCCTGCGCCATCCGTATCCAAAGCGCTCCCGCAACCTTAACCAGGTCGTCGCTCCATCTTGTGGGAGGCCTATCTACACTACGTCTTGTGGTCCGCGGGCACCATTTGAGAACCTTTTGGCCCCGACATCAATTCTACGAGCGATGCGCCCTGCCCACTGCCACTTGATACTATTTTTTTTTGTATTATGAGAGGGAGGCAGCGATTCTTCAAGCTATATCGGTGAATAATAATATTATGTATACTATGCAAAGTAGATATGTTAATAAATACACTGTACAATAATTGACACAATTCGTTGGTGCGTTTAGGAGATTGGTGATAGTAGTTCAAAAACGAGTTAATGTGCGCCTATCAAAAAGTTATAGCAATATGCTACTCGCCTTACAAAAAAATTAAACATCACCTTCTTCAAATTTAATTATGACATTGACATTTTTTTTTACATTTTATTAAAGTTTTGACCCATCGAGTTTGATCTCGTTTGATTCATCTTGACAAGTACCTACTTTGTCCCTTGATGGTAACCAGGACCAAGAAGTGCAGTCAGCAAAAAAGCTTGTATAAAAATTGAATTTTGAACAAACACTTTTTAGGGTTCCGGAGTCAAAATGGCAAAACGGAACCTTATAGTTTCGCTATGTCTGTCGCTCCATCCATCCGCGGCTTAGCTCATAGTCTATTAGGGCTGGAAAGCTATAATTTTGCATGGGCATGTATAGCAATTATCACGACAAAATGTAAAAATAAAATGTACACGCTCTTACCCGGTTTTTTTTACTCAGGTTTAACAAAAAGTTCACATCACGCCACTGGTAAATATCGGATGCTTATTTTGTACTGTGTGCACTTTATTATGTAACAGCCTGAGGCCCCCTCTGCAAAGTTATCGAGAATTAATTAACTGGGGGTCGGTAACGAAAACACGTACTCAAAATATGTGAACGCTCGTGATCCGGTGTAATATTTAGAAACTGGTTAATAACGTTTGAAACCAGATAATATCGTTTGCAACGGTCTGGTGAGATTTAGCTACTGGAAAGAGAATTTTCTTTAAATAAGGATGATGCAAATAATTTAACAAAATGACGAACAGAGTAGTTTTAAGCCGGGATTTCGCAACACAAGTAAATCATCCGAAAAGCTATACCTAGATTGCGGGGCTACCGTAAATTGGGGTGAGTTGGGTCGAAATCGAAGTTCAAACCTGGATAAAACTTTATTTTTATATGTATACATTGATTTATATACAAAAAAAGTGTTCCGGAGGCATGAATTTTAGTTTGTCAATGATAATTTGTTGCTTCATTGCATAGTTTCAACGAAAAATACATAATAAGTAGGCAAACCTAGCTCACCCCGTAGTTGGGGTTATAAGGGCTAGCAATGGGGTGAGATGGGAAAATTGCTAGGGTTGACTATTTCGGATTAAGTCTTGTCAAGAGAATTTTTATTAATGTAGCAAAATTATGTTTTATTTATGCTCCTACTTAAACCGGTTTAATGTTTTCTGTAAGTTGTGACCTAAGGGTTATTAAGGGTTATTTTTATGACGTATGAATAGTTTTTTAGATCAATAAAAAAAAATACTTTGATCTATATGGAATTACTAAGGTGAATCCCGTCAAAAACCTTAATATGAAATTAATGACTTGCATGACACAATATGAAATAAATAATATGCACATTTTAATATAACATTATTTATTTAATTTGCAATTTCTTTAAATCGCCTGCTACTTCAATATTTTTTAAAATAATATTTACCATTTTTTCACACTTTTGACTACTTATGTAAATCGACAACCCTGAACTACGATCACCAACTCCCTCCTCTATCATCCCGGTACACCCCGTTCGTAACACCCACTCTCCCCATTCATGACCCAACTGTCCCCGTTGTCGACCCAACTCACCCCTCAGTACATCCCTGCTCTCCCCATAAAAATCCTCAAATGCAGTTAAATCGTTTTCTATGTTAAAACCATTATAAATAAAGAAAATATATTAACTTATGTTTTTCTGTTTCCAATAAGCCATGTAAGTAATTACTTTGAGAGCAACCTGAGCCCGAAAATTAAAGTAGCTACTGAAAAAAGAAATTCTGGATTCGCATTCCAACTCCCCCCGCGAACCCTACTCACCCCATTTTACGGTACCGAACTACTTCCAAAGCGATGGATTATTCAAGGCTGCAATGTATACCTACTTGAATGATTTTTTGACACGAAAACCTCGCTAATCCTGATCACCAGGACACACATTGGAAACTTTTACCCTAAAACAACACATGCCCGCTTATACACAGCACCGTCCTAAATAATTTTGAGATCAAAATATAAGTAAGTTGATACTCTTGTACCTACTTAACTTTGTTTGGATCATCGTAGCATTTCCTGTGTTAGAAATTTCATAATTGCGAAGTCGTTACAGTTAAACTTTGGCTCTTAATTTAAGCATTGCTTGCAATTGTATAATGGTGACAGTGTTTGAGAACATTTAATTATGATTCGTTATTGCTGGTGAAGTTGACAAACTGAACGTTCCGGCACTCCAGATCTCCCATGGTACGGGTGTGACTCTCTTAGCGAACATCGATCGTGAAGTCATCGCTGCTCTTGCCAGAGAATGATAACTTTTTGGAACGTTTTATTCGTTCCCCAAAACTTCTGTTCCAAAATAACAGTTTCATTAAATGACCGTTTGAAGTAAGACCCGTTGCTCATCGCATCAATAAATAAATAAATAAATATAAATAAATATCAGGGGACAATCTTTACACAAATCGACCTAGTCCCAAACTAAGCAAAGCTTGTACTATGGGTACTAGACGACAATAAACATACTTATATAGATAAATAAATACTTAAATACATAGAAAACATCCATAACAAATATTCGTGCTCATCACATAAATAAATGCGCTTACCGGGATTCGAACCCAGGACCTCTTGCTTCGTAGGCAGGGTCACTACCAACTAGGCTAAAGCGGTCGTTAATATGTCAAAACACCTGGTTCTAATAGCATCCGTATGCCAAAAGATTCGTCTTTCGTGACACCAGTATGCCCAAAAGACTCTTTTTTTATCGCATCTGTATGCCAAAACACCCGGGTCTCATAGCATCCGTATGTGAAAGTGAAAACACCCGGTTCTTATAACATCCGTATTTAGGAAAGGGTTGTGATAGGAACGGATGTTTTTGGGAACGGGTGTTTTGGGAATCGGATACACGTATCAAGACAAGCTTATCTTTTGGGAGAAACACAATTTAGAAAACAGATTACTTGCGAAACGATAGTGACGGGAACGGTCATTTCAAGATTTCAAGATTAGGTCTTTTATGGGAAATTGATATCAACCCAAACATTTGGGAGAAGTATATTATGAGAAACGCTTATATCGGGGCACGGATTATTTAGGAAAAGTAGTGACGGGAAAGAATGTTTTGGGAAATGGATTGATCGCCCCGTAAAGAATAATAACTTGACTCGGACGCTCGGAGGCATTACGATTACACAATTATACGAAGGCAAGAGTCTCGACGTTGGTCGTGGGTTAAGAAAAAAAAAAATTTTGTAAGTTAACACAACCGAAAAACTTGCTTCCAACGCACGCACTTTAATATGACCTCTTTGCTTTCGTTATGAGACAACACGTGAGGTCAGAGACTACCATATGTTGCCTTTTTCTCGCTTCATTTTTAGCGCACTAATGGTATGCCTCTACTTATAATATAAAATAATACTAACTATTGCCCGCGACTCCGTTTACGAGAATTTTGTTTATGACCCATCCCGTATTAATTATTAATCATCATCGTCCTATTTACGTTCCACTGCAGGGCACAGGCCTTCTCTCAGCTCGGAGGTAATACCGCAAAATGAAGGTATACTTTTTGTATTCTCATTTAAAATGTAATATCATCAATCAGTACACTACCTATATAGCCTTCAGATCTTATCGCATCCGAATAACTTAGTCATCGAGAAAACATTTGAATATTATCTCACTTCGATCTCGGCGACAAAAGCGAGTTTATCGGGTTTATCCGGGAAGCGGATATCCGGGGAAAAGGGTCAAAATGAACGTATTAATAAGTAATTTAATATACTGGGCTGGGTGGGACTGTTGCCTTTTTGCTTGCGTAAATAGGTTGATATCGGTTGTACGTACCGTGACGGTAACTGGTTGGAAATTGTTTTAACAATAAAAAAGCTTATTTGTACAAACGTGAACGCCTGATAAATATACCGTGGCCTGAGGCTACAAGTACAATGTACCCAAAGGCACATTTATTATTATTATCATGCATAGACCTGGAAAAACACACAAATGAATAGGGAGTTCTTATATCGATAAAATCATTTATCTTTTTTAGGGTTCCGTACCTCAAAAGGAAAAAACGGAACCCTTATAGGATCACTTTGTTGTCCGTCCGTCTGTCTGTCAAGACCCTTTTTCTCAGGAACGCGTGGAGGTATTAAGCTGAAATTTATATCAAATACTCAGGTCTACTGTCCCTTGGAGCTGTGAAAAAATCAAACTTCTAAGCCAACGCAATCAAAACATACAGCCGTTTATGACGCAAATTTCCGCATATTTTCGAAACTCGCAAGGGAATCAAAACCTACAGGGTACTTCCCGTGAACTCAGAATCTTGAAATTTGGTACGAAGCAAGGTCTTGTAGCACGGATAAAGGAAAAATTGCGAAAAGCATAATTTTTTTTGTCTGTCTGTCTATATCAGTAACCAACGCAAATTTTCGACACTCGCAAGGGAATCAAAACCTACAGGGTACTTCCCTTGAACTCAGAATCTTGAAATTTGGTACGAAGCAAGGTCTTATAGCACAGATAAAGGAAAAATTGCGAAAAGCATATTTTTTTTTGTCTGTCTGTCTATATCAGTAACCAATCTACAATGATCCCACATTGCGTACATTTTGCTTAAGAGCAGGGGTCTGCTAAGACTGGATGTTCATAGATACATATAAATTTGTACGGAACCCTCGGTGCGCGAATCCGACTCACACTTGGCCGGTTTTTTTGACTTAAAACTGACCCGTGAAATATGACCTAATGAAAAGTGCAGATGAGGCCAAAGGTGTATCTCTCACTGATTCAATAACACTTTCTGCGGAAAGATGACGTTAATACCTAGATACGTCGTAGTATAGGAAACGCATTACGGTCTACATCCCTGATTTTTTTTCTTCTTTATCATCATCATCATCATCATCATCAGCCTATAACAGTCCACTGCTGGACATAGGCCTCCCCCAATGAGCGCCATTGCACCCTGTCCTCGGCTAGACGCATCCAGCTTCTACCAGCAGCCTTTCGCAGATCGTCACTCCACCTGGCCGGAGGGCGTCCTACACTACGTTTGCCAAGACGCGGTCTCCACTCAAGAACTCGTTTACTCCAACGGTTGTCGGTTCTTCAACAAATATGACCAGCCCACTGCCACTTCAACTTGCTAATTCTCTGAGCTATGTCGATGACCTTAGTTCTGTGTCGGATATCCTCGTTGCGGATTCTATCATTCAGAGAAACTCCGAGCATAGCTCGTTCCATAACTCGCTGAGCGACCTTGAACTGGTGGATTAGCCGTACTGTGAGTGTCCACGTTTCAGCTCCGTATGTCATGACGGGTAGGACGCACTGGTTGAAAACTTTTTCTTCTTTATCATATCAGCCTAAAGACATCCACTGCAGGATGAAGGCCTCCAAAAGAGTTCCAGAATGATCGGTCTTACGCTGCCCGCGTCCAAGTAGCCCCAGGGATAACATCTGCCTTGAGAAATATTTCTCTATTGTGGGTCGTCGGTCCATCTTGTTGGGGTCATATCGGTTCGCGGTCACCAACCTTAACCTTACTAGCCCATCAGCCATTGGTTCTACGAGCAATGTGCCCTGCTCACTGCCACTTAAGTCTGGCAACTCTCCGAGCTATGTCAGTAACTTTTGTTCTTCTGCGGATCTCCTCATTTCTGATGCGAACACGCAGGGAAACTCCGAGCATAGCTCGCTCAATCGCTCTTTGAGTGACCTTGAGCTTTCTTATAAGGCCCATTTTACAATGCGCCTCAGTTCCCTATGTCATCACTATCACTGGCAACACACGCTGGTCAAACACTTCTTCACTTCACTGCGGTATTTAGGACGATACCGTAATATAGATTATTGCGACAGTATTATTAACCGTGGATCACTTAGAACTGATCCTCTTGAACTGAATCTGAACTTATCTGATCGTTTTATCCCCGAAATTAAATACTCAGCAGATGGGATATAAAATAAGCTACCCAAATTACTAATTCCACGCAGACGAAGTCGCGGGTAAAAGCTAGTTAATAATAATGCATTATGAATGCGAAGAAATTCAATGGTGTGTGTAAAGTTCCCAATGCGCACTGGTCCCGCGTGGGAACTACGGCCCAAGCCCTCTCATTCTGAGAGGAGGCCTGTGCCCTGCAGTAGGACATATATAGGCTGGGATGATGATTGTTTCTACTGTTAACCCATCGCTCTTATCTTTACAGTCTTTACCAGGTGCCAGGTCTTAATGAAACTGGTTTATATTTCAAACTAAATACATTGCACTAGCTTGTTGAAACTGGTTTAATTAAATACGGGAGCATAGTTCATTTAGCCTGCGAACTAATGACACTGCGCAATTAGCAATGCAACGGTACTTAAAAGAGAGGGGATCGTTCCGTATTCTAACAAATAAGTTTTTCAAGATTGGATTTTTAACTCCATTTTTTTTACTCCAAAAACCAATCTTGATAAGATTGCTTAAGAGCGACATCTCTTGGTCCGGGTGAGCGGATAGTTCCGAAGGAGTGTTGACGTCTCTCGTTGAGAGTACTAACATAGATGTCGCTAGTATCCCTGCAATAAGTGATTAAGCAAGCTGAGATATGTGATGCATAGGAAAAATTATAGTGTCTATGTCCCGACCAGTTGTGGTGTAGGGGTGTAGCACGCAGCACGGAATGCTGAGGACCTACGTTCAATTCCCAGAGCTGGTCTATTTTCCGAGTTTTTCTGTGCGTCCATGTTTCAATATGTATTTAGTATGATCTTTGAGTATTTAGACTGAAGGGAGGCGCCTTGAAGCGCATTTCCCCTCTGCCAAAGGTATGAACCCGCCGGGTATAACCGTTATACAAAACTGTTTCGCTCGCCTCTCGTGACATTTCAAAACGGCACGCGTCAGTGAATGAGCTCCCACAAAAATGACCAAAATGCAAAGAATTCGGGCGTGAAAAAATGTCTGATACGTCGAATCTACAAAAAGACAACGTAACTTTTCATCTGGAAGTATTTCGTAAAGTAATTATTGTTGATTAATAGTAAAAATACGTGAAGTTTATAATAATATTATTGTCAGTTAGTGTGGCCAGCTTTTTGTAAAAATAGCCACATTGGCCATTTTTAATTTTTATAAATCAATTTATAATTAACGAGGTAAAATATAAATTATTTAATATTTTGATTGATCTTATACATTCATTACATTGTTTGATTGACTTCATCCATGTAGACTTTAAGGCCAGGCGCTGACTGCAACTGTTTATCACCTCGTTTGAGTATTGATTATTGATTTTTGTGCTGGAATTATATGAAAGCGACCTCACCATTCAAAATGCCACCGCTGCTACCATCAACACAAAAAAAAGTTTTCATCTCTCAATTAAAAATTCCTAACAATTCTATAGCACTCGACTCGAACGAAGCGACAAAAAAGTGCAGTCGGCGCCTGGTCTAATAATCTAAGAACCGTACTAGATCTAGCTCAATTTTGTTTTATAAAAAAAAAAAAAAACATTTATTGTCAGACGTTTCCATCCATAGGCACACAATAAGTATGATGATAAAAAGAAAAAAATATATAAAGGGATAATGTGTTAGTAACAATTATTCTTATCACCTATGTTAGTATTTGTAAATTATATGTAAATTAATAAAGGTAGTAATTAGGCTCCAACAAATCAGTCAAACAAATAAATAAATAATATCAAAAACCTAACCAATCTTCGCCAGACAAAACTACGCAGTTCCACGCCGCACGCCGCGCAGTTCGGTCGCTGGTCGAGTGAGAGCTGTGACGCGCCGCCCGCTCTATTCGCCTCCGTTTCGATTCCGTAACGTGGCTATAAGCGCTCGGTACAAAGTAACTAGGTACATACTATAATATTTTATTTAATAATGGCGGCGTCACGAGAACGTGTGTATTGCAGTGTTTACGGGTGTCTAAATTCAACGGCGATAAAATCAACATTGTAATTTTTTCAACTTCCTGCTGATGCTGAAAGGTAAAATTAGTACCTATTAGGTACTTTATTATTAGGCTATTAAAATTTGTGTAGGTACCTACTCAACAAAATGTTAACCATAGTGATGTGTCTATTCTATTTATAGAAAATTACAAAGTAAAAGAGACATTTGGCACATCTGACATTAATATTACTTGCTATATGTAAATATTTTAATAAATCCTCCACTTTTAAACCTTGTAGAGCCATCACATTTATTTAGAAAACGAATTTCCTATTAACAACTTTGGGATTAATTGAACGACTGAAAGTATGAATGAGTGAATGCTTATCGATATTCTTATGGACATGGCCCTAACTCTAACTGTCTCTAGATTGTTGTCTATGTGTGATGTACGTGTGACACGTATAGACGAGAAGTTTTTCACTGTGTCCATGGCGATCATTGTTGTGTTGACGAATTCGGTTTGTGTGCGTGTGTACAAACATTGCTCTGTTTTCATTTGTAGTTAAATTGCTTGTGTGTGAGTGCATTGCCCCCCCCCCGCGAGTTTTGGCAGAAAAATTGTTTAGCAACCTACGGGCGATAACATCTCCTTTCAGTCTAAATACTCAAAGAGTATGATATAAATATTTTTTTGTAAAAAAAATCATTTATAATCCAAGTTTTTTTAACTATTTTTTTTGTTACTGAATCAGGTGTTACTTTGCGGAGTTCCATGTTGAAATAAAATGGCATAAGTACTTAGTTTAAGTCATGCTAAATAGCTGCGTTTGCTTTGAAAATATAGGCACAGTAACAAAATGTATACCAGAAAGAAGAAAAAAAAATAGATTAAAAAGAAAACCTGTTTTTTTTATTGATTATTATTATTATTATATATTTAACGACCGCTTTAGCCTAGTTGGTAGCGACCCTGCCTACGAAGCAAGAGGTCCTGGGTTCGAATCCCGGTAAGGGCATTTATTTGTGTGATGAGCACGAATATTTGTTCCTGAGTTATGGATGTTTTCTATGTATTTAAGTATTTATTTATGTATATAAGTAGGTATGTTAATCGTCGTCTATTACCTATAGTACAAGCTTTGCTTAGTTTGGGACTAGGTCGATTTGTGTAAGATTGTCCCCTAATATTTATTTATTTTATTTTATTTTTATTTGTTTACGGTCAATATCAGTCTATTCGTGATCATGATTGAAACTGCGTCAAAATATCGGGAAATCATTAAAGATAATCAGTCTACATCGCGTAACATTATGTAATATATTCCTAGCTTTTCCGCACAGACAGACGCAGGCATGTATTGTTTTATGTAGCGGACGACGACGGTTATATTATATGCGTCACGCTGACGTAGCTGTAATGCACGGTTAGTAGCGGAGAAAAAAGGTAAAAATATTGTACTTACATAGTTTATTGAAATACCTACCTTCACAAGCGCTTGAATCAATTAATTATTCAACGTGTATTTAAATTTAAAACAAGGTTGAAAACGGAAACACCTCAGCACAAGGAACAGGTATTCCAAAGCATAGTTTATGCTAAATGCTTCTAGCAATGTTTTGCTACACATCCAATGGGTTTCCAACCACCTTTTGAATTTTGTGTAGTCTCATTCCCTTTTACAACACTCAATACAAAAAGTAATGACGAGCGGTCATTATAATAATATAGTGGACATTATAATAATATAATGGTTCGACCTTGTCAATACCTTCATTAAACAAAGTATTTTACTGTAGTATTATTTAAATTGCTCTTGACTACATAATGGGTCCTCTATCGCCAGTCCACCACCCACCACAGAAGACGCTGGTAATCATCTCTCAAGTGGAACCAAACAAAACACTCAAGATTATCTTTTAGATAAACATTTTAACTCATATATAAGACATATCGGGGCACTATCTCGCGAGTCTGCGCCATGGTGGCCACTAAACTCTTTTTGTTCCTCGGTTTAGTGACCTTGGCCTGCTGTAACACAGCCCGCCAAACAGAAAATGACATCCGTGAATTAGAAGCGTACATCGACAGTAAACGGCCAGAAATCAACCAAAGGTACAGACTGCATTACCACGTCGCAGCTCCCGTCGGATGGATCAACGACCCCAATGGCTTCACTTACTACAAGTCAGAGTATCACTTGTTCTACCAATATTACCCGTATGACAGCGTCTGGGGACCGATGCACTGGGGGCACGTGGCCAGCCGGGATTTGGTGCACTGGAGGTACTTGCCTACTGCTTTAGTTCCCGAGAAAGAACAATGCTTCTCTGGCAGTGCTGTAGTAGACGGAGACACGATGATTTTAATGTACACAGGACATGTCAACTTGGATGCTGAACCGTGGGCCAACGAAACCCAGTACATTGCCTACAGCGATGACGGAGTCACGTTCCATAAGTACGAAGGCAATCCAGTTATAGCAGCTGCGCCCAATGGCTCCCCTGATTTCAGGGATCCTAAAGCCTGGAGGCATGGAGATCACTGGTATGTTGTCATAGGCAGCAAAACTACCGATCAAAGGGGAAGAATCCTTCTGTATAGATCCACGGACATGAAAAATTGGGAGTTTTTGAACGTTCTTGCTGAATCCAACGGAGATAGCTATATGTATGAATGTCCAGACTTTTTCCAATTAGATGGTAAACACATCCTCCTCATGTCTCCACAAGGCATGGAGCCTCAAGGTGACAGATACAAGAATCTTCATCAAACAGGATACATAATCGGAACGTTTAATTATGATACCTTCGAATTCGTTCCTGAAGTTGACTTCCAAGAGATTGATTACGGGCATGATTTTTACGCTGCGCAAACAATGGAGGCATTTGGAAGAAGAGTTCTTGTTGGATGGTTCAACATGTGGGAGCAACCGCACCCCGAAAAGGAAGACGGCTGGGCTGGTGCCATGACCATTGTCCGTGAGTTGAGGCTGGTTGGTGACCGTATCAACATGAGGCCGGTCGAGGATATGATCCAACTAAGAGACGAAGTGAAAATGGTAGGCGTTCTCCAACCAAACCAAGAGCTCAGGTCTGGTAAAACGGCCGAACTAATAGTGTTTGGAGACTTAACGCAGAAAATGGAACTACAGCTTGAAGGCACCTCTGGTGGCGAGAAAGCTTGGCTTCGGTGGGAGCCTGATGTGGGTAAAGTGGTGGTTGACAGGGGATCAGGAGATATTCGCCAGGTAGAGTGGAAACCGACAGGATTAAAACGTTGGAGGATTTTCCTTGACGCCAGTTCCGTGGAACTGTTCTGCGGTGAAGGCGAGGTGGTCTTCAGTAGCAGATTGTACCCTGAAGGTGGCTGGTTGATAACTAACACGGGTCCTCAGCTACTAAACGTTCAAGCTTACTCTCTGTCTAGGAGTGTTTCTCTTTGATGGAATCAATACCTACTTGTAAAGAGACTAAAATTATGTAACAATTGAAAATTCTCATTTTTCGTATAACTATTTAAATTTTATTAAAATTTGTGCATTACTTGCGTTATTTTATTCATTTATTTAAAAAATTGTAATGAGTTCGTGTGTGCCTAGATAAATGGCAATAGCTTCGAAACTTTATTGATTAACAACTTTAGAACAGATCCTCCTGCATGTAGCGTTTTCGTTGGCATACCTAAATTCATTCTAGGCCTTAGAGAAATTAACTAATGAAATAGATAATGGGCTATCCAATTCTGCATTACTTTATTTTACTACTTATCACTTATACCTACCGTAGTACTAGCATTATTCTTTCCCTTATCCCCTACGACAAAGTAATTTTAGTTACCTAAGTACTTAAAACAACAAAACAATATCGAGTGTCCTGTCCGCGCTGCTTGTTAATTTTACTTTACTAGTAAATAATTGGTTTATTTTCATTATTTTACACCCCGAAGATCAATTTACAGTCAACAAGAATCATGATTAGACTATATACGGGGTGATTTTAAAGTCACTATCCAAGTTTTGACATGACTGTGAATCAGCATCGATAAAAGAACATGATTAAAATACATGTTTAAGTATTTTCTATTAGTTTGTGGTCCTTAGTATTCAACCGGATCTTAAATGTAAAACTAGCTCAGTACTTTATTAATGATTAGCCTTCCGTCCGCAGCTTCGTCCTATGTAAGTCCTAAGTAGCCTATGTCACTCAGTGATAATGTAGCTTTCAATCATGTATGCTTCAATCATGTACTCGTATACTCGTACACATTTTTCATGATTTCACACTAAAAGTACCAAAATTGATCACTTAAACTATACCTAAACGGTACGATTTAGAGTTTTTCGTCAAAATTTAAACATTCGACCTTTTTCTTAGGACTTTTGAGGTCAGAATTTGTTTGTAGTGTTACTTATAATATAACACTTTGCCTTATAGCTGGCTGTGCCACTTAAGATTATTTAAAATGAACATACGTACTGTAAAAAACATTCATATCGTATAAACGACGTGTTTCTACGATGACGGAAGGCAGATCCGTCATTATTTATTTGGTTTTTCAAAATTTAAAAACATACTTAAAAAAAAATCTGTTAAAAGAACAGAAATTTAACTATTAAGGAATCAATCAAAAGATACAGAATATTTTCGCAGAGGACGTCAATTAAACTCTTCAGTGTTTGTGTAAAAATGTGTCATGAAAAGGTGTCTGAAATAGATAAGTCAATGTTTGTGTCCGTCCTAAATAGTTTATGTCAATGTTATTCAAACTTATAGAAACGAAAGAATCAACTTAAAATTACTTGTTAAAATCTATCTATATAAATAAAAATGAATCACCGAAATGTTTGTAGGCGCATAACTTCCGATAGACTGCACCAAATTAGACAATTCTTTTTTTGTTGCGTCAAGAGAAGGTTTTTATGAAAGATTTTTTAGAAAAAATAGAACGGGTGCGAAGCCGCGGGCATCATCTAGTTTGTAATAAATTCGACTCTTGACACAAAGGAGAGAATAGGAGATGACTCTCACAATTTTATAAGTGATACCTAGAAAATACTCTAGCTTATCTTTCAGATAAACTTCTTTCAATCTATATAAGATGTGTTGAGTCGAAAAGCGATATTACTTGAATATCCACTATGGTGACCGTTAAAATATTATTAATTGTTGTCCACATAA
Source organism: Archips crataeganus (assembly GCA_947859365.1). Taxonomy (NCBI): domain Eukaryota; kingdom Metazoa; phylum Arthropoda; class Insecta; order Lepidoptera; family Tortricidae; genus Archips; species Archips crataeganus. Next base: position 21,334,727 of record OX402052.1, on the reverse strand, counting down.
CTTACGTGTGCTGTAGCATGCGTCAAACAAACGAAGACATCCTTGAAGTAGAAGCATACATCGACAACAAGCGCCCAGAAATCAAGCAAAGGTACAGAATGCACTACCATATCTCAGCCCCAGTCGGTTGGATGAACGACCCAAATGGCTTCTCCTACTTCCGGTCAGAATACCACGTGTTCTACCAATACCATCCATATGACAGCGTCTGGGGCCCAATGCACTGGGGGCATGTGGGCAGCCCTAACTTAGTGCACTGGAGATATTACCCTACTGCACTAGTTCCCGAAAACGAACAATGCTACTCGGGCAGTGCCGTCGTAGATGGCGATAAAATGGTCCTAATGTATACAGGGCATGTGAATTTAGACGCTGAACCATGGGCTAACGAAACCCAGCATATAGCTTACAGCACTAATGGCATAGATTTCCATAAGTACGAAGGCAATCCAGTCATAGCAGCTGCGCCCAATGGATCCCCTGACTTCAGGGACCCCAAAGCCTGGAAACATGGGGATCATTGGTACGTTGTCATCGGTAGTAAGACTAACGACCAAAGAGGAAGCATTTTGCTATACAGATCGATTGACATGAAGAATTGGACATTTTTGAAAGTTCTAATTGAATCCGACGAAGATGTTTACATGTATGAATGTCCTGACTTCTTTGAATTAGATGGAAAATATATTCTTCTTATGTCTCCTCAAGGTATGAAACCTGAGGGTGACAGATTTAAGAATCTCGATCAAACCGGATATATAATAGGATCATTTAATTATGTTACCTTTGACTTTGTTCCCGAAGTTGATTTTCAAGAGATTGATTACGGTCATAATTTTTACGCAGCACAAACTATGGAAGCGTTTGGAAGACGCTACCTTATCGGCTGGTTCAGTATGTTTGATCAACCTTACCCAGAAAAGGAAGACAGTTGGTCTGGAGCCCTGACTATCGTCAGAGAACTGAGTCTCGTCGGTAACCGCATCATCATGAAACCAATGGAGGACATGGTTCTACTCAGAGACGATGTAAGAATGGTTGGAGTTTTACGACCAGAAAATAAACTTCAGTTTGGCAGGACTGCCGAACTAGTCGTACGCGTTGACTTATTACAGAAAATGGAATTACTTATAGAGGGTGCAAATGGCGGTGATAAAATTTGGATTCGATGGGAGCCGGATGTTGGTAAAGTGGTGGTTGAAAGGGGAGAAGGGGATATTCGGCAGGCGGAATGGTTGCCGATAGATTCGAAGAGCTGGAGGATCTTCCTAGACGCTAGTTCTATGGAGCTGTTCTGTGGTGAAGGCGAAGTCGTGTTCAGTACCAGAGTATATCCAGATGGTGGGTGGGTGATCACTAATACTAGTCCTCAGTTCCTGAATATTGAAGCTTACTCGTTGCATAAGAGTGTTACTCTGTAATTTCGTAGACAATGTGCTGTCAATGTAATGTTACTTCATAAATAGGTGTTTTACAAGTTAAGCTAGCCCACACATAGTTTGTGATAACAAATAAGCACGTATTTTTATGCTGATATTGGTGGGGTGTCAAATAAATGCCCCACATGGATGTAATCTTGTGTGAGATGGTATCAGCGTACGACTTGTTTCCGAGACAGATAAATCTTCCTACTGTTGTCACCTTATCTAAGTTACATATTAGATAAATATTTTTATCATTGATTAATTCCTAGTTTAGTAGTTTTTTCATCTAAAATCTGCAAAAAATACCTAATTTAAAAATTTATTAATAATCTGCTTTTATTTTCCTTGCTGTGTTAGTTTGTGTCAAACGTTGAAAGTAAATTTTACCGAAACCTAATAGTCGGAACAACTTGAAAAAATTTGGTATACATTGTATGTACCTATGTATGTATGCATTCAGCAAAAAAGCTTGCACTAAATTTTTTGTTTGATTTTATATAGAACCTTGCATCTACCTATTATATGATCGAAGGTTTCAGTTTATTTATTTGGACCACCGCAAAGTAACGCCTAATTCAATAAATTATCTTCATATTGTTTCATACAAAAATGCTTAGGTTGTCGATGAGACAAAATTTTTGTAACCATAGCAACGAGTGGCAATAAAATGTTGATTCACCCAAAAATAACTGTTTCAACCATTGTCAAATTTCACCATATCCGCCAACGCTCAAACGTGTATTGGTAAAGCACGCATCACGGAATGTTGAGAACGCGGGTTTAATTCCCAGCGCCAATACATTACATACAATACTTTGCGTCTGCTTTGCGGTTGTGTGTTTATAATTTACTGCTTCCATCTTCTGTATTTTCACTTATTCTTGTAATATTATATTGCCATTGTTTGTTTGTGTCATTCATGCCTAACTAAATTTGTCTATGTTTCCATGTTTTCGTTTTGGTTATAATAAGTGGCAAGGGCAAAGGCGTTGGGTCTATGCAGACACCATTGTGCGTTTTGTTTTCTTGTATGCTTTTTATAGTTTCCTTTTGTATTTTTTTTTTATTTTTCAGTTGTCGGTTTCACTGAACAGTTTATGTTTTATTGTTGGTGAAATGGTTCCAACGTAAGACCAGCGTCGGCTTCACGGCCGACATCATGCTGAGTTGGGACCATTTCGTGATAATGTTTGTACCTTTTACCGTTTTTCTTTGTTAATTTATTAAGATTATGTCACGAATAAATATTTTTCTTTCTTTCTTTTTCTTTCATACTTTTCTGCTTTTTGACGTGAAAAGTTTTTCAATGCGGTCCTTATTCTTGAAAAACCGTACCGTTTTATAATATGGCGTGATTGCTTAGGTACTTATAACTTTCAAAGTTTAGCATTATTTCATTACTATTACATTATAATTTAATTTATAATTTATTTAGTTGTGTAGATCTTCGCAACCAGCAGATAAACTATAAAGGGTCTCAAATATTATTTATTTTATTAGCAGTTACGTCTGCTCACCTAACCTAAGATTTAAAAGCGAAAAAGTTTCCGAGTGCGCCGGTGGGACTTGAACCCCCCGGTGGGTTTTTTTGTGGGTTGGTAGAACACCCGTTGGGGCGCATACCCGGGAGACGTGGGTTCAAGTCCCACCGGCGCACCCGGAAACTTTTTCGCTTTTAAATCTTATAAAGGGTCTCTGTAACAAACATACCTAGGGTGAGTGGGGGTAAAATGAAAAACAGTGTAAGATGAAAAACTAGTCCTAGTACCCAGTGCTACGAGTAGTTTTTCATCTTACACTGCTTAACGACCGCTTTAGCCTAGTTGGCAGTGACCCTGCCTACGAAGCAAGAGGTCCTGGGTTCAAATCCCGGTAAGGGCATTTATTTGTGTGATGAGCACGAATATTTGTTCCTGAGTTATGGATGTTTTCTATGTATTTAAGTATTTATTTATCTATATAAGTATGTTTATCCGTTGCTTAGTACCCATAACACAAGCTTTGCTAAGCTTACTTTGGGACTAGGTCAATTGGTGTGAATTGTCCCTTGATATTTTTTTTTTTTTTTCATCTTATTTTCATCTTACCCCTCTACTCACCCTAAATTAAAATTCTCTATTTCAGCATATTTTTGAATTTATAAGAAATTTCGTGGGCGTACACGATCGTGTACAAAGTTTTTCCATCGTAAAAGGATCGTAAACTCTTGATATTAACTGTTCTTGCCTCCCTAAACAACAAGTGGAGTCTTTTTAGGGTTCCTTAGCAAAATGGTAAAAATGGAACCTTGGAGTTTCGCCATCTCTGTTCTCAATCTGTCTACAGCATAAGTTCCCAACCGGGGCGGTACCGCCCCCTAGTGGGCGCTGGAGCTTATTGTGGGGCGGAAGAGCTCCAGATATTTTTAATGCGTGATCATTATTAGCTAATAAGACATCTATAATTAATATAATAAGTAATTATTATGTAAAGGGAGGCGCTGGATTTTGTTTCTTGTAATAGTCCTGAAAAGGTTGGGCTTTATGGTCTAGAGGTACAGTTTCGATGTGAGAATCATTTGTCATAACGAAAATAAACCCACTGCAGCATTCGCTGTTTTTTTAACATTGGCCTGACACACTGCCGTGAGTCTTCATAATCTTCATAACCATGCCGACAAAGTGTTAAAATAAATAAACTTCAGTACTTAATGTTTTAAACTTTCACGATTCTCACTCGACTCATGACCACGGCCGCTGCAATAATTAATTTTAGCAATAAGTACTTAGTTCATGTTTAAACCCCGAAAAGTATCAGTTATGAACTTCAGTATTTTACCCTGCCTCCTCGCTATACTAGATTTTTTTAGCATTGGAAAGAAGGTAGCGATCTTGACGTGTCTTTTTATTGAAAAACACTTTTGAAAAAAAAATTTTAAATAAAAAATAGAACCGCCTTCAAAAACGCCAAAAAAAAATATTAAATAAAAATTTAACCGACTATAATGAGCATTATAATATCTTTCTACTAATCTGTTTGAAGTCGGGCCTCAGCACGAGATAGCAGGAGTGGTAGAAGCCCAACAGATAGTAGGTATAATAGGGATAATAGGTAGGCAAGATAAATTACTACTATAAAGTTTGAGGTCCCAGGTTCGGTTCCCGCGTCGGGGCAGATATTTGTATGAAAAACACGAATGTTTGATCTCGGGTCTTGGGTGTTTAATATGTATTTAAGTATGTATCATCTATATAAGTATATTTATCCGTTTCCTAGTACCCATAACACAAGCTTTGCTTACTTTGAGACTAGGTCGATTGGTGTGAATTGTCCCGGGATATTTATTTATTAATTTAATTACTAGGTCCACTCTTGCTGGCTCGAGCTGAGGCCCGACTTCAAACAGATTAGTAGAAAGATATTATAATGCTCATTATAGTCGGTTAAATTTTTATTTAATATTTTTTGGGGCGTTTTTGAAGGCGGTTCTATTTTTTATTTAAATTTTTTTATTTTTGGCTTTTTAGTTGTATTGGTATAAAAAAGATGCGTAGGCGTGGCCAGTAAGCGAAGCCCCGCTTCTGTTTACGCTCTGAGGATCGCAAGGTAACTAACGAACTTAACCAGGTTAAACGGGGGTAGTTTGAAGGTATTTTTTTAATGCGGGAAGCTCTGCCCCCCGAGCCCCCCGTTCCAGTAGCGAGGCTTCTATTACTACTCTGAGGGACGCTAGATAAACTGACGAATTTAACCAAGTGAAACGGTAGATGGTTTAACAGATTTTTTATTGCGGGGGGCTCTGCCCCCTGAGCCCCCTCCCCTCCAAGAGCGGGGCTTTTATTTTCACCCTGAGGGACGCAAGACAGCTAACTAACCTAACCAGGTTAAACGGGAAGTGATTTGAAGGTATTATTTATTACGGGAGCTCCGCCCCCCAAGCCCCTCTACCGGTATCGAGGTTTCTATTTCCACTCTGAGGGACGCAACTGACGAATCAAACCAGGTTAAACAAGGGGTGGTTTGAAGGTGTTTTTTATTACGGGGGGCTCCGCCCCCCGAGCCCCCCTTCCAGTACCAAGGCTTCATTTTCCACTCTGAGGGACGCAAGATAACTAACGAATCTGGTAAGGTAAACGGGACGCGGTTTGACAGTTTTTTATTGCGGGGGGCTCCGCCCCCCGAGCCCCCCTCCCACCTAGTATCACTTTGAGGAGCGCAAGGTAACTAACGAACCTAACCAGGTTGAACGGGGGATGGTTTGAAAGTATGTTTTATTGCGGGGGCTCCGCCCAACGAGTCCCCTTTCCGGTAGCGATGCTTCTATTTCCACTCTGAGGGACGCAAGATAACTGACGAATCTAACCAGGTTACACGGGAGGTGGTTTAAGAGTATTTTTATTGCGGGGGGCTCCGCCCCCCGAGCCCCCCTCCAGGAGCGACGCTTCTATTTCCACTCTGAGGGACGTAAGATAACTAATGAACCTAACCAGCTCCGCCCCTAACAGGGTTTAAAACAGGTTTGGTTTGAAACAGAGGGTGGTTTGAAGGTGTTTTTTATTACGGGGGGCTCCGCCCCCCGAGCCCCCCTTCCAGTACCAAGGCTTCATTTTCCACTCTGAGGGACGCAAGATAACTAACGAATCTGGTAAGTTAAACGGGTGGCGGTTTGACAGGTTTTTTATTTCGGGGGGCTCCGCCCCCCAAGCCCCCCTCTAATATCACTTTGAAGAGCGCAAGGTAACTAACGAACCTAAACAGGTTAAACGGGGAATGGTTTGAAATTTTTTTTTATTGCGGGGGGCTTCGCCCCCCGGGCCCCCCTCCGCTGGCTGAACTTCCATTCCCACTCTACGGGACGCAAGATAACTAACGAACCTAATAAGGTTAAGCGAGAGGTGGTTTGTAGGTATTTTTTATTGCCATACCTACTTACTGTAGTTTAGGTGAATATTATAACTAACACAATTCTTAGGACTGCTTTGGTGAATTAATATTAGTAATAAAACGTAACGTAGGTAATTCGATGTTCTTGTTATCAATATAAGGACGAACAAATATGCTTTAGGACTTTCAACAGTATGCCAAACATTCTTCGCCAGAAAATTTTAGAATGATCAACATTATGCGATACAACAGGCACTCTTTGCTGACTGTACTTTTTGATCCTGGTTACCAAAGTACTCGTCAAGACGAATCAAACGAACCCAAACTCGATGGGGTTATGTCGTTTTTTTACGGAGTTCTTATGGTCACCTTCCAACTCCATCTTCAGACCCTAGTTACCATCTAGGATCAAAGTACTCGTCAAGACAAATCAAATGAGCTCAAACTCAATGCGGTCGTATCGTTTTATTACAGAGTTACTATGGCCATCTTTCAGCTCCATCATCAGATCAGCTCCATGTCATAATTATTTTGCATTGTCATCCAATTCACGCATGTCTGCAAAATTTCAGCTCAATTGGAAACCGGGAAGTGGGTCAAATTTAACTTGCAAGATTTAACCCGTTGAGGAGTTCCGTTGGCCATCTACGGTCTTCTTCATCAGGTCCAGTTTACCAAATGATACTTTCTGAATGCAAATACTTCACTTGATACTAAAAATGCTAAAATCACTATAGTTTTGCCTGTAAAATTTGAAGGTTGCCCTCGATTTCTCTAGGATCCCATGATCAGATCTTAACTTGGTGCCAATGGGACCACCTCAGGAGTATACTGTTTCAAACAAAAAAAGAATTTTTAAAATCGGTTCACGTTGAGGGAGTAATCGCGTAACAAACATACAAAAAAAAAAAAAAAAAACGTACAGACGAATTGATAACCTCCTCTTTTTTTTGAAGTCGGTTAATAAATCACAGTAAATAGTATGAAACAATTAGCAAGGACATAAGTAATGGTCATTTACATTCTTACGGTTTTTTTAATGCTAAAAAACAAAATATAGGTCTATGCCAGCAATCCTCTTTAATGGTCAAAACTTAAAATTTAATATTTGCCGCACGGCACGAGGCACGGAACCGTACACTGCGTGACTCGACTCGCACTTGCCCGCTTTTTTGTAGTTCATAGACTATCAATAAAAAATACCCTTTTTTAACAAGCATTTTATGGTCTCTCCCGAATTATGACGGAAATATAGCAAAATATTTGCTAAGGGGGCTTATATTTTTTCGTCAGCGATTTATGGCCTATCGGTAAAATTTATAGCAGGCTTATCCTGCGTCATATAAAATATAGTATTTGGTATATAAATAGGCCCATGATTGACTTTGGACATAATACTACATCGTTCGGGACATAAAAGTTGTTTTCATCTAGAGGAAATCTGCAGTTTTTTTTATTAGTGGGGATATACCTAGTACAAAAAAGCCGTGGTGGCCTAGCGGTTTGACCTATGGTCTCTCAAGCAGAGGTTCAAATCCCGGCTCGCACCTCTGATTTTATGTGCGAGCTTACATTTGAAATTTACCATGAGCTTTACGGTGAAGGAAAAGATCGTGAGGAAACCTACATACACCTACGGAGAAATTCAATGGTGTGTGTGAAGTTCCCAATCCACAACTACGAACTACGGTTATTCTGAGAGGAGGCCTGGACCCTGCAGTGGGACGTATATAGGCTGGGACGATGATGATGATGGCCTCCATAAAGTGATCTCTCTCCAGGCAGACATTTATGTCTATAAATAAATAAATAAATATATATCACAGGACAATTCACACCAATTGACCTAGTCCCAAAGTAAGCTAAGCATAGCTTGTGTTATGGCACAGAATAAGTAATAGTACTAACGTACAGAAGGATCACTCTCGAACAAAGGTCAACTTTAGGTATAAAAACTTTCCTACTCCTACTGCGTGCACGCGAAATTAAAACTGATCGTGTGATACGAGCGTTCATATTCCGTTGGGCACCGCTGATCCGAAACCAAGGGCACAGGGTTCCCACTCGCCCATATTTGGTAGGTATATAAATCAAGAAAGATAACAGAGTGTATTAATTCAGTAAACTACCTTTAGTATATAAGTAAGTTATTTATAAGATCGTTTAGAAGTCATTGTTTGTTGCTAAAATCACAAAAAAAAAGATTCTTAATAACGTGCGACGCGGCTAGCGTGCGAACTGAAGGCCAATTGACAACCTACTGCCATACTCCGCCCGGGCGGAGCGCCGGCCGAACATACCTAAACTGCGGAGTGAAACCCCCCTGGTTATGGGTACAAGGCAACGGATAAACATACTTATACTATAGATAGATACATACTTAAATACATATTAAACACCCAAGACCTGAGAACAAATATTCGTATTATTTATACAAATATCTGCCCCGACGCGGGAATCGAACCCGGGACCTCAAGCTTCGTAGTCAGGTTCTCTACCTACTAGGTCATCTGGTCGTCTATTGAAGCCCGAAGGAAGACAGTCGGAAGTGGTATTTTATGTATCCGAGTTGAGAAACTTCGATGGCGCGATGTACGGTCAGCATCAAAAGTAGCTGGTCATTTTTGTACTTTGAAAAGTACCTCTTAAAGTAGTACACGAAATGTTACAAAATAATGCTCAAATGGCCGTATCTTTGGATCGCGTGGACTTAGAAACTTGATTTTTTTACAGTCCCTCTGCCGCAGTCATGATTTTTTGATTTTTATTTCACGCATTGTCACGCATTCTTGAGAAAAAGGGTCTTGACAGACGGCCAACAAAGTAAGAGTTCCGTTTTTTCCGCTCGTACCTAAAATAACATGTTCCCAAAATACCAGATTTTTCAAAACACTAAATTACCTACCTATTTATTACATTCCCATTGTATGTAAAAGATGTCCAAAATAAGACATACCAGGGCATTTCTATTTTTCCTTGTAACCAATTAAGAAATTGTGAATAAGGAGTTAAAATTAGTCCGTTTTGTTACGCACTTTTTCAAGCCTTACAATAAAAAAACCGGCCAAGTGCGAGTTGGACTCGCGCTCCGAGGGTTCCGTACAAATTTATATGTATCTATCAACATCCAGTCTTAGCAGACCCCTGCTCCTAAGCAAAATGTGCGCAGTGTGGGATTATTGTAGATTGGTTACTGATATAGACAGACAGACAAAAAAAATTATGCTTTTCGCAATTTTTGCTTTATCTGTGCTATGGCCTATGAGACGTTGCTTCGTACCAAATTTCAAGATTCTGAGTTCACGGGAAGTACCCTGTAGGTTTTGATTCCCTTGCGAGTTTCGAAAATTTGCGGAAATTTGCGGCATAAACGGCTGTATCTTTTGATTGCGTTAGCTTAGAAGTTTGATTTTTTCACAGCTCCAAGGGACAGTAGACTTGACTATTTAATATACATTTCAGCTTGCTAACTCCACGCGTTCCTGAGAAAAAGGGTCTTGACAGACGGACGAACAACAAAGTGATCCTATAAGGGTTCCTTTTTTTCCTTTTGAGGTACGGAACCCTAAAAACGTAACAAATCTTACAAGTTTAACAGTGTTTAACAAGAACTGAAGAATTGCCCGGTTTTTTACGTTTTTTTATTGTAAAGGCTTGAAAAAGTGCGTAACTAAACGGACTAATTTTAACTCCTATTAACAATTTCCTAATTATTGGTAACAAGGTAAAATAGAAATGCCCACCACCAAAAAAATCCACTTCCTCGAGTAATCTTCGATTTTACAATGTGATGCAACGAGAATCTGGTATACTAGAAATGTGGTAAATAGGCAATGTAATATTTTGAAAAATCTGGTATTTTGGGAACGTGGTATGTTAAGCACGAGCGGTTTTTTCTATAGAGGTAACACAACTCTAGAAAAAAAAATCTTATTGGCTAAATTCTGATGAATATCATATTTGTACATCCTTTGCTACCCGATACGCTTGCCGTGCAGTCCTGAAGCATATTTCTTTACGGGCTAAAACATTTATCATGTCGCTGTTAACGAACTTCACTAATGGGCGCCCTTTCTCTATTTTTGCTGTCGTAAATCATTTAAAATTGAACATCCATTGGCAGACCGAGTTGCACTGTTAGTATATCGAATTATAATAACGTACCAATGTTTCATAACATACTAACTTTTATCTGCGGCTTCGTTCACGTCCAAGCTTATGTACCTACCTACAGTCGGGGTAAAAAGAAGTTTGTCACTTTAAATTTGACATTTGCTTGCACCGAAGCAACAGTCACTCCTGTCAACATACTGCCGTCTGGGCTGCACGGCCGCTACGGCTCTTCCCTGTTAACCCTGGTGGTTAAGGGGGAGAAGAGTAGCGGTTGGGCCCATGGCCTGTGGTGGTTGCTGACACACTGGGGGGGTAGGGGTGGCGAGGTGAACCCGCAACTTGTTTGCGGGGGATCCGAGCCAAAGAGGACGGCGTCTCGCCCTTGGGCGGACGCCTTTTGATGTAGGCGAACCCAAACTAAGTACCTGCTCGTTGTCTGAGCGGGCAGGGAAAGGTGAGCGGGAGCCTGGGGGGCGGAAGCGACCGTGCCTCGGTCCCACTCTGCTTCCAGAGCAGGACACGATGGCGCGGGAGCTAACGTGAGGGCACGTAACCCCGGCTTGCCGGGAACGTGGGCATCTGCGAAAGCCACGAGGAGTAAACCTCTTTAAATAATCCTTTACCAGCGGGGGAGGCCGGGGAGTGCCGAGCCCGCATGCACGGTGTCGACAGAGGAGCCCCATCCCGGGGCGGCCAGTGGGCGTTGCGGTGACACAATTTGCTCCCGTGACGTTCATAATGGCAACGAGGGAATCCGTGCGGTTTTTAGTGGGTAGGCCCCATGTGGGAGAGCCCCACATACCCTCTGTTTCCCCGAGCAGAGACGAGTGCATAAGGCAAATTATTATCCGCACCAAAAAAAAAGTTTTTAATTTTTACATTTAAAAAGTTTTTGTGCTTGAGGTCCCCACGGCACAAGAACTGTCTGCCGAATTTTCATATTTGCAGCGTTTTGCTTTTTCGCCCGTAAACTAAAAAATAACCCAAAACTAGTTAAATAACTATAAATTTAAAAATTTAAAAACCTCAACGCAATTAGGTCACCAACGCATTTACTTTATTTTCAAACATAATACCTATGTATGTTTGAAAATGAAGTAAATGCCCTTTATGCGTCTAAGATCCCTTCCGCAGTTAACAAAAGAGTTGATAACTTTGAAACGGCTAATCCAATTTTAATGAAACATGTCTAAAAATCATCGCCAAGAAACCTGATTTAAAATTACAAAAACCGCATCAAGATCGGTTTACTCCTTTAAGAGATGCCACACACAGCCACACACATAGCAGTCAAACTTATAACACCCCTCTTTTTGTGTCGGAGGTTAAAAATACTCTCATCTCACATCATCTCAGACTCTAAATTATGTCACAATTTCGGTAATTTTAGACCAAATTGTGACACTTATTACTCGTAATTAGCTCCCTTACCTATACGTCTCACTTCACAGATTCATCACACAGGTCTCATCTCAGATTACGAATGCTTCCCACGCAAGTTTAAAATTCCCAGTTCTCAACGCAATTTTACAATTCAAAGTTCTGCTTAGCATAGTTGAAGACCTACTTTATATTCCACACACTCCCCGTAATATTGGAATTCACATAACTCCAGGACATACCTTCAAAGGGTGGATGACGACTATTAAATTGCATGTCTGTATGAAAGTTGAAACAGTTTAGTCGCTTATGATTGTTGTACGCATTATGATTGTTGTACGCCTATCGGCAAAACATAGTGTTGCATGCCAAACTTTTCCACCACTGTAATCAATTGTACCTATATTTACCATTAAATCACTTTGACTTTGACTTTGACTTTGACTTTGACTTTGACTTCGCTCTAGGGAAGTGTGGCGAACGTTTGACCCGGATTTGACAACATTTCATATTTCTAAGACTATAATTTTATTCGTTCTCTGTATTCTGTTTGGAAAGAGAAAGACGCTGATCGTTTTAAATTTTCACTTTTTTTAAAATTTCAAATTAATTTATTACAATTTTAAAATGTTGTCAAATTTAAGTCCCGACTGACGCTTCAACAACCAACCCAAATCCGTGGACAGAATTTTTTTGCATAAAAGTTTTCTTAATTATCTAGATAAGGCCGAGAACAGGAAAATTTGCAACAGAAACGAGGTCGCTTGCATAAGCTTGGGAAGAATAATCCAGTTTCAAAGAGTAACTTATGAGAGTTATGAGAATCTCTGTTGCTCGTGAATACTTGAATGTGACTAGAAACGAGTTGGTAGCTGGTGCGGGAGACATTATTACGGAATACAGATAGAATGAATAATGTTCAAGGGCCATTGTTGACGATGTTATTGTATTGAAAGAAAGAATAAATAAATAAATAAATAAATATTAGGGGACAATCTTACACAAATCGACCTAGTCCCAAACTAAGCAAAGCTTGTACTATGGGTACTAGACGACGATAAACATACTTATATAGATAAATAAATACTTAAATACATAGAAAACATCCATAACTCAGGAACAAATAAATGCCCTTACCGGGATTCGAACCCAGGACCTCTTGCTTCGTAGGCAGGGTCACTACCAACTAGGCTAAGGCGATCGTTAAAGAAAGAAAGAAAAATATTTATTCGTGACATAATCTTAAATCACGCGCATGCAACTGTGCCGAAATATCGGGCTTCTCTGAAATCAAGGTACGCGGAACAAAACCCGATTTCAACTCATAAAATTAGTAATGACCGCGATAGTCTAAAATATTGTGTTAATCTTAAATTAACAAGAGAAAAACGGTAAATACAACATTATACTGTCACGAAATGGTCCCAACTCAGCATGATGTCGGCCGTGCAGCCGACGCTGGTCTTCCGTTAGAACTGCATGTTTCTGAAATGATCCTACCTAGCAATAAAAGTTAAATTTAACAAGAATAGGATAACTGATAAGCAATGACATGTCAATACACAGGAACATGTTTTATGATATGTATTATTGGATGTTGTTAGTTGTTTTAATAAAAGTCTGTTTTTTTAATTATTATTAATTTTATATTGCATCACCTGCTGAAACGCATTCCTTGCTTGCTTTCTTTTTAAAGGTTGCCTGGAAGAGATCGCTTCGAAGCGATAAGGCCGCCCATTGCTTACCTTATATATTTTTTCATGTACTTGTTTTTCTGTATTGTATTTGTGGTGTACAATAAAGTGTCATTGTATTGTACTGTAGCATTGCTGGGGTAAAATGGCCGCTAAAGATGTTTGTTGTTGATGAACTAAGAGACGTCATGGTACAATTTCGTATTCAAATCTCAAATTTCGAGTTTTTGTGGGTTGACATGTTATTGCGTACTAGCATCTATCATCATCACCTCGGTCTACATACGTTCCACAGCTGACTACAACAACAGACCTCGCTCACAGTGATAAGGCTTGGTTTGTAGTTCCCACGCGGACCCACTGCGGATTAGGGATTTCAAACACACCATTTAATTTCTTTACCAGTGTGTCTCGGTTTCTTTACGGTGCTTCATTTTCACCGCAAAGCTCATGGCTAATTGGCTAATTGACACCATAAAAAATCCAAGACGTGACTTTTGTAATAAAAGACCACTTTATTTTAGCCCTGAAAACAAGATTAATTTTCAATTAACTGCAAAATTTCATTTTTAGTTGCTTGAAAAAAAAATTGTCGATTGAGTCGGCAAATAAGGTGACGTCGTAACTAGTGGCGGGGCGCCTCTATTGAATTAAACTTGCAAGTCCGACTTCATCATTTCGCCGAACTCTTTTTTTTTGGTAACCATTAGGTATTTTTAGGAATTATGAAATAGTAATTCTGTACAATATTAGGATTCAGAGCAAAAAGAGTTCGGCGAAATGATGAATTCAGTGCCGGCGTTACGACCACTGACACCCCGGGCAAGAATATTGTGGTGCCTTTGCCATACAAGATGTATGAGAGAAACCTGTTCAGACAGCTTGTAAATGTACTTCAGTTGACTTGTTTTATCATCATCCATATTCCCGGTATTTCCCTTTTTACCTCGGTGAAGTCATACTCAAGATAACAAACACTATACTTACAATTTAATGGTACTTCAGTTGATCATAGCCAATGAATTTAATTGTTATATGACGTATCCTGCATTCATAAGTATTGTGATATTTATGATGTTAAAAACACTTATGTTATGAGATATAAGTCATCAATCGTCATTTCAGCCGAAAGACGTCCACTGCCGAACATAGCCCTCCCCCGAGGCTCGCCAAACAGATCGGTCCCGAGCCATCCGCATCCAACACGATCCCAATGCCTTATCCAGGTCGTCGCGCTATCGCCATCTTGTTGGAGGCCTACCTACACTGCGTCTTCCGGTCCGTGGACGCCACTCGAGAACCTTTTTGCCCCATCGGCCATCAGTTCTACGAGCGATGTGCCCTGCCCACTGCCACTTGAGTCTGGCAAATCTTCGAGCTTTGTTCTTCCGTTTATTAGTAATAATGAGATATATATATGAGATATAAATAGATTGTATAAACATATAAGCGTATAAGCATATTTTTAGTATTGAACTTGGCTTTTTTTTTATACTATATAGGCTTGCGTTTGGCCACAATCACGCCTGATGGAAAGCGAAGATGAGGCCTACGATGGAGCACGCTTGCCTAGTAAATGCTCATTCACCCTAGACTTGAAAGCGGCCAAATTGTAGTGTTCAGGGAACACAGTCGCAGGCAGGGAATTCCACTCCTTAGCTGTGCGGTTGATGAAGGAAGAGCGAAAACGCTTTGTGCGGAATTTGGGAATACTGACAACGTAAGGGTGGAGACCCCGCCTACTCCTGGTCGACCTGTGGAATAAAGGAGCAGGCGGAATAAGGTCGTGCAGTACCAAAGCACATTCACCAAAATGCAGCCTGTAGAATACCGACAGAGAAGCCACTCTTCTGCGATGACGAAGGCTCTGGCGACAAAAATCCGCATCGCAAGCAACGTCAATGAGCCTCTTCGCTCGCTGGCTAATATTTTTCACATTTATGTTTTGGTGGGATTATAATTACAGCAGGAGTTCACATGAATTGTATAAAATATAAGAAGCGACAACAGATTGACTAAAATAATAATTAAGATAACTGCCTGATTTAGGGGCTGTTTCACCACCCATTGATTAATTTTAACTGACGGATAAATGTGATGCCGTCTCCTATTCGAACAAAACAAACAGAGACGGCATCAAATTTATCCGTCAAATAAATTTGATCAATGGATGGTGAAACGGGGTTAGTATTATAAGCGTATGGATTAATTATGTGAAGGAGATGGAAGCAGTTGCCTTTTTTTACTCGTCTTATATAAAAAAACTTGAATATCATCAGCTTCAAATTTAATTTTAATATTGATTTTGTAAATGTAAATGTAAATTCGCACATAAATTCCGTACACTCAGAGGTGCGAGCCGGGATTTGAACCCACGAGTCAAACCACTAGGCCACCACGGCTTCTTCGACACCTTAGGCGGGCTTGCGCGGACCTGGGTTAGCTACTTAACTCTGAGTTAACAACTAACCCAGGGTTAACAAGTGTCAAAATGTATGGAACTGTCATTCTTAACCCAGGGTTACCGATTTAATTTTTTAACCCTGAACAGTGCAAGTGGCCCTTAGTCAAAGTATATTATGATGTGACTTGAATAAAAAAAAAGTTCTATTTGAGTTCGAAGCTTGGCCATTATTTACTTTACTGGACAACCTGTATAGTGGGGAGAGGGTAACAACATGGATATCCAATGTCTTCACTTCTTCACCCACCACTTACGCTTGAACCCTCTTCGCGAAACATTCCCTAGATTTCTGGGACCAAACCAAAATGGTCAACGAGTAACTACCTCAGCACGTAGAGAAGAGAAAAGTTGGTTTATCTCATTTATAACTTAGACATTGCTGAATGTGATCTGCCTTAATGTAGGCACTTTGTTTCCTGACGGTAATTAAGGATCGCTACTGACAAATAGCTTCATTGAGTACTTATTTGTTGTTTATAATCTCATGGCTTTTATTTTGATAAATGGGCCATTCTTTTATTTTTGGGCCAGTATTTTTTGTAATTTGCTCTACAAATATATTTTTTTTACAAAAACGGTAAACTGTTCGGTTTTATTATTAAACATTTAAATAGGTACATAATTAAGCTTACATTTAAAATTATCACTACGTATAAAAAGTAATCGTTATTATCTATAAAGTAGGTAACGCAGTGGACATGCATGTCCCTGCCATTTGTATGTATATTGGTGTATTCTCCGCTGAGTTACCAATTGTTCCCACAGAATTTCTTTAAATTTAAAGTTTTTTTGCTTTAAAGATTAAATTTTAGAACGGCCTGTTTGCCTAGAAGTCGAGGCAGTCAATTTAAAAAGTTAACGCATGTCAATATTCAAAAGTTTTCTGCCTCTATGGCTGTCGTTTTCTTCGTATTGGACGTGTTCCATCTCGCTACATCGAATTTATTATTACTTGCTGTGAAATAGCTGAAAATAGTGCTGTAACTGGCTGTAAGACCCACCCCTACACACACGCATTTACTCATCCTCGCCTAAACACATACAAAACGACATGGTGTCCACAGCTTGCCGCCCTCGTACGATGTCCTACTGGAACCTTGGTGAGTGTTAATCCCGCCTGATTGCGTACTTCAACAGCTGCGGATTGGGTTCCGCACCTGGCGTGATTAAATTTAGTTATTATATAAGTTATTTACACTTGAAAAAATCACCAGGTATGCCTTATATTTCACAAAGGACGGCCCAAAAATAAAAGAATGGCCCAAATATATAATACTAATAACTGCCACTTGAGTCCGGCGATTCTTCGAGCTATGTCCGTGGCTTTAGTTCTAGCGCGAATTTCATCATTTCTAAAAGAAAGAAAGAAAGAAAGAAAATACATTTATTTACAACATCACAAGACACAATATTTTACAATACAAAAAGGCAATACTAAAGCTAAAGATAGAATGTGCCATTGCCATTGTCATTTTCATTTTCTAATGCGATCCCGCAGAGAAACTCCGAGCATAGCCCTCTCCATCGCCCTCTGAGTCCTCTAATTTGTCTCAGTACTATTTAATTATCAATTAATTTAGCCGTTAAATGTAGGTATAAAATGACCATTCATAGTTGCCCTGCTAAGCCGAAAGGCGGTATCTCTGAGATACGCCTTTTAGTTTTTTTAATACCATATGATAACTATTAACGATTTTGCATCTATTGTATAAGCCAAATAGTGGTCTCTTATTTAAAACGTGTGCAAAAACTCTTTAAAAAGTTGTCCCGATCTCAGTTCTACTACCTGAAATTACTAAGAGAATTAGAGATATGTGTCAATAATACGTAGGCAAAATAGCCGTACCTATATTTTAACCACCAAAACTTTTAAAACAGCGAGATATTCAATGCAATAAATAATAATAATAAAATCTGTAAAGTAAAAAGAAATCTGTTTTGACAAAACTTTGATTTTCTCGAAACTAGCTTTCACTGAGATATCGCTTTTGGGCTTAGCACGGCATTGACAAAATTAACGAGTTGCGACGCCTCAGAAAATTAAACTTGTCATTGCGACCCGTGTTGGTAAATGAAAGGGCGTGAAGGGCCTACGCATGGTAATTATTAATAAGGACCCCAGCTTCGAAGGGAAGGGACCGGTCCTTACTAATTATGGTCTCGGTCCTATTCGCAAAGCCCTAAATGGCCCCGACAAAGTCGGCCATTCGGTGAATTTATGTTCGTATTAACAAAAATGAACCACAGACGTAGCCTCATTCTGAAATGCGGGTTGCGCTCGACGTGGGTTGTAGGTATATGGATGGCTAATAATACCTGAATTAGCAATAGGTGGATTAAGAAAAAAATCTGAAGAGTAAATTGGTTTCCTTTTTTCACGGAGATGAAACCGTAGACAAAAGTTAGAAAGAAAGAAAGAAAGAAAGAAGATTATTTAATCACTTTTACAAGACACACAAATACAAGAAAGTACACACAATTTCATACAAATAAACAAAGTTCACAAAACAATTAGTAATAAATATGAACATACACAGATCTGCATGTGTGTCCCCGCAAAAGTGAAACGGTCGCTGACTCAGTATTATGCTGAGGCGTTAGACGCCAGCAGCGCTGATTTTCTGCCAGAACCGTCTGTGACTCACGGAAAGATACACAAATATACTATACCTATATACATACACCTAATAAAATGATAATGAATTAATAAGTAATTTAGATTTATTATTGCGTAGCATAATATGTAAATAAATAAATTACTATAAGGAAAAAGTAAACCGAGAAAAAATAACCCTGTCCTTGCAGTCTGGTAAAAATTTGTTTAAAAACAACAGGTTAACGAACAAGTTTAATTTAAATTATTTGTTTTAGATATTTGTATTTTTTTTATTTTGACGTTATATTTTTAATTTTGAGTGTAAATTATATTACATATAATATTAATTGTGTTAGTGAATACTATGAAATAAATAATTATTAAGTTAAAATAGTTATTTGTGCAACAAGAGAGCAAAGTTGGTTTTTACTGCGAGTGTTGATTTTGAATCACGAGTTAGCGAAGGATTCTATAATTGAATCACGAGCGTTTAGCGAGTGATTCTAAGTTAGAATCCTGAGTGCGCGAGTGATTCAAATACACGAGATGCAAAAAAACTTTGGTCTCGTGTGACACATACAACTTTTCACCTCAGCAGCAAGAACATAATAAATTATTAAAGGTATATGAACGTCGTCTTTTTGTCTTTTTTGTGTTTTTCAACATTGAGTAAATACTCCATATTATATATATAACAATAGGTACAGTCTCCGAAAAAGTGTTTCATCATAAGCTTTTAAATATTTTTCGCGAGACTTTTCAAGTAAGAAACTTAACTCTGCATTATGTATTACTCCATTAATTCGTCTGGTGTTCAATTGTTGACTTCGTCACTGGACTCACTCAATTCACTCATATCATATTCAAAAATGTATTAAATAAGTACTTATTACTATTCTAATAATTTCCAAATTGCCTCTGATCGTGTACCAAACTCATAGATATCGAACTCTGTAGCTAGAGAAACAGAAGAAAAGAATTAAAATTTGAATCCCGCTATTTTTTTAAACATGCGTTCCGATACTACACCCGCTGCGTTCCGATGCTGCATCCGCTGTATTTACCACGATGTTCAAGATTGTTAAAATTATTAATAATTTTATAGATACATGTTTAAACTTTGTTTTCAACAACATTTTTACTATTTGATTAATAAAAATATAATCCAATTATTAAAAAAGTACCTACAATAATTTAATTTAAAACCTTAACAGACGAATTACAATTTTAAGGTTAAGAACTTATTATGAGTATCCGAACGTTCAATCGTTCGTTTATTTTTTAGGTCTACTAGGTATAGAATTTGAAATCGAAATTCGAATCGATTTGATCTTATCTCTCGTTCTTTTCGTATCGAAATGAAAGTGACAGATCAAACTGAAGTTCAAATCTTTCGAATTCAGTAAGCAGACCCATCATTATCCTTGACTTTTAAAAAAAATAATTAAAAAGCTACTTTGTCTCACGCAGTGAGCAAAATCGGATTTTGCTCACTGTTTTTTAGTAGCAAAACCTGCCTGTTTGAGGTGCTGAGGTGAAAAAAAATATAAACTTTAGACAGGCTGTCCCAAAAAACCCAATGATAACCTGGTACTGGGCCAGTGGTCAAACTGCACCGGTTTTAGAAAAAACAAAAAATAAATCCATGGCACTAGTTTAACAATAATAGAGTCACATAACTACATAACATATCACTTTTTAACCCCCGACACAAAAAGAGTTTGTTTGTGTGTGTGTTGGTATCATAGCCCTTAAACAGGTTGACCGATTTGGATGCGGTTTTTTTTTCAAATTCGAAAACAGTGTTCTCGGCGAGAGGTAGTTCTAAGATATGTTTCATCTAAATTGGTTCAGATCAGACGTTTCAAAGACGTTTGTTAGCTGCGGAAGGGATATCAGACGTATAATGAGCATTTACTTTATTTAGAAACTAGCTTTTGCCCGCGACTTCGTACGCGAAGACTATAACGTTAGTTGTTTGGATGAAATCTGGCACACAGGTAGTTTATTACATGAATTAACACGTAGGATAATGCCAGGAAAATGAAAAGTTCCCGTGGAATAGGAATAAGTGAATTCTATAGCCGCTAAGCCGTGGTGCCCTAGTGGTCAGACCTATGGACTCTTAAGCAGAGGGTCGTGAGTTTGAGCCCCGGCTTGCACCTCTGAGTTTTTCCGAATTCATGTGGTAAATTACGTTTGAAGTTTACCATGAGCTTTATAGTGAAGGAAAACATCGCGAGGAAAGCTACACACACCTGAGAAGAAATTCAATGGTGGGTGTGATGTGAAGTTCCCAAATCTACTGTCCAAGTCCTCACGTTCTGGGAGGAGGCCTGTGCCTGATTGAAACAGGCTTTTTTATCCCGGCAAGTGCAAAGTAAAGTTTCCGCGGGATAGAAATTACTTTTTCACCTCAGCACCTCAAACAGGCAGGTTTTGCTACTAAAAAACAGTGAGCAAAATCCGATTTTGCTCACTGCGTGAGACAAAGTAGCTTTTTAATTATTTTTTTTAAAGTCAAAGACAATGATGAGTCTGCTTACTGAATTCGAAAGATTTGAACTTCAGTTTGATCTGTCACTTTCATTTCGATACGAAAAGAGCGAGAGATAAGATCAAATCGATTCGAATTTCGATTTCAAATTCTATCCTAGTAGACCTAAAAATAAACGAACGATTGAACGTTCGGATACTCATAATAAGTTCTTAACCTTAAAATTGTAATTCGTCTGTTAAGGTTTTAAATTAAATTATTGTAGGTACTTTTTTAATAATTGGATTATATTTTTATTAATCAAATAGTAAAAATGTTGTTGAAAACAAAGTTTAAACATTTAACTATAAAATTATTAATAATTTTAACAATCTTGAACATCGTGGTAAATACAGCGGATGCAGCATCGGAACGCAGCGGGTGTAGTATCGGAACGCATGTTTAAAAAAATAGCGGGATTCAAATTTTAATTCTTTTCTTCTGTTTCTCTAGCTACAGAGTTCGATATCTATGAGTTTGGTACACGATCAGAGGCAATTTGGAAATTATTAGAATAGTAATAAGTACTTATTTAATACATTTTTGAATATGATATGAGTGAATTGAGTGAGTCCAGTGACGAAGTCAACAATTGAACACCAGACGAATTAATGGAGTAATACATAATGCAGAGTTAAGTTTCTTACTTGAAAAGTCTCGCGAAAAATATTTAAAAGCTTATGATATTTTTAAACAATGCAAACACTTTTTCGGAGACTGTACCTATTGTTATATATATAATATGAAGTATTTACTCAATGTTGAAAACCACAACAAAGACAAAAAGACGACGTTCATATAGGTACCTTTAATAATTTATTATGTTCTCGCTGCTGAGGTGAAAAGTTGTATGTGTCACACGAGACCAAAGTTTTTTTGCATCTCGTGTATTTGAATCACTCGCGCACTCAGGATTCTATCTTAGAATCACTCGCTAAACGCTCGTGATTCAATTATAGAATCCTTCGCTAACTCGTGATTCAAAATCAGCACTCGCAGTAAAAACCAACTTTGCTCTCTTGTTGCACAAATAACTATTTTGACCTTTTTTGAAAATCAGAGACATCGTAGCTTTTTATTATTAGTGAAATAATTTTAACAATCAGCCCTATATTCAATTCACTTATTTCTATCCCGTGGGAATTTAGTATTTTCCCGTAGAAAAGTAACCTATGTCAATCAGGGATACTGTAGCATACTATTAGTGAAAGATTTTTTGAAATTAGCCACAAATTTGGATTGACTTACTTCTATCCTGCGGGAATTTTGTATTTTCCCGAAAAAGAGTAGTCTATGCCAATCAGTAATAGTGTAGCTTTCTATTGGTGAAAGAATTTTCAAAATCAGCCCCGAAGTTGAATTCAGTTTTTTCTATCCCGTGGGAATTTTGCATTTTCCTGAAGAAAAAGTAGCCTATGTCAATTGGGGATAGTCATATCATATCATATGAAAGAATTTTTAAAATCAGTGCCGATGTTGAATTTACTTATTTCTATCCCGCGGGATTTTTTTATTATCCCGGAAAAAGTACCCTATGTAAATAAGGGATACTGTAGCTTACTATTGGTAAAAGAATTTTTGAAATCAGCCCCGAAGTTGAATTAACTTATTTCTATCCCGCGGGAATTTTCATTTTCCCGAAGAAGAGTAGTCTATACCAATCAGGAATAGTTGTAGCTTTCTATTGTTGAAATAATTTTCAAAATCAGCCCCGAAGTTGAATTCAGTTTTTTCTATCCCGTGGGAATTTTGTATTTACCCGAAAAAAAAGTAGCTTTTGTTAATCGGGGATAGTCATATCACATAATATGTAAGAATTATTAAAATCAGCTACGAAATTGAATTAATTTATTTCTATCCCGTGGGAATTTTGAATTTTCCCGCATAAAAAGTAACTTATGTCAATCAGGAATAGTGTAGCTTTCTATTGTTGAAAGAATTTTCAAAATCAGCTCCGAAGTTGAATTCAGTTTTTTCTATCCCATGGGAATTTTGCATTTTCTTGAAGAAAAAGTAGCCTATGTCAATTGGGGATAGTTATATTTTATCATATGAAAGAATTTTTAAAATCAGTGCCGATGTTGAATTTACTTATTTCTATCCCACGGGATTTTTTCATTTTCCCGAAGAAGAGTAGTCTATTCTAATCAGGAATAGCTGTAGCTTTCTATTGGTGAAAGAATTTTCAAAATCGGCCCCGAAGTTGAATTCAGTTTTTTCTATCCCGTGGGAATTTTGTATTTTCCCGAAGAAAAAATAGCTTTTGTTAATCGGGGATAGTCATATCACATAATATGTAAGAATTATTAAAATCAGGTACGAAATTGAATTAATTTATTTCTTTCCCGTGGGAATTTTTAATTTTCCCGGATAAAAAGTAACTTATGTAAATCAAGAATAGTGTAGCTTTCTAATGGTGAAAGAATTTTTAAAATTGGCTCAATAGTTTCAGAGATTCTGCTATAAACAAAAAAGCAAAGAAAGTTTAGATATTTCCCTATCCCGTGGGATTTTTTTATTTATTTATTTCTAAAGATATATACTGTGGCGGGTTTTTTTGTAGGACTATTTAAGATAAACATTTCCATCATACATTACATACGTGTAACTCTAGCGGTTTTGGCATTCCTGCGAAGAATTCGTTTATCGCTATTCCGCGGGAACTATGCAATTTTCCGGGATAAAAAGTATCCTATATGTTAATCCGGATTATAAACTATCTGTGTGCCAAATTTCATCAGAATCCGTCAAACCGTTTTAGCGTGAAAGAGTAACAAACATCCATACATACATTCTTACAAACTTTCGCGTTTATAATATTAGTAGGATATATGTTTTACCACATTACAATAAAGCTTTTTAATTTTTTAAATTTATAGTTATTACTACATATTCCCGAAAAAACTACTATTATAATATAAGGTAAAAACATGATTTTTTATAATTTTTTCTAGAACTGTTATAAGTTGGCCTCTCACTCGGTACTAGGCTAAATAACTGAAGGTTCGACCATTTATTTTTTTTATTTATTTATTTATTTCAAAATCAATTTTACAGCATAACAGCATTACCCAAAGCGCTATAAAATTTACAAAAAACAAAAGCAAGAGACAAAAAAAGAAAAAAATACAATATATAATAATAAGATAAATAACATCACCATAAAAAAACAAACAAACAAACCATCCATCAGCAGCCATTTCCTACAGATATCAGGGCGGTGTTCTTACGAGCCCTTAATGCGCGCGAAGATTCACTGCCAAAATTGCCTACAGCCATCTTAAATCATCAGCGCCGTAATGAAAAGGAGTTGAAGCGGTCACTGTGACTGAAATCGGTCGGATGGATTCATTCATTCATTCGTTAAGTTGTGGGACAGCCAGGTACGGCCACCTTAAATATAAATACAAATACTTTTATTTCGCATAAAATCTTCACCACTTTTCGGTTTACTAATGTTTCGCAAATTACGTTTCCCAAACTGATTCACTGTGCAAATGTTTAATTTCCCAAATGTATATTTTTTCTGAAACTGTAAACATTTCAGGATTGTTATAAAACAAACCTAACCTAACCTAACCTAACCTACAAAATAGTCTTGAAATATATCCTGAATAGTTTACAGTTTCAGAAAAAATAAACATTTGGGAAATGAAACATTTGCCAAATGAATCAGTTTGGGAAACGTAATTTGCCAAATGGAAGTACACCGGCGTACGGACATGGCGTTCCAGGATACGCAAGCCCGAGTACGCGTACCCGAGTGCGCGCAGTCCGTACGCAGCTTTACACGTTTTGGTACGTGACGAATCGCACTGTTTACCGAGTTAGGTAGAGACTCCGTTGTAGTTCTCTACTCGCTGTAATTAATATTGCGAATTATAAAGGCATTGTTCATCGGTATACTCTGTCGGGCCTGACACGTAATCTTGGATACTTAACTAATACTATTACTACAGCACAGCTTAGGCCGTTCGTTGTCGGCAAGGTGCGAGCTATAACTTTTAAAAAGAAAAAACCGGCCAAGTGCGATTCGGACTCGTACATGTAAGGTTCCGTACCTCCGTAGATATATTGTTTTAAAAACAGTTCAGTAAAAAATCAATAAATAAATATTTAGTGCGTGATAAGTCCCGTTTAGTTTAGTAATTATCAGTAAAAAAATCGCCGAAATGTAACCACTAAAATAGCAAGGTTATCGAAAAACTTTCGAACAGCATTATTATAGTATAGGGTATGCGCGCGGCTATGGTTATGAATCGTTTCGTTGCCTAGCAACTTTGGTTGTCGGTGTTAAAAATGCTGAAAAAAACACGTTTATTGCAACCTATGACTTTTAAATTTTATTTTATTTTTAGTGTTTGGTTGTTGTAGCGGCCACAGTAGTTACTAGGGGCGTTCAATAAAAAGTGAGAATGAGTATGTTATAAACAACTTTTACTAAATGTCATTTTATTTTTCGACATAGTCACCTTTTAGCATAATACACTTAGTATATCTTTTTTCTAAACTTAAAATTCCATTTTTAAAAAGGTCTCATCTTGAGTACTTAAAAAATCTTGTACTGCAGCGACGACCGCGTCGTCGTCTTCAAATTTCTGGCCTCTCAGGTATTGTTTCAATCTCGGATATAGGTAGAAATCACTGGGAGCGAGATCTGGTGAATACGGAGGATGCTTAAGGATATCGAACCCAGCATCACGAATTGCAGCCATTGCAACGGCGGACTTGTGTGCCGGGGCATTGTCCTGGTGGAACAGCACAACTTTCGAGAGTTTACCTCGCCGTTTTTCGCGGATCTCATTGCGCAATGTTGCTATTTGTTTGGCGTATAATGTGCCCGTAATAGTGGCTCCATGCTCGAGATACTCAATCATTAATACCCCTTTACCATCCCAAAAAACAGAGCCCATGACCTTACCGGCAGATGGGCTCACCTTGAATTTCTTCGGAGTTGGAGATGATGGCCTTTTCCATGTCATAGACTGCAGTTTCGTTTCTGGGTCGTAATGATGGAGCCATGTTTCGTCCATTGTTATAAATCGCGCCAAAAAAAGTTCCCGGTCTTGCTGCATCAGGTTCAAAGCTTCTTGACAAATCTCTAGTCTAGTTTGTTTTTGCGTGTCAGTAAGCATTCTTGGTACCCAACGCGCAGATACCTTTTTCATACCCAAGCGTTCATGTAAAATATTATGCACGCTCCCCGTTGAAATCTTTACATTTTCAGCAATAAAACGAACCGTGACACGACGATCCGCCTAAACTGAGTTTTCGACTTTTTTCACAATTTCTTCAGTTACTGCTGTAGTAGGGCGTCCGGAGCGGGGGTCGTCCATTGTCGATGTTCTTCCACGTCTAAATTCGGCGCACCAACGTGCGACTGTCGAATACGGAGGAGCATTAGACCCTAAAGTGTCCCGCAAATCCAAATTGACTTGGTCCGTAGAAAAATTTTTCAAACAGAAGTATTTGATAACGGCGCGCAGTTAAATTTTCTCCATTTTCGCTAACGTACTCAATAGCATTGCAAAGAAATTACCGTATATTTTTTTAAACAAAAGACAGTTAGTTTTTTTTTCATAGCAATCAGCTAGATAGATTAGCTTTACCGGCCAGTATTTAATTTCGTAATATTAAAAGAGTTTGCATTTCATTCTCACTTTATATTGAACGCCCCTCGTACATAATCAGTGAACATTTTAAGTGTCTTGCTATTACGGTTCAAGAGATAGAGTCCTGTGCTAGGACATGTTTGGCTCTTTGCGGTCGCGTCCGGCCAAATATGTACGTGTTCGGCCTGTCCGGCTTTTGTCAGGCTTTTTATCAGAGTGGCGATTCGAACGACGATGGGCGGACGAGCGCCCGAGCGGACAAGGGCGAGCGGAGAGCAAACTGTCTTCCGCCCGCGCATCGCGCCGTCCGGCTTTCGTTAGGCTTTTTATTACTATCGCACTGCGCGCGCGCACGGCCTTGCCCAGTCTTGCCACGCCGCCCCTGCCCGCATCGGACGGACACATACACACTCAAAAATCCCTTTTTTTAGCATCCGGCTTTGGAATTCAAAAGTCCCACTTTTAAATGTGTGTTTTATTCGATATTTTTGTCAAAAATCCCTAATTTTTCTTAATGTCCGGCTTTGGGACCCAAAAGTCCGGCTTTTTTGACGGGTAAGTTCGGCTTTTTGATTTTTAGAGATGGCAACCCTACCTCCAGCCCCTGTACCGCGCGGGCGAGGACTCATTTAAACGGTTTAGCTATAGATGTTTGAATATTTGGTGGTCAATCACGCAACGCACATTTTGATCCGATTTGTGGTGTGGCACGTGTATAAGCACACAGTGAGTGACTAACGTTTCTCTGTTATATAAATAAAACCAATTCCTCGTTGTGTAAAGTAGAGATTTGGTCAGATTTCAGCCGTCGCCCGGACAACGCAGCCCCGGGGCTCCTGTTAACATAATTTGAATTAATGAAGCCGCTTGGGTTCTTTTGTTGTGTAATTGGTTAGCTTGAGGGCTAGGCCGCAGTACTCAGAGAAGATAATTAGCGTTATTGGATGTTTAAGGCAGCAAGCGATTTGGTACAGATTAATTGACGGTAACATTCATAGTTATTATTATGCCCGGGATTGATAGCGACAATTAAATGCTGAAATTACCTCACGTTCGACCACATTGCAACGGCCGTGGTCATTGAGTGAAATTAGTGAAAGTTTTAAGAGTCCGTCAATGCCGTTCAATGCTATTTTACAAGCTTTTATTTGCAAGCTTTTATTTAACTTCCAATGTACCTAATGGGAGTTTTCAGATAAAAATGTACCCGTTTTCCTTAATTATCCTTAATTTTTCCATGCAAAATTTATTAGTCAGTTTTGTGACGGTCCATACAACATACATGTATGGTTAACTGCGTCACAAAACTGACAATTAAAAGAGGGACACTTTTTTATTGCTTAAATCGATAGTGCTTGTGATTCTGATTAGAAATAATCCAAAATTTGTTAGGATTTTAATAAAAAGTACAGGGTACACTTTTTTTCTGAAAATGCCCTAATAGGTACGTATGTATGTAGGTATGGGTCAAATCTTGGAAGTCGAATTTGACCCACTTCCAGTGGTCGGATTCACTTGAAATTTGGTATACTTACGTATACCAAACTCTATTTAACAGAGTTCTACTTACGTTACTTACGTATACCAAACTCTATTTAACAGAGTTAGCAAGGCGTTCTCTCTGTTGCACTTTTGTATGCAAATGAAAGGGACAAGAAACTGTGAGTGGGCGTCAACAATCGCACGTCGATGGCGGGTTCGGCTTACAATGCCGTTTGCTGGAATAAGTAAGTAGGTATTCGTAATATTTCTCGTGATTTATTGTTTTTCTCGTGGCACCTCAAATAATTACATGTCATGTTTATTCATCTATTAATCATAATTATGTAATTTAAAGTAGTAGATAATAATATTTAAATATATGTGCCCTGCAGTGGGACGTATGTGCCGGTGCATCGTCCTTATCGCTGACCAATTACATGCATTCTCTGTTTTTCTAGTACTAACTCTGTTAAATAGACAAGATATAGGATGGATGGCAACGCAAGTACAGTCAGCTAAAAAGCTTGCTTTAAAAATGTTTTTTTTTCACAAAAACTTATTTTTATTTTTGTTCTGATGGTGTACGTGTGTGATTAGGTATTTTTGAGCACCTTGACTGTTTATGATGGCGACTATACCTCTGTATTAGCAGTTTCGAGAACAAAACTGACCCAATTCGTATTATTATTCTCATTTCAAAAAACCTGTTTTTCTTTTTACAAAAAGCTTGTTTTTGAAATGATAATTTTTCGAATTGTGTCAGTCTCGTTCTGAAGGTGCGGTTTGTTGGCAGAAAGTGTAGATCTCTCATTCATGTTTAATAAAGTAGGCCACTTTTATTCCGATATTCCCAAGAAATCGGGATTTACATCAACCCTAATTCGAAAGACCTAAACCGTAATCACCCCCTCACTATGTAATTTTTGGGGATCCCTGTGGACTTGAGTCAAATACCTGAATTTTAATCCAACTGCCAGACTTAATACTTCACGCATGTAAAGGATTTTAGTCAAATCCCTAAAGTTTAATCCAACTGACAATCCTAATATTTCACGTGTGTAAAGCCAATGAAATGTTAATAAGTAAAAAGCTACATAAATAAAACAGTATCATCTTTAAAGTGTTTTATTGCTACTTATATAACAGACTCCAGAAACATTAACTTATTTATAATACTATGAACTTATAACGCAAAAACAATACAAATACGTCTCCGGGGGAAGTCTTCGATCAATCATTTACCGAGTCCTTTGAGTGTCTTACATCAAAAGAAAAACCAGTAATTTCTTAGAGGCAATGTGTCACCATACATCATGTCGCGATGCGCCAGACAAAGCCGCGGAGCGTGATATAGTCCCAGGAACTTATTTTCTACATGACTGGTCACAATGTTTGTGCTAAACTATTTAGTTTACATCACGTTCGCGGAAATTGCTCAAAATCATTCTACAAAATGTAGTATCACAAGCTTTTTAACGTGACTTTGTCTTTGTGAAATTTCTAACTAAAGGGTGGTTGCATCGAACCAATATAAAATGATCTCACACTGCGTATATTTTGCTTATAAGCAGGGCTCTGGTAACACTGGATATTTATTGATACGGACGTTTCTAGCGTTAAACATATCTACAAAGAACGAAACCCTCGATGCGTGACTCCGACTCGCACTTGGCCGTTTTTAAGTCACTTTTCAAAATACTTAACTCACAAGTTTCGTAACTATAATAACGTTTTTTTTGCTTATTTTCCTATTCCTTTTATTGAAAAGAAAAAATCATAATCGTTAGCCTTATCCAATTTTTCGAGTATCTTTTCATTTAGAAGCGTGGGAGCATCATTTGCCCATAAGTAGTCTAAGTGATTGAATTCCGGATACGGTACTAGATACGTATCCGTTGAGGCAGGCAATTTCTCCTTTAACATATTAACCGCCGTCTCGCTGGACAGCAAGTCATTCTTCGCCCAAAACAGACTGATAGGCAACGTCACTTTGCTCAGATCATATTCCGGGGGCAACTCTGAACCATATACCCTCTGATTATGACTTCCATAATCAAACTGCTGGAATCTTTGCGACGTAACTAACTGAGCAAAATGAACAGTCGTTTTCCAAGATGTACCAGTCCCAAGATGAGACAGAAACACAGGTAGAACGTCTTTGTTGAATTGCTTCTCATCGTAACCGCATATGGAAAAGATTATGTTCCGACAATACAATGCATCATAACTATCAGGTTTGCAGGACGCTGATATACGGCCTAAAGTAGAGTGCTTCGGGATGAACTCGTGGGAACCGTACAGCATCTCCATGTATGCCACATTACTAGCGATGGGTGCGAAAGATTTTAGAGACGACTTCATATCAGCCATGAACACTACTGGTGCCAGCGCGAAACCAGCACTGAGGATATTGTTATACTCCGGGCGAAGGGTCAACATCGCAAAAAGTATAGTCGTTCCCATGGAGTGTCCTATGTAAGTTATCTTATTGCCCTCTGCCTTAACATTCATTATGTAATCGATAATTGCGGGAACGTCGTAAAGAGCAACGTCATGCCAAGAGAAGTTCCAATAGGATTTGGTATCTGTTTTTAACCACGCGTGTTCTCTAGAATACTTGTTACCTCTTATGTTGGGCATCCAAACGTCGTAACCCGCATCAGCAAGAGTGTATGCTAAAGATTTTTCAGGGCCGTTAAGGATCCAATCGGCCGAGCTGGCGAACAGACCGTGATGAAGAAGAACTGTCCGCGAGGGAACGTGATCAGCATTCTTCGATCGAGGAATCCTGTGAACATTTAGTATGTATCCTTGTGAAACAATTGTGTGGGTTTCACACGTGTATCCATTTTTGGATATGATAGCAGGTACACTTAATGTGATGTCTGGATTCTCCAACCGTGCTCCGTCATCCTCGCTGGGAAGATACGACCAAGAATCAGCAACTTTCCTTCCGTTTTCCTTAACGCTTTCAACGTAGTTATTAATATCAGAGGTGATCTTGTTCTGCTGTTTTTCCATGTAACTGTTGACGGAGTTTTTCATTCTGGCCGCTTCATCGAGGCTTGAGTTGACTGCCTGCTGGATTTTGAGCCGCTGCTCTTCAAAAAACTTGGTTGCCTTTAGTGATTGGCCGGTGAAGAACTCCTGGAAGTTTTCTGTCCAGTTCATCGCGCTGGGCATCGCCGCGGTTGCGGTGAAGAATAAGAGTATCATGCGTGTGCGCATGTTGCCGAGTTTTTAGCTCACACTGAGCTCAGGGACAAAGCGCTTGCTGTAATATCGAATTCCTTCTGACCCGGAGCTGGGGTCAAAACGTAATGAGATATCAGTTATTGTGTCTGCAACATAATAATTTTTTAATACCTCCTACGCAAGTCGTTTATCTAATAATAAACAAAGTTTGTTGTTTCTTTCGTGTCCTATTCCTATTATGATAATAAGAAAAATCCGGGTCTTAATTGACAATTACAGCTTTTTGGCGGATGTGTCATAAAATCAATGTTAATTAACTAAATAGTTTGTTTAGAACAGAATCGCACACTATCTGTTTATTATTAGCTCATACATAAGACAGTTGGCATACTTTACCCACAGCTTCTTTAACTTTACTATCAGGTTCGGAAATTTAAGTAACCGATTTTTATTCAGCATAAAATACTAAGTAGGTACCTAGGTATACCGGCGTTTGGTTCGGTGTTTTGCTTAAGCACGCATGACGAAATGATGAGAAACTGGGTTCGATTCCCAGACCCAGCTATACTTTTCTGTTTTTTTCAATGTGTTCTTGCTTTGATAAAATTTAACAAAATAAATTTAGCGGTAAACGTCAAAGCTTAATTCATTACGTCTATTGTCAATTCAAGATAAAAATTAATTACTTAAAAACAACGATACCGGAAAAATCGGCCGAACTTGAGACATCAGGGATGCCGCGCAGCTGTATCATAATAGCATAATACAATTAAGTACCATTAATTAATCAAGCAGAAAATACCCAAAGTAAGTTTATATAAAAATGCCCATTTAAAACAAACTTTTTTCTGGCTCTACATACGTTGTCTGTCTCCCAAACTATTATGTCCTACACCAAAATTTAAATCAATTCGACAACTAGAAGTGGTTGGTTGGTTTATGCTCCTTTATATATTCTTAGTAGGCACCTATTTACATGTAGGTAGTAGGTAAATTCAATGATAATGTTTACTCGAACAGTTAAACTAACAACTGACTCTACTGACCTGTGACTAGTCACCGAGCAGATGTAATTGCAACAATTACACGAGTTAGTAATAATTATACAAGATGAAAAGTTAGTATTTATTGAAACTAAGAATACAAATATGAAGAAAAAATAACAATGAATAAAACTTATCTAACTTAGAACCTACCTAAGTAAAATTAACTAAATATGTACATGTCACTATAAAAATAAAAATTATAAAAAGAATACCCCGTCCAAAAGATCTGACTGTGGCAGGGTTCCCATGATGCTGGCCGAATTACCCCTTTGGACCGCAAGTGCGATCCGTTGGGATAAATATGCGCCAGCTCTTGGGTCCCCAGAGGTGTCGACCAACCGGGAAGAAAGGGCCTTCATAAATGACTTCATGTCGGCTGACCAAGGCCCTAAGGTCTCAACAGCAAGCGCTGCAAACTCGTAATCCTTTAATAAAGATGAGTACTTGCGGCGCTTGAGGAGTTGGGCCTGATCAGCCGCAGCGCCGGCTTGTGAGCTAGTTGCCTTGATGTGGGACAGAGCGAAAGTATCAACGCATGTAGCGTCCCACACCAGAGCCCTACCGAGCTTATTATACATATATTAATCATTTGTCACGTAACATCATTAAGTATGTACAATTCTAAAGGATAACCCGCCCGCATCCGTGTAAACAAAATGAAATAGTAAAATCAATGTTATTGTCAGACAAATCACACTAATATTACAAAGGCGAAAGTTTGTGAGTGTGTGAGTGTGTATGTTTGTTACTTCTTCACGCTCAAACCGCTGAATCGATTTACATGAAATTTGGTATGGAGATTAACTGAAACCCTGGCAAAGACATAGGATAGTTGTTATCCCGGAAAATTGCATAGTTCCCGCGGGATAGTGATAAACGAATTCTTTGCAGACGGAGTCGCGGGCAACAGCTTAAACTACTTATTCATTTATTACTTATACTTATTTACTATGTAGGCTACTTACATTTAATAATGCATGAAAAACTTACATTTTATCATAATACTATTAACTAACTTATAATCTAATTATTTACAAATACTTAACACTACAATAATAATAATAATAATTACTTAGCCTAAAACATAAACACTAGTAACACTAACACACTATAATTATCTAAGTACTTTAACATGAGTCATCATCATCATCATCGTCACCGATTATCGTTGACGTGTTAACTGGTCGCGGTACAATGCAACCGCGCAATCGAATCCGTCCGTCGACTGCGCACGCGCAGCAGGCGCGTGACGTAGCGCGCACGGAGTCGATCTACCGTACTCCGAGGAGAGTTAATACGAACGCCTACCCGTGCATTGTTTACTCTCGCGGCTCGCTAACTAATTTATTGATTTTATTGTTATACTTGTTGTGATACGCTTTCTATCCTTTCGAACTGTTTCTTCTCGTGTGTGCTTCTTCAATTACTCCTTCTGTGCTGTACAAATAGTTAATAAACTATTATAAAAAGTGACTTTGGATTACATACTCATACGAGATTACCTCACGTAAGTCCTAAACTGGTGACCCCAGGGAGAACACTACTCTAGACGAAGAGCACCGGGAGAACCGTACGTAACCGACAAGTTCCCACTATGCCGAATTCTGAGCAAGGAAACCAATCTAAGGGAAATCAAGGCGACCGCGCTGAAGAGCAAAGCGGTGG
Source organism: Archips crataeganus (assembly GCA_947859365.1). Lineage (NCBI taxonomy): Eukaryota > Metazoa > Arthropoda > Insecta > Lepidoptera > Tortricidae > Archips > Archips crataeganus. Next base: position 21,300,657 of record OX402052.1, on the reverse strand, counting down.
GCACGTTTCCACTACACCACCGTCATCGGATATTTTTAAAGTTGGAGTGCGCGTCCCACCCTTTTGGCCCGAAGAACCCGAAATTTGGTTTTCGCAAATTGAAGGCCAGTTTGCTATTGCCAACTTGATCGTCAATTCTCCAAGGAGGTCAAGGACATTATTACGCATCCACCGGCGACTAACAAGTACGGGAAGATCAAGGAAGTGCTGATCAAACGTCTCGGTGATACCAGTGAGGAGAAGTCTCAGCAACTCCTAATGCATGAGGAGCTCGGAGACCGCAAACCCTCCCAATTCTGGCGACACCTTCAGGACCTAGCTGGGAATCAAGTCTCCGAAGAATTCCTTCGGACAATGTGGATCAGCCGGCTGCCGTGGAACATACAGACTGTACTAGCGGCGCAGCCTAACGCAGAGCTGAGTCTTCTGGCAGACCTCGCGGACAGAATCCATGCTGTGGTCAAGTCGACACCGCAGGTCGCCTCTACGAGCCATACCCCAGGTTCCAGTATGGATGCCGTGGTCAAGGAGATCGCGGAACTCAGGAAGCAGGTCCACGCATTGACAATGAACAACAGTCGTCAATCTCGTGCCCATAGCCGTGACCATCTCAAGTCTAGGAAGCAAGGCCGTTCCAAATCCAATAAGCGGAGCCGTTCCAACACCAGATCGCAGTCCAGCTACAGGAAATACCCCACCTGTTGGTACCACGCGCGGCATGGCATTGACGCGCACAAATGTGTCAAGCCCTGCGACTTCGGGAATCCGGGAAACGCTTCGGGCAGTCGGTAATGGCGGCAACTGACAGCCCAACTTCCTCTGGTCGCCTGTTCGTCATCGACAGAAGGTCGAAGATGCAGTTTCTGGTCGACACCGGTAGCGACCTCTGTGTCTTCCCCAAGTCTCAACTGCGTGAGCGACGATCACCAACAAGCTACCAGTTAACAGCAGCCAACGGGACGACCATCGACACCTTCGGTTACGCGCATCTTAATTTAGATCTTGGACTTCGTCGTGAATATCCTTGGCGCTTTGTTGTTGCTAATGTTACCAAGCCAATTATAGGTGTAGATTTTTTATCGCATTATCATTTGATAGTAGATTGTAGAAACCAGAAATTAGTTGATAATTACACTAGCTTAAGTACCTCTGCTATTTCTGCTACTAGTAATGATATTTATTCTGTTAAAGTATTGTACACCGGTGATACCAGCTATCATCGTTTGCTTTCCCAGGAATTTCCTGTTATCACACGACCAGCTGGCACGCAACGCACAATACCCCACAACACGCAACACCATATACGAACTACCCCAGGTCCACCCGTATCCTGTGCCCCGCGGCGCCTTGCTCCAGATAAGCTGAAGGTAGCCAAGCGGGAATTTGAGGACATGTTGGCGAGCGGAACAGCTAGACCTTCCGAGAGTCCATGGTCGTCGCCGTTACACTTAGCTCCGAAGAAAGATAACGGTTGGCGTCCTTGCGGTGATTATCGCCAACTAAATGCTCGCACTATCCCGGATAGATACCCCATCCGTCATTTGCACGACTTTGCTCATAGCATATCTGGCTGTAAGGTTTTCAGTACTATCGATCTTGTGAAGGCTTACAACCAGATACCTGTATGCACTGAAGACATACCAAAGACGGCTATTACAACCCCCTTTGGTATGTTCGAATTCCCATTTATGACGTTTGGTCTGCGCAACGCCGGCCAAACGTTTCAAAGGTTTGTAGATGAGATTACTCGTGGTCTAGATTTCGTCTATTGCTACTTGGATGATTTCTTAATATTTTCAAGGGACGCAGAACAGCACCGAAATCACCTTCGAGAAATCTTTACCAGACTTCGCGACTACGGCATGGTGATTAACGTGTCCAAATGTGTCTTTGGAGCTCCCCAGGTAACCTTCTTGGGTTATTTGATTTCGGAGAGCGGTACCAAGCCATTGGACTCAAAAGTCGAAGCCATACAGAACTTTCCCCCTCCTAAGGATGTTAGGCAACTGCGTCGATTTTTAGGCATGGCCAACTTTTATAGGCGATTTCTGCCTAACGCCGCACAGACACAAGCGCCTCTTAATTCCCTCCTTACGGGGGCAGTAAAAGGTTCGACGCCTATTAATCTTACAGGTGACGCTCTGAAGGCTTTCGAAGATACCAAAGAAAGCTTATCCAACGCAGCATTGCTCGCTCACCCAGATTGCCGAGCCAAACTAGCGTTGGTGACAGATGCGTCAGACACCTCAGTAGGCGCAGTTCTGCAACAACTGGGCAACGACAATGCATGGCAGCCCTTAGCCTTCTTCTCCCATAAATTGAGTCCGTCCCAGACCAAATATTCACCATACGATCGTGAACTGCTAGCAATTTATGAGGCCATTAAGTACTTCCGGCACATGTTAGAAGCTAGGCACTTCACCATCTACACCGACCACAAGCCGATCAGTTTTGCTTTCCATGAAAGGAAACATAATTGTTCGCCTAGGCAGTACAGACACCTGGACTACATATCGCAGTTCACAACCGACATACGCCATATCTCCGGCAAAGACAATGTTGTGGCCGACACCTTGTCGCGGGTTGCTGAACTTGAAGCACCAATCGATCTCTCTATGTTGGCTAAGTCTCAAGTGTCCGATGCTGAATTAGCCGAGTACATCGACTCGTCATCTCTACGGCTAAAAAAGGTGGAACTGCCAGGAAGCCGTTACTTATTGTATTGCGACATCAGTACGTCAACCCCCAGACCCTTTGTAACCAAGAGCTTCCGCAGGACCGTCTTCAACACTTTGCACTCCTTAAGTCACCCAGGGGCTAACGCGACTGCAAAACTAGTAGCTCAGCGTTTTGTTTGGCCCAGTGTAAGGAAGGACTGCAGGGAGTGGGCAAGATCTTGCCTAGCTTGTCAGCGAACTAAGGTAAGTCGTCACGTGTCTGCACCCGTAGGCAGCTACGACTTACCACGCGCCCGTTTCCAGCAAGTGCATATCGACCTTATCGGTCCCCTTCCAGTCTCTCACGACTACCGTTATTGCTTGACAGCTATTGACCGCTTTACGCGATGGCCTGAGGTCATACCTATAGTGGACATCACGGCAGAAACGGTGGCCAAGGCACTAATCACTGGTTGGATAGCCAGATTCGGTTGTCCAGGAGATATTGTCACAGATCGCGGCCGGCAATTTGAATCCGCGCTGTTTCAATATCTGTCTAAGTCCATTGGTTTCCGCCACATGCGGACAACGGCTTACCATCCAGCATGCAATGGTCTTATTGAAAGGTTTCACAGGCAGCTCAAGGCCGCCATTACATGCCACGCCGATACCAACTGGACTGACACGCTACCTCAAGTCCTCCTAGGCATAAGATGCGCCTTCAAAGAAGACTTGCAAGCTTCTCCTGCCGAATTACTATACGGTGAACCGTTACGCCTTTGTGGAGAATTTTTCGATCCTAGCATACCCGGTACCACTGACATGACAGATTTTACCGCGAGGTTACGCTCATTCGCATCAAAAATTAAACCGGTTCCCACCTCCCACCACGGCAACAAAAAGATTTTTGTGTTTAAAGAACTGGCAACCGCTGAATACGTCTTCCTTCGCGATGACGCTTCACGAGCCCCTCTAACGCCCGTATATTCTGGCCCACACAAAGTCTTGGAGAGAAGCGAGAAATATTTCAAACTTCTCGTAAAAGGTAAAACGGTCACCGTGACTATTGACCGTCTAAAACCGGCCTACCGCTTGGCTGATGATTGGCCTTTAGCTACCCAATCCCCCATAGTACCTCCCACCACTATAAGTACTAAAGTAGCTAAGGTGCCTCAAACCACAAAACCAGAACGTACATACGACCATGATCCAGGAAAGGTACTTAGAACTACACGCTCGGGAAGGCAAGTGCGTTTCCCGAATTATTATCGCCCCTAACAAGGTCTCTGGAGGGGAGTGATGTAGGCTACTTACATTTAATAATGCATGAAAAACTTACATTTTATCATAATACTATTAACTAACTTATAATCTAATTATTTACAAATACTTAACACTACAATAATAATAATAATAATTACTTAGCCTAAAACATAAACACTAGTAACACTAACACACTATAATTATCTAAGTACTTTAACATGAGTCATCATCATCATCATCGTCACCGATTATCGTTGACGTGTTAACTGGTCGCGGTACAATGCAACCGCGCAATCGAATCCGTCCGTCGACTGCGCACGCGCAGCAGGCGCGTGACGTAGCGCGCACGGAGTCGATCTACCGTACTCCGAGGAGAGTTAATACGAACGCCTACCCGTGCATTGTTTACTCTCGCGGCTCGCTAACTAATTTATTGATTTTATTGTTATACTTGTTGTGATACGCTTTCTATCCTTTCGAACTGTTTCTTCTCGTGTGTGCTTCTTCAATTACTCCTTCTGTGCTGTACAAATAGTTAATAAACTATTATAAAAAGTGACTTTGGATTACATACTCATACGAGATTACCTCACGTAAGTCCTAAAACTACTTAAATGAATAAGTAGTTTAAGGGTCACACATTTTTTGGTTTGCGTCTCTTCTGTGGACATAGCAAAGGTTAATTGTCTATGTCTCATATTTTTAATCAAGTCTATCGGCGTGTGGGACGCCTGGCCAACTTTCGGCCCATTTAAATAAATCTTAAATTTGCGGACTCAGAGTCGCTATTTCTATGTCCACAGGAGATTCGAGACAAGTTCTGTTTCTTACGCTGTGTATGTACTAAGTACCTAGTTAATTTTTTATGTGAAATCTTTATGCTAAATCTTTTTGTGACCAACATCAACAGATAAACCAGATAAATTTATGGACCTGGGAAATCTGAAAATAAATTATTTTTATTTTTATTTCCTTTTTCTGTAAGCCGTTTACTGAATCTTCATACAATTCCTGTAAAATAAAATAAAACATTGAATAAAATAAATTAATATGGAACACTACACTGCGACACGTACTTCGCTAATTGTTCCTTTTAAGGTACCAAAGCTTCTAAAAATTGGTCGTTTTCTTGATCTACGAGTAGGTAGGTACGGTTGCGTGCTTTTAAAAAAAATATTGAGACCCATTTCGAAAAAAATATCCTTTAAATTCCTATACAATATGACAGGACTGTCCCAAATTAAAACTCGTGACTGTACATTCCTATTTTTAACCCCCGACACAAAAAGAGGAGTGTTATAAGTTTGACCGCTGCCGTGTGTGTGCGTGTACGTCTGTCTGTCTGTGGCATTATAACTCTTAAGCGGGTGACCGATTTGGATGCGGTTTTTTATTTGAAAGCAGATCTTGGCGATGGTTCTTAGACATGTTTCATCAAAATTGGTCCAGCCGTTTCAAAATTATCAGCACTTTTGTAAGTTGCGGAAAGGATCTTAGACGCATTTACTTTATTTATTTTCAAACATATAACTACTTAATGTGACCCTTAATAGCGTTGCGCTTTTTTAAAATTTTTAATTTATAGTACAAATAATCCAGGAAATAAAACGTGTAAGTATTTTATCAATTGAAGCGTACCTACTCGTATTTACCAAAGAGCACGAATATGAACAAAAATACCTACCCATTATCACGAGATATGGAACTTACTTACCTACTTTTGTGGAAATGTAACGTGTCTAATTAATGAGCTAGTGACTCAACTATCTGTACATAAAAATAGAAAAGTCCCAACTGATTGCTTAACTGATTCACCAACGAGTGAGTTGAGTGACTCATCAACGACCAGTCCAAACCTTTGGTCCATATTTTTTAGCCAGGTCTACATCGGCGTGTGGGACGCCTGGCCAACCTTTCGGCCCATTTAAATAAATCTTAAGTTTGCAGACTCGGAGTCGCTAATTTTACGTCCACAGGAGAGACAACTTTTGTTTCTTGCGCTTGGCCCGGGCCCTATCTTCGATTCGGAGTGACCCTATCTCCATATAACTATGATTACTCGTACTACTCTTCAGACATTATGTGTACTTACCTAGATGATCATAACATAACAGTAAAAAAACTGGCCAAGTGCGAGTTGGACTCGCGCACCGAGGGTTCCGTACAAATTTATATTATGTATCTATGACATCCAGTCTTAGCAGACCCCTGCTCCTGAGCAAAATGTGCGCAGTGTGGGAGCATTGTAGATTGGTTACTGATATAGACAGACAGACAAAAATAAATATGCTTTTCGCAATTTTTCCTTTATCTTGCTTCGTACCAAATTTCAAGATTCTGAGTTCACGGTAAGTACCCTGTAGGTTTTGATTCCCTTGCGAGTGTCGAAAATTTGCGGCATAAATGGCTGTATCTTTTGATTGCGTTGGCTTAGAAGTTTGATTTTTTCACAGCTCCAAGGGACAGTAGACCTGAGTATTTGATATAAATTTCAGCTTGATACCTCCACGCGTTCCTGAGAAAAAGGGTCTCGACAGACGGACAGATGGACGGACGGACAACAAAGTGATCCTATAAGGGTTCCGCTTTTTCCTTTCGAGGTGCGGAACCCTAAAAATAATTTTAGTATCATATATGATCATAGAGGTGCAGTAAAAAGGGATTTTTGGAATTTCCTGCGGGATAGAGATTGGCAGTTGACCGTAATTTTTATTTGTGCGCCGACAAAGTCGCGGGGAAAAACTAGTGTTTAATAAAATTAAGTAGAACTTTCTCCTCGAAAACAAAACCATCTCTAAAACTTACCAATTTGCAGTCCTAATCCCGTAGGTAGAGCAAAGTCTTAGGTTTGAAGTAACTTGCTAAAGTAGGTACTTATTTTAGTAATCTAAGTTACTCTGGAACTAGAAAAGCAAGAAAATAACTGAATAATAACTAATTTGGTAGCATAGCGTATTATTGTGGTACCAACTCTGAAGATGTGCTCTGGTTGAGTTCGAAACGCGTCCGTGTAGTTTGGTGGTGGTGATGGTTGGGTTTGTGTGATTTGTGTGTTCGTACAGTGTGGAGGTGGAGGAACTGCATGAACACGCATTTCTTGTATATAAACGTAACTATCGTAAGGTCGCGGGTGAGCAAAATAATTGTTTCTGTTCATTAACCCTTTCAACGCCACGCCTCGACAAAACGTTAACCTGCTTTGAATCTTATGTCATTGTGTCAAGATCACTTTGACACTGTACTTTGTGACACCTATATGTGTCGTTGGCGTTGAAAGGGTTAATAATTCCGGTAGTAGATAAATTTTTCATCATCAACATTTCAGCCGAAAGACGTCCACTGCTGAACATAGCCACCCCCCCCCCCCCCAAGGTTTGCCAAACTTCGGTCTTGCACCATCTGCACCTAACGCTTTTCTGTAACGGTTACGGCGACACCTTAACCAGTTCGTCGTTCCATCTTGTGGGCCTACCTACACTGCGTATTCCGATCCGTGGACGCCATTAGGGAACCGTTTGGCCCCATCGGCCATCAGTTCTACGAGCGCTGTGCTCTGCCCACTGCCACTTCGAAGTTTCCTTTAAGAGGGTACGATGCGCAACATTTCTCCATACAAACGTAATCTCCTGTTTCCTCCCTAGATAATGGCTTTAGAGCCAATTTTTTTTACTGTGTAATCTGTATCTACCACAGCTATGCCCCTATGTTTCGTTTTTTTTTATATTTCAATTAACATAAGAAATATGAGCTTTCAAAAACTGAAAAAATTGCCCAATTTCAACGTCATTTTCAGACACTCATCAGAAAAGAATCCCTGATATAAACAAAACAAGGAAAACTTAGGGGCATAGCTAAATCTGTCCTCTAATTATTTTTGAAAAAAAATAATTTTATTGGTCCAGTTTTCGAGAAGAAAACAGGGGATTACGAAATGCTGTTTTGATCAAATTTACGCGCCTATTAACGGTCTGAGGTGCAGTTGTCCCGCTCTCGCTGTACTGACAAGGAGGGGTTCGGGCGAGACAGCGACATTTCATTAAAATACCTATTTCTCAAAAGTCTCTCAGCCATCGTAGCCTCTTAAGTTAATCCTGATTTTAAACTGTGCGCCAAATATCATCAGAATCCGTTGGCGTGAGAAAGTAACATACATCCACATCCATCCAACTGTGAAGTTCCCAATCCACACTGGGCCCGTGTGGGAAATACGGCCCAAGTACCTACATGTTAACCCAACATAATTTTGAAAAAATGGCCGCTAAAGATGTTTATTAAGGGTGAACTAACGCACTTATTAACCCCCGACACAGAGGGGTGCAATAAGATTAACCGTTGTGTGTGTGTGTGTGTATGTCTGTGGCATCATAGCTCGTAAACGGGTGAACCGATTTGGATGCGGTTTGTTTTATTTGAAAGCAGGTTTCTTGGCGATGGTTCTTAGATATATTTTATCAAAATTGGTTCAACCGTTGCAAAGTTATGAGCTCTTTTATTAGCTGCAGAAGGGATCTCAGCCGCATAATAGAATTTTAATTTTTTTATTTCAAATATATTTGGTTTTTAAAATTTTTAATTTATAGTTATGTTTGTGTCAACTATATTTGCCGTTTTACGAAACTGTGAAGGTGTCAAGACACAACTCTTTGCTAATAAAATGTACAGGAAACGGCAAAGTTATAACTTATAATGTCGTATTCAAATTTAAATTTTCTTAAGTTATTGTGGGTTGACACATTATCAGCTTATGGTTGCGGGATCGCGTTGGATGCGGAGGGCATGGGACCGATCTGTTTGGCGAGTCTTTGGGGAGGCCTATGTTCAGCAGTGGACGTCTTTCGGCTGAAATGATGATGATGATGACATTATCAGCTACACGGCGAATTTTAATCGATGATCAGAGGTTGAAAATGTTTAATCCCTAGCCGAAATGGAATTTGATAGATGAGGTCTCAAGCAAATAAGTCTAATTAATTAAAAAAATATCGTTACTTCGTCTATCCACCGAACGCATGGTTATCCTAAATTTGTTCGTCAACTGTCATTTTGGCGGGGAATTTGACAGATCTATCAGGAAACTGACTTGTCAAAGGTTTTAGGTTCATAGACGAAAGTATGTGTCGGGTGACAGTGATTTAATTCAAGTGATTATCCGAATTAACATTATTTACTTTAAAAATTGACTTTTTGTTTCATGTAACTGCGAGGCTGCGACATAAACGTGGAGGGCACCGAATACTGATCCAGAAAACTGGTTTCTGTCTGATTACCGATTAGTAAAAATCATTGTGTAAAAGTCTATTGTAATGCCTTGATCACACGTACCGAGTAAACGGGTGAGACAGTGCTCTCGGCCGAGTACTCGGTGCGTATAAACATAGCGCAGAGTGCTGGGCCGAGCGCTCGACCGAACGAAGCGGCGAGACAGTAGCTCGGCCCCCGTTCTATCTACTAGGCCAAGCACGTACTAGGCACTGTCTCGCTCGCTCACTCGGCAGGTCTGAACGTTCACTGTCTCGTCTCGCCACTCGGCCACATGAGAACTGAACTGACTGTGCTAATTTCAAAACACGTGTGAACATCTACTCGCTTACATCACTGTCTCGGCCGAGAAACATTTTACTGTCTCGCCCGTTTGCTCGGTACGTGTGATCAAGGCATAAGGGAGTAAAAACGGAGTCAAATAAAACCCGAAGAAGGATTAAAATACGTTTATTTCTTAAAATTTGTCAATAATCAGACAAGTGTCTTGGTACAACCATCTCGGAACGAGCTTCCCGTGTTATAGTATGCAATATACACAACAAAATTAATTATATATATCAGCATACACTAAATACATTACTTTAGACACAAAAGTACCTATTAGCATTTTAAATGCCTTATATCATACGCTAGTTACGATACTTAGTCTACCTTTAGCTCTTACATATGTTTATACATATTTATACATGTTCCATGCCTTAAGTATGGCTATATGTATGACAGCTGTGTGAAACTACTCAAAGCGCTCGTAGAATTTTCATTTCCATTCTCAATTGTTTTTTTCCCCCAATCGTTTCAGTCATATTGTCTCATACAGGACTTTCCGACACCATTTTTTAGCCAAACAAAAACGTTTCCAAAGTTTCATATCCATTTCCTTCAGTTATGACCATACAAATCGAAAGTCTCTTGAAATATACGCATGTCTACGAGAATTCGATTTGCTTTCATAGCTCCGGACACTTTCGTACAATACAATCCGATTTGTTCACTAAAAAGTGGACATTCAAGACAGTACGTAGGTTAGGTTAGGTAGCTTCAAAAGCTAAAAGGGCCAATCGCCAAAAAATAGGAGCTCCGCTCTACTGCCTCAGTGGACAAATACAAATGTGGAAAATAGTATGACTAAAACTAGACAAAACTGTAAGAATCTAGGATTGTACGAAAGTGCTCGGAGACTATGTTATAGTCCAATAGACTTTCTCCGCGTTGCCCGGTTTTCGAAGCAACGTTGCTTATTGTGACCCAAGGTCAAGTCAAAGGCGAACCAGTTAGTGTAACTGACCAAATAAAACTTGAACACCCCATTACCGTTCCAAATGTAATTGTTGAACCTTAGCGCTTTATCGAGGGCTTATGGGTTTAGCGACATGAATGCATATTACTCTCAATTTTTAAAATTCTCGTCAGAGCTTTTGTAGTCAGTTAGGTACCCTAGAACCTTTGCTATATAGAAAACACATTGAACCGGCGGTGTCCTACAATTTATACAAAAATACGGTACCGGGCAGAAACAAACATCACCAATTAAGCCTCACATATAAATTCACAAAATATTTAAATGCTAAAATAATTTTCTTTCATCAAACAAACCCGCCTATACAACTATACTAAAATATTCTACGGCTTAAATTAGTTTTACAATTTTTATAATAGCATTCTTTTATACATGTTAAGGGTAAGGAAACATGATAAGTGCAATATGTACTAAATCACAAGTTCTTCGTCGCCGTCTTACCATTTATTCGATGAGCTAAATGTCACTGGTTTCTTAAGCGACTGGCTTGCCTAATTCCGTATGGAAATGGTCTTATATTTAATTTAATGAAAGCTTTTAATGTGACAGTGTTTTTTGAGGTGTACTTTCGTTTGGCAAATTATTTTTCCCAAACTGATTCATTTCCCAAATGTTTATTTTTTTCTGAAACTGTAAACCATTCAGGATATATTTCAGGACTATTCTGTAGGTTAGGTGAGGTTAGGTTTGTTTTGTAACAATCCTGAAAAGTTTACAGTTTCAGAAAGAATAAACATTTGGGAAATTAAACATTTGCCAAATGAATCAGTTTGGGAAAAATAATTTGCGAAACATTAGTAAACAGTTTTTTGAACATACCGTACCTAAACAATATCAAGAGTTTGCAGGCTCTCTGTGGCCGTTTTATAAGCGTGATGAAAATTTTCGTGTCGTTTACTCATTCAGTTATAATTTCATACTGTTTAATAGAAAAATGCTTAGGTAGTCTATGAGACAAAATTTGTGTAACCATAGCAACAGGTGGCAAGAAAAAGTCGATTCACCCATAAACAGTAATCTATGTCAATGAAACAAAACATGGCGAGTTCGTCATCCAGCATCCAACCCGAATTGATTCGGACAACACATTTCGTTATACATATGTATATAAGCTCTAATATATTGTGTACAGTATGTTCTGTTATTTCACGATATACAGCATCGATTTTTTTAATGAGATCTGGAGGGAAATTACTCTAAAGTAAATACTGAAGACAGGAAAATTAATCCGAAGCGAACATTTCGTTATTCTTAAAATTATACAAAACTGCATTCAAAGATTTTTGAAAATACGCTTGCCGCACCCGTGAATCGAACAGGCTACTAAAAATAACAACCTATTTTTTTATGGTATCAATCGATTGGGTTATCATAGCAAGATAGGAAAATCATTAAACCGAAACTTATTTTGTATGAATGAGACAAAAAACATTTTTTTTTTTAGAAATAAAGGAATCCCTTTTAGAAAATTTTCGTATCTTCAGTATTTATTTAGAGTACCTTTCCTCCAGGTCTGGCTAAACATTTGGGTGAATCAACTATTTCGTGTTGTTCGCTCTGTCTCCAGTTGTCCAAGTGACATCTTCATACTGTTTCATAGAAAAATGCTTAGGTAGTCTATGAGACAAAATTTGTGTAACCATAGCAACGGATGGCAAGGTAAAGTTGATTCACCAATTTCCAATCAATATAAGAAATGTCCCAAAATTAATTCGGATTATTTCGTCCAGTGGTCAAGCAAATTCAAATGAACACCCGTGCAAAGATTTTTAGCTGATAATTTTCACTATTTAACTGAATAAAATTTTACTTCAGAAATGTTTTATTTTAATAATACTGTAACTAATGTTTCAGTTGAAAAACCCAGAAAAATGCTGGGGCCGGGGTTCGAATCCGGGTCTTCGTCGATCCCGGACGCGGGCTGAATCCTTACACTTAGCCGAGATCAACTATTAAATAGATAATTTTCATTTAAATGGACGTCAATTTAACACGTTACACTTTGACCTCCAGCTCAATGTACTGAAACCTAACCAACCTAGCCATCAGTGAATATTAATAAAAACTCCAGGCGTAGCGCATGTAGCGACTACATAAATCTACACCAAGATTCGACCTTTCTTCTTTTACAATATGGTAGAAAATGAATTGAATTTGTTAAAATATTCTTTGCCTTTAAATTAATCTCGCACAGCTATCTAAATAGATAGGACCTGGAAAAGAGTTAAAGGACATACTTTTGAAATTACCCTATCACGGACAGAAATATTCCGGTAAGATTTTGTAATACCTTATCTGATTATACATACATCAAATTGACAGAATACAATCGCGTCTATTAAGACATTATCCGTCAAAAGTTTTGTTGTAATAAAAAAACATCGGCAGTGTTATTATCATATCAGTTGTTGCAATGCTTGTAATATTGACCAAAAACCTATAACAATATTCATAAGAATTTTTAATATGACTAAAGCACGAGCTTCTCAAAGTACTTTAAGCATTTTCAAATGCATGGTAAGCATTTCAGTACGCTATTTTATTACAAACTAAATTTATATCCTCAAATATGGTAAGCCGGCCATATTTTTAACTAATTTGATCGTAATCATCCATAAATATACTTATCTTAAAATGAACGTAGAAACTAATACAAATGATGCGCGATATCTAGAACGTGGGTGTGTTAATGTTATTTATTAGTAACTATAGTCGATACAAGAAACCAAACGAAAGTCAGAACTATCCGCGCCTAAATTTCAGTGCTATTTTGTAAAGACTGTAGTTTAACATAAGACTTCAATTATTAGACTATTTATGTATAAGAATACGATCCCATAAATCTTAAACTGTAATAGTCGATTGTATTTAAGCTATTATGTACTATGAAATTCGTGTTTCGCTCAGCAATGTTTGTGGAATCAGAGTTAAAATAACGAATTGATTATAAAGTATCAGTTATTGTTACGATTAGGATCCTATCTATAATCGGAGTATTTTATTGTGAAAAAGGTAACAAAAATCGAAATTGACATGGCGGAAAATCTTACTAACCTAATGAACTGCATTGCGTGACAAACTAAAGGAACTATTAATTGGATTGCGTATCTTTAAATAAACTATAGACTTATCCAGAATATCCTATAAGAATTGTTCAACCATTTCACTTCATACAACATGTTTTACGTTTGGATGTGATACATAGTATTTCAATTTCTTATTTATTTTTTAAAGCAATGTTGTTAGTAAGCTCTTTGGAGAGAGCTCCAAAAATAAAACAAAGGTGTAATCCAAACAAAGGAGATTAACCTTTTCAACGCCAACGACACATATAGGTGTCACAAAGTACAGTGTCAAAGTGATCTTGACACAATGACATAAGATTCAAAGCAGGTTTACGTTTTGTCGAGGCGTGGCGTTGAAAAGGTTAACGGTAAAATATAAAGCAGACCATTCAGTCTGCTTCAATAATGTGAATTTACTTTATAATTTGCTGAAGCAATTACTAAAGTACATTATGAAACGTCAAAAACGGTTCCACTTGTCGTGACTAAAATTGTAAAGTCGACAATGACTTACCATTTTGTTATGTATGACAGTTCCTACATGAGAAAAAATAAGGCTGATTGTTACATCGACTTGTAAGTGATAACTTTTTAATTTTTTTAAGACTTACAATGGAAATTTGACCAGGGTGGTAAAGGAATTTGCTTTTTCCTAATTAAGTGCTATCGACTATTTGACTTGAGGCCTTATCGAATATATACTTATATAATATATGTTCAGAACGACGTCCCTTTCTTAATTCGACTTAGTCGAGTCCAGAAAGTAGGGTCCTAAAGGCAATTCGTCATAAATATATTTTGAAAGAAACCTGAACGTGATAATTATTGCTTCGTCGGTAGGTACATTAATTTACGACATCAAAAATATGTATTTCAATCGGTTTACAATTTCCATCCCTAAACCTTCCGTTTCAAGGACCTAGGGCAGAACACATCAGCCGAATTTAAGGCATGTACAAATTCATGACTTTGTTAATTCTTTATAAGAATAGTATATTACAAACAAGATCAACTGGGCAATATTAAAGTTACGCTTTTGTAAATTTAACTACTAAGGGAAACTTTTGAAAAAATCATTTCACAATAACGTTGTACTCGCGCGCGAAATTCATTGTTTTTTTTTATAAATTCGATACTTAGTGCTATTATTTCACACAAGTGCACTTCTTCAGTATCGTATATATCTTGGTGTGAAAGTGATCGAACTAGATCACGCGACCGCCCGCCTCAAGTACCATCCAAGCACACAATACAGGATGCATAAAACATTAAATTAGCACTTAAAATATTCAATCGATTAAATAAAAATGTTATTCCGTCTACAAAATGAGTTTCTATTATTTTTAAGTAGTTCCTATTGAAACAAGCAACAATGATCGGTTACACATTTATTTCTAACTAAACTTATCAATAAATTATAATAATCATTGCACTTAGTACTTTATTCTCAAAATGGTCAAGCCAGCTTCAGAAATAAGCGATAAAAAAGCAGTTTTAAAAATCCTCGAGAAAATCTAATTGGCAACATATTTTTGAAGCTGGACAACACATAGTCACTGCAAGCGTATAATTAAAAAAAAGGTCAAACTGACGTTTACAACGGTCAACTATGCACTCGCGTCCAGAACTATCAAAAAAAAAACAAAAATCGTAGATGGTTCTACTGCATTACTTACGCGTAAACTAAAATCACTCGCGAACTGTTCTTAGCACATGCCATCATTGGTTATGCATACTGAAATTTTATATTACCCTATCACCATATTATTGCCGAACTCGCGCCACATCTGTCCGGGGCCGATTTGGTGCAGTTTTACACCTGAAGATTGTACTGCCGAAGGTATACCCCCTAATTCATAAGTTACATACCTGTTATAGTCAATGTATGTTTCGTATGCGTCTGATAAAGATAAAAACAAAGGAACGTCAACTGAACAAGCGGTTAAGAATTAGAGGGTATAGTATTTTACAAACAAATACATCATAAGACGCCAGATTTTTAATAGAGATTCAATGGAGTGTATTCCATTGTTTCGCGCTCAAAAATGCTCCTTTGATTCACTGACTGACATTTTAGTTTACTTCGACGAAGAGCTAGTTAATGAACAGTAGAAAGGGTTTGGAAGGGCCTTTTTACCGGAATTGTAGCAGGACTTTAGACCTCGCATACTACTATGTATTGCAAAGACCATTAAGATCACTTTCGCCGACAAACTCACTCGCTGCCGTTGTTAAATAAATAATAATAAATATAATTGGATAATTGATATTGATCGATCTAGTCCCAAAGTAAAGAAAGCTTGTGTTATGGGTAATACGCAAGATAGATATAAATAAATAAAATAAATAAATATCACGGGACAATTCACACCAATTGACCCAGTCCCAAAGTAAGCTAAGCAAAGCTTGTGTTATGGGTAGTGGCAACGGATAAACATAGTTATATAGATAGATACATACTTAAATACATATTAAACACCCAAGACCAGAGAGCAAACATTCGTATTTTTCATACAAATATCTGCCCCGACACGGGAATCGAACCCGGGACCTCAAGCTTCGTAGTCAGGTTCTCTAACCACTAGGCCATCTGGTCGTCTATGCTTATATATGTATGCTTAAATACATATTGATAAAAATCACCCAAGACTCGAGAGCAAACATTCGTATTATTCATACAAATAAGTGCCCCGACCGTTGCCAATTTGTAATTTTCTTATAAAGTTCATCCTTTTCAAACTTGTATTTGAACAGAAGATTAAATTAGTTCCGTGAAAACATTTACAGCATAAACGCCATTAAAAGAATTTTAGTAAATGCTATATTTTTATTTGCTTTACAAAAGCCTTGAGGCGTTATCAACTGGCAAAAATAAATTAATTACGAAGTTTCTTTTATGAAGTCGGACAAAAAACTTTTGAGAAATTCATCAAAAAATTTCTATTTCAAAATATTGCACAATTTACATTTGGCAACTCTAAAATTGACAGGTAGCGAGTGAAATTCACAGCAAATCCGATACTTTTACTTTAAACACAAAGAAAGTTAATATTAGCACATACGTTTCCATATTTCACGGTCATGGTTAAAGTATGAGCGTACTCGCTATGGCTTCAACCTTTTCTATTCCGCCCACCGTCAAATACGTTCCAATCTCTATTAAAAAATGGCCGCCTAACCGCACCTGGCGTTTGCTAATGTCTATAAGAGGACCGTCAGACAAACCTAGTAACACATGTGATCACTAATTACCAGACCCCAGAATTTTGGTGGCAATCTTGACCTGCCATAGTGACTTCTCACTTAACGACTTCCGATATACATACACAACATACTAAAAAGGATTACAAGCGGACGTAAACAATAGACGGCCTTATCGTTAAAAAGCAATCTGTTTTAGTTAACATTTCAGTAGTTGAAAATGTGAACTGAAATGAAGCAATTCATATTCAAAGACTGTCATAGCGCTAACAAGTGTTCCATTACCTACATAACATCGATACCTTAGCGCACAATCGTATTAATTACAATGTACTGCAGGCTGCACATATGAATTAGCACTGTATGTCCTAGTGTACAAAACTACTACTTAATTGTACACTGAATTGTAATTAATAAGATTTTACATGATAAGCTTACGACAAACTAATTTAAAGTCTTACCGCCCGGACACGAACTCGCGCGTTTGGCGGCGCGGCAAGCGTTTTCTGTGTTCATTGCGCGGCCGAGACGCTCGCCGTACAGTGGTTACCTGGCCGCACACGCAATGAACTGATAAAACGCTTGCCGCGCCGCCAAGTCGTGGCTGGGCGGTAACATATCGACATATTTAGATAGAGTCGATAAGTGAGAAGTCACTATGACAGGTCAAAAGTGCCACCAAAATTTCGGACTGTGCTGATTACGTCTTACATGCAACGATAATCCGCTAAATTTACTAACGTCCTCAAAAACACAAGAACACCTTGTAGAAGAGACGCGCGATAGGGTACTGACACCGTAAAACAATAATTCTAAGACGGACTTAGAAAAAGTCAGATCTTCAGATGCTTTGAAACATCATAGTTAGTCGATTGAGTTACTTTTTCTAGGCAGCTCATGAAAAGTACAGGTGGAATAGCGCTAGATGGCGCCATGTATCGTGAGCCAATTGACATTTCTGTCACGTTTGAAATTGGTTTATATTATAACTAAATGAGCCAATCTCAAACAAGACCGTAACGCATCACACACATCACATCATAGTGTATACTTTGTTTTTTTTTTAGCCTTAGAAAGAAGGTAAGCGACGTGTCTTTTTAATGAATAACACTTTTGAAGAATAACAACTTGAAAGGAAATATGGTCATTTACACTCTTTTGGTTTCATAAGTAATAGTAACTATTTTTTAAAAAGTGTTTATCAATAAAAAAGACTCGTCAAGATTGTTTACCTTATTAATTATGCTAAAAAAAACGAAGTATATACATTATTATACGGTCCATTGCATGAAACAAGCCTTCTCTCTGAGAGAGCTTGGGCTATAGTTTCCACATCCACGATATTTTCTTTCACCATAAAGCTCATGATAAATTAAAAATATAATTTCGCACATAAATTCCGAAAAACTCAGAGGTGCGAAGCCCGAGTTTGAACCCACGTCCCTCCGGATGAGAGGCCATAGGTCAAACCACTAGGCCACGACAGCTGAAGAATGTACCGTCAAACGGCAATCTCATCAACAGCGCCATCTAGCGAAATTTTGTAGAAAACCTTCATTGATCGGTGGTGTCAAGAACCCTATCGCCGTCACGACCGTCCCCCGTTCGTGTCGCTAGTGGCGCGGGTGGCGGGGGTCCCTCGCAGCGGCGCGGCGCGGGGGTCGCTCGGCGGGCGGCCCCGGGCGGGGCGCGGGGGCCGCGGCTCAGGGGGCGGGCCGTCAATATGCGCGCCGCTCCTCCGCGTCGGACATCTGGAAGTTAAAACGGTCAGTGGTTAACACAGACCCAGACACCTTCGTGTGATGTTGGTGACGCGTATTTATTTTCCACTTCGCATGATTACTACTAGACTATATGTATTAGTAAGTTTATCCGTTGTCTAGTATCCATAGCACAAGCTTTTCTTAGTTTGAGACTAAGTTAATTGGTCTCTCTCAATTGTCCCATGATTTATTTTTATTGGTTACCTATCATATCCTCGAAAATTTTTTTTCCGAATATTTAAAATCCCGAATGCTTCATTTATCCGAATGCATTTTTCTCTGAAAGTGTAAATATTTCAGGATTTTTATAAAACAACCCTAACCTAACCTAAAGAGTTCTACACGATGGTCCTGAAATAAATCCTGAACTATTTACACTTTCAGAAAAAAATGCTTCCGGACAAATGAAATTTTCGGGATTTTAAACCTTCGGAAATAAAATTTTCTAAACATCGATAGGTTCCCATTTTTATTATTAAATAAAAATAGTGAGTTTCACAAGTCGTTATACCGCCTGCGACACCGCACGCTGTATAACGACCAATGAAACTGAGCCTTGAGCCATCATGTGTGATGGCACACAATATAGATCATAGGTTCCCAAAGGGGGCGGTAGCGCCCCCCGGTGGGCGCTGGAGTTTTTCGCGGGGGCGGTAACGGGTCCAAATAATTGTTAATTTCTGATTAATAGATAAAAATATCAAATTGGTAATTTGCTAATACGTAAAGGGAGGTTTTTCTGTGCATCTATATTTCAGTTTGTGTTTAGTTTGAAATATATGGTTTCACGGGATGACCGTAAAAGTAATAAAAAATGAAGTTGAAAAAAAAAATAGAAAAAGATACTTCATACTTAACTTGTAAAGGGAGGTGTTAGAATTTTTTTTTCTTGTAAAAGCGGCGGTAATCCATAAAAGATTGGGAACCTATGATACAGATAGATGGTGTGTGTGTGTGTGTGTGTGTGTGTGTGTGTGACTGACCACGTCGCGGTGGCAAAGCCGCTTGTGCGCGGGCTCGTCGGGCGCTGCCTCGATCACCAGCTCGCCCGCCAGGGAGTCGCACTCCGCGCCGTATCTGCCCCTGCAACCAAACACACACCCTGTAGCCAACATGTATACATGTACGGTCGCGTGCTTTAATATGGGACCCATTTCGAAAAAAATATCCTTTGAACTCCTATACAATATTTCGTGTTGAGGGTAGGAGCATAAGGAGTATTCACCAAAATTGCTGGTTTTTATGTCAAAACTATGTTTGTGTTTCTATATTTGCTAATTTTTTTTTGTACGGGACATGTACGTACAGTCAGCAACAAAAATATGAATACACTTAAAGTACCAAAAATATGTATACGCCTTTATGCCCTGGTAATTCATATTTTTGTTGCTGACTGTACGTTACCACTTCACAGGGCCAATTGACAACCTTTCATTTTTTTAACACCTGAAAATAACTGCAGGAATCGAAAGAGTTTCGCCTTCTGAACACGGAAAAATATTTATTATAATTTATTGCTCCATATTTACTACTAAAAACATATATGTACTACAAATAGTGCCACAGAATAGATATGTTTCCTTTACCCTTTTCACTAGAAAAAAGAGCTGTCATCATTTTAAATTTGATAACAACCTTAACGTCAAATTTACGTCATCACTTTTTTTAATAGAGACTAGACAAAAGTCATGGATCTATTCTATCGTTACGCTCTTTTGGAATAAGCACATCTTTAAAAAATTGTAACAAATTAATTAATAATCCTAGTGAAAATTTAAAACTATCAGCGTCTTTCTCTTTCCAAACAGAATACAGAGAACGAATCAAATTATAGTCTTAGAAATATGAAATGTTGTCAATTTAAGAGCTTACCCCAGATAGGGTTCGTGGTGCATGGCGTCGCCCTCCTCTTGGATGGACACCAGGCCGCCCGTGCTCGTACCCACTACGAATTTCTCTGCAACATATAAAAAAAAAATATTCAAATATGCAACATCATCAACAAGACTGCTGGACAGCTTATGTTAACATATTCCGTGTACTCTTCAAATAGACTCTGCCTACCCCTTTGCTGGCAAGGAGGCGTGATTATATGTATGTATGTATGTATGTATGTATGTATGTATGTGTGTAATAAATAGGGATGTTGACGCCATTAAAAAGTAATTCGAAGACACGACTCCAGTAAACTTACGCTTTATTTTCGTCCTGAAAACCAGATTAATTTTCGATTAACTGCAAAATTAGATTTTTTACTGCTTTTAAACAAATAAATAGTAAGTTGATTGAGTTGGCGAACAAGTGACGTCATAAGTTGCTATTGGCATTCAAACTTCAAACTTTTTTTTTAACTCTATGGGAGAATTGTGTTTTGACAGCTCATAAAAACCAGCCAAGTGCGAGTCGGACTCGCGCACGAAGGGATCCGGACCATTATCTATAAAAACGGCAAAAAAACACATTTGTTGTATGGGAGCCCCCTTAAATATTTATTTTATTCCATTTTTTAGTATTTGTTGTTATAGCGGCAACCGAAATACATCATCTGTGAAAATTTCAACTTTCTAGCTATCACGGTTCCCGAGATACAGCCTGGTGACAGACGGATAGACAGAAAGACAGACAGACGGACGGACGGACAGCGGAGCCTCAGTAATAGGGTCCCATTTTTACCCTTTGGGTACGGAACCCTAAAAAGTACGTCAGTTGATTATGTGTGTTTCACCTTCACGCTCGCCGCCTGCGCCGTTGGTGACGACGGTGATCTGGTGCGCCGCCATGACCAGCCCGCTGCTGCCCGCGCTATAAGAGATGCCGTGCCCTGCGAAAAGGAAACTCCTCGTTACGTCAAAGTCGTGGAATGCACTTAGAAGACATCAACCTCGTTGGAAATTAACAAATTTAAAAAAAAACCAACAAAATTGGTCACACATTATGTTTGATGAGCGAGTTGTGATAAAAAAAATATAATTCCCCATTTTGTGGTGGCGGCCATCTTGGATTTTAAATTTGTCATAGTGTATAGTATTCTACTAGTCAAGCCCTTTCATTTGATAGCCTTCGAGGGAGTTGTGAAAAAAAAATCGTCATTTTGTGGCGGCGGCCATCGTGAACCGATTTTCATCAAACATGAACACTCCCGACTAATTCACCTATCAAACAAAGAAACAAAATTCATCATCATCCGTTCAGGAACTACGATGCCACAGACAGACACCCCACACCACAGACATACCCTTTTCCAGGTCCCGTCTATTTAGGCACGCTACAGCAAAATTAATCACTGTGTTGTATTGTTTACCTATGCAGGATTAATTTTAAAGTGAATCTTACTATAAACAAATTCGATTAATTTTCTATCATATTGTAAGGTCGAATCTTTGTGTAGATTTATATGGTCGCTATATGCACTATGCCTGGAAAAGGGGTAACAGAACTACGCAAAAGAACTTGTAATAGTTATTTGTGATACAAGGTTGGTAAGATGGTTTTACAAATGAGCTGACGAGTGATAAACCCGAGCCGCACGGCGAGGGTTTTCATCGTCACGAGTTTGTAAAACCTTGCCAACCGTGTATCATACGACGTTTTACAATACATTTGTGAGAAAATAGGCAACTAATAACACAAAATTGTAAAATAAAAACAAATTTCTCGAGATACTTATTGGTGGCAAAAGATTATTTTGCGCGGTTTGCGCCTTACTTTAAATATCGGGCGGAGTTAATTCCATGTTATTGTCGACTTCATCACTTGAACATCACTCATTTTGTTTGGTTTTTGTACAAATACTATAATCAACAACTCAAAACAACGCAAAGTTTTACAAAAATGGCGCATCCGTAATGCGCATGCGTAAGTTTTGTTTTTAATTAGGTTAACTAAAATTATCAGGCAAAGGTTCGACGCGTTCAGCCACTGCGATTTTTTCGAATAAATAAAAGGTGGAAATCATTAAAATCTGCGGTAATTAAATTACAGTTTATAATATAACAATCAATTTTGCAAATTCATTGCTTAGTTTTGTATATTTATACACTTTTCTACGTATAAATCGATATTTTTTTATTTTTGTCACTTAAAACTCTTTGCTTGTAAACTTTTAAACTGGAGAATTAAAAAAACTGTAAAAAAATCGCACTAGTGCGGTAAAATGAACTTACGAGCTATGTATACATCCTTTGAAAGTGAATTTTTCGAGCAAATGTATTGTAAAGGAAATTGACAACATTTAATTTTTTTGACACCTGAAAATTACTACAGGATTGAAAGAGTTTTCCCTCCTGAACACGGAAAAATATTTATTATAATTTATTTCTCCATATTTAAAAAAATACAAGAAATTAAAAAAATATATCCGAATTTACAAATTCCTTTGCCTTTTTCACCAGAAAAGAAGAGCTGTCATAATTTTAAATTTGACATTAATATTGAGACTTGACAGATACATAAATGATCTATTTTTATCAATGTTAATGCACGAACGACATGTTATTGTTTTAAAAGCAAGATAGAACCAAACCGCCCATGCAAACCACACACAACGTCAACGTCAGATTTACGTAATCACTTTTTTTTTTTAATAGAGACTAGACTAAAGTAATGAATCTATTGTGTGGTAGTTTTGGAGTTATGCCCTTTTAGAATAAGCACATCTTAAAAACATTGTAATAAATTAATTAATAATCCTAGTGAAAAATTAAAACGATCAGCGTCTTTCTCTTTCCAAACAGAATGCAGAGAACGAATCAAATTATAGTCTTAGAAATATGAAATGTTGTCAATAGGGATGTTGGCACCACCAATCAACTGACGTACTTTCCATGAGCTGTCAAAACACATTTCTCCCATAGTTTGAATGGCAATAGCAACATATGACGTCACTTGTTCGCATACTCAATTAACTAACTAGTTATTTGTTTTAAAGCAACAAAAAATCTAATTTTGCAGTTAATCGAAAATTAATCTGGGTTTCAGGGCTAAAAATAAAGCGTTTTTTTACTGGAGTCGTGCCTTCGAATTATTTTTTAATGGTGTCAACATTCCTATTGGCGAGGCCTGGGAAAGTGTTGGCAACGGTGGAGGGGGCTTATGACATACCCGGCGAGCCGGGCGCGCTCTGGCTGACGCCGCTCCGTCCCGGGAACAAGTACTGGGTCGCCTGCGAGCCGCCGCCGCTGTTCAACCGCTGCTGACCACTCTGCAAAATTTTATTTATTTATTTATTTAAAATAAATAAAATAAAATAAATATCACGGGACAATTCACACCAATTGACCTAGTCCCAAACTAAGCAAAGCTTGTACTATGGGTACTAGACAACGGATAAACATACTTATATAGATAAATACATACTTATAAATACATATTAAACATCCAAGACTCGAGCACAAACATTCGTATTTTTCACACAAATATCTGCCCCGACCGGGAATCGAACCCGGGACCTCAAGCTTCGTAGTCAGGTTCTCTAACAACTAGGCTATCCGGCCGTCCATTTATTTATTTATTTATTCATAAAGTTCATATAAGATACAAAATATAAGCATGAAATAATCTTAGGTCTAGTAAGTAAATTTAGTTTAGTCTAAGCTAGGTTACAAGTGTAACCTGTGTTATAGACAAAAGGAATCTAAAGAATTATAATACAACTCGATAAATCAAAATCAAATTCAAATTGTTTATTAAAATGAATAATTATTTACGCGAAATCTCAAAATCTTAACACTGTCTGTACAGTCAAGGAATTTAATTCCCTACCCATTTCGTAAAAATGTCGTGTAATATTCGCAATGCATTAAGGTCGACATGTCAATTGCAACACGTCAAAACAACATCGTTGCTAGCTCTTATGGTGACAGTTTGCCGTACGATATTCAAACTTAGGTGGGTTGGAAATTAAATTCCTTGACTGTACACATGCGAAAACTGTGTATTTATGAAAATTAATGTGCGTCGGCTTACAGAGAAAACCTGCTGAAGGATTTTGCAAATATACACTTTATTTGAAAGTTAAGTATGAAGTATCTTTTTCTATTTATTTTTTTTATTTTTTTTATTTTCTTCAACTTCATTTTTTTAACTGAGGACCTGGGTTCGATTCCCAGCATTGGTCTTTTTTCTGGGGTTTTTTCTGTGCATCTATATTTCAGTTTGTATTTAGTTTGAAATATACTTTATTTGAAGTCCTTAGAGTGGAAACCTGCTCAATCCTAAAAATTGATTTAGCAGGTTTTCACTCTAAGCCGACGTATGGATCTATTTATGAATTATAGTAGTGTAAGCCTTCGACACAATTTTTGTATCATGAAATCTCTAACAGCTTTACTTAGGAAAAGCGTAATTGTAATGGCCCCCAAGATATATAATAAATTACCGAGGGCTATGCATGACATTGCTAACATATACGACTTTAAGAAAAAATTAAACATTTTTTTTTTGACTGAAAAGGCGTCAGGGAATTTTTTAATATACTTAAATAAGTTTGAAATATGTATGAATGAAATTGTGGCACAGGTTTACTTAATGAAATTATAGTACAAAATCTTCCCAGGTGCATTTTTCGCTTCGAGCCATTACATTAAATTTGAACTTGACGATGATGATGACGATACCGTTTGTTTTGAAAGATAAGGGCTCGAAGCGAAAAATTCATCGGGGAAGATTTATACTATACCACATTTAAGATAGTTATAAAGTTTACTAGCTGTTGCCCGCGACTCCGTCCGCGAAGAATGGGGGGGGGGGGGGGATAAAATATAGCCTACGACCTATTCTCAGGCCTACTGAATACAGACAAAAATGTTTCATAATAATCGGTCAAGCCGTTTCGGAGGAGTTCGGTAACAAACACCGTGACACGAGATTTTTATATATTAGATTAGATAGACACATTAAATATAATAGGAATAAATTATGAATGAAATAGAAGTAACGTATAACTGAGACAAGGAGAAAGATAAACAAAACATTTGAAATGCGTAAGCGGGAGGATGCGTAAGCAATACTTCGAAAAAACCAAATGCATGCACATTCACTCACCATATAACCGGGTTGCCAAAAAAGTGATTAAAGATGGTTTGGATATAATAGGACATACATACAATTGCTTACATGCAGATAAAAATAATTGTAATTGTGCCAAATTAGAATATGTGGAAACTTTCAAATATTTAGGTTTAAATATTGACAGAAATTTTAATTGGAAACCACATATTAATGATGTCTGTAAAAGGTTAAGGTCTGTGCTAGGCAAATTCTACCAACTAAACAGAATATTAAGTAGGAAAACATTAACAGTCGTCTATTTCGCCCTCGCCGATTCACTTATTAGCTATGGTCTAGTTGTATACGGGCGAACATTCATAACATATATTAGAGATATAAGGAATTTACAAATAAGGCTAATTAAGTTCTTAGTTAGTAAAAAGGTTAAGAAAGATTGTGAAAAAGACTATGACAAACTGTTTTCCCTATGTAAAATTTTACCCGTGGATAAGAAAGTCACATACTTGCTAGGATTAGAGCATTATTACAGTGAAAAGTACAAATTATTAACTAATAATAAATATAATACTAGGAGTGTAAGAGAAAAAAAGCTTGTGCAGCCAAAAGTGAAAAACTATTATGGCAAAAGAACCTCAAAGTACGTAGTACCAAAAATATTCAACCAGATTACGTTGCTACGACAAAGTCCTAGATTAAGTAAACCCACGCTAAAGAACAAACTAAAAGAATGTCTTATTGAATTTTCATAGTTAAGTACCTATACCTACCTACTTATTTATTGGTTTCTTTTCTGAAGCTGTTAGATAGTTTATAGGATGAGTTTAATAGGTTAATTATATGTATAAAAACTGAGCGCGTCTCGCCCTCAAACGTAACAGTTTGGCGAGAATATATTTGTAATTCTACTTAAGTTGTTATTAAATTTATAAATAAATTAAAAAAAAAAAAAAAAAAAAAAAATAGTTACAGCAGAGGGCATGCGAGCGGCCTCTCTGCGTCGTAGTGCTAAATCGACTGGCCGCGGCGGCGAAACGGCGAGACCGAGCGCACAAGACCGCATACGAACGAAGTCCCGTTAGGCGACAGCCGTCCGAGCTGCGCGGCCGCCGAGAAAGGCCGGTCAATTATATTGCGCAATATTGCGAAGTCTGCAATATTATTGACCGTTTAGAGTTAATATTGAAGATTGCGCAATGATTTAACGAAAGTTTGAGCGAGTTTAATTTTTATTGCACCATATTTTTCAATTGCATCGTGTAGAGTCAGTATTGCGCAATATTTTTCAGTCTGTGGTTCGTCTTCGCGAGGAGTGCCTACACGCGCGCGGAAAAAGAGAAATGACGGAAAAAAAGAAGCCAAAAGTTAAGGAAAGAGAGTTTATCATCGAATGTATCCAATTGTACAGAGAATTGCCGTGTCTGTGGAATGTCAAGAGCAAAGAATATCATGACCGTGTTAAAAAACAAATTGCTTACGAAACATTGTTGTCCAAGTACAAAGAGCTATTTCCACAGGCAAGCAAAGATGATGTGAAGAAAAAATTCAATTCATTGAGAACTAACTACCGGAAGGAGCTCAAGAAACACCTCCAGTCAATGAAATCCGGATCTAGTACAGACGACTTTTACGAACCTACTTTATGGTATTTTAAAGAAATGTTGTTTTTACAAGATCAGGATTCCGCATCGGATTCACAGTCTAGTATGGATACTCAGTCTACTATAGGTAGTCCGGGAGGAGAGAGCGAATGTTCTACTTTGGACAATACTTACACACAGGTAAATTTTAATTTATTTAATTTAAATGAAAAAAAATTACGTTTTATGAGACCATTTTATCTTGCCAGGGAACTGCACCTTCGTGGTTACAAAATCGACTGTATTCGTCCCGTGCTTGCTTCGCGATACTCAGTTTACTGAATTTTTCTTATTGATATTTTCCATCCAATGTTGTCAACTGGAATACTTCCTGAGACGGCGGGTGTATTATTCCTGATTCGTTATCTTCACAAAACATGAATGATGGAGATAAATAGGAATGGGATTTTAAAATTGTGTAGATAACAACATGTCAAAACAATTTTCCTTACTTTTATAGGATCAAAAGGAATTGCTCTTTGAAATACTCCAAAACGAGTAGCTAGTATACCAAAAACACTTTCAACCATCCTTCTAGCTCGCGATATTCGATAGTTGAATATTATTTTCACTTTTATTAATCCAGTTTGGCTATATGGTTTCATTAAATTTTGAGACATTGGAAAAGCATCATCCCCAACAAAAAAAGTATGGGAGTTTTCGGGAACTTCCTGGCAACAATGCAGGTGGTGGGATATTTAAAGCATTCTGCAGCACACTTCCATCTGATACACGACCATTAGTCCCAACATCAACCATAATGAACTCGTAGTTTGCATTTACAACCGCCATCAACACAACACTGAATGTTTTTTTGTAACCAGAACCAGGAGGTTTATTTATTTGCACGTGTTTGCCATCTATAGCACCGATTACATGAGGGGCATTCCACTGGCTCTCAAAATCCTTGGCGACTTGTTGCCATTCCTCAGCTGTTTGCGGTAACCGAAAATGAAATAAAAACAAATTTATCTTTTTTAGGATACTACAGCTTTTGGAGCGAATCAAGCACCAACATCATATGCACTTCCGAAGACTAAAGCTAAAAATTTAAAGAGAAAAATGTATAATGACGACCTTTTGGAATTGGCAGCTAACCGTCTTAGAGAGCAACCAGACGAATATCAAAACTGGGCTTTGTCTTGTGCTGCAGATTTAAATAAAATGGAACCAATGCAACAAATCTTTGCTAAAAATGCTATTGCTGCCGTTATCATGGAAGGACAATTAGGACTTTTACACCGCAATTCGGTAAAAATAAATGCTCCAACAGATACGATAACTACATCTCCGACATATACCAGAGCCACGCAAACTCCAACAATTTACAGCAACACGCCATCGCCTGTATAATAAACTATTCTCAACAGCAAAACAGCAAAACTTTCACCTGTGCAGCTGCCACATAACCAGCAGAACATGCATTACTTCCAACAGAATAATCAGCAGAACATGAACAATTTTCAACAGGAAAATGATGCTGGTGACGCAAACGAAGATACATTATCTATATTATCTCAGTTTAATAAATAAATGAAAAGATTATAATCTTTATTTACCTTGATTAATTCCTTTAAAACATGGTATTATCGCATCACATGTTTCCATAATTATTAAGGCAAGACTTTGTGGAGAAATAGCACTATGAAACTTTAACCCCCTGTTTCACCATCCATTGATCAAATTTATTTGACGGATAAATGTGATGCCGTCTCTGTTTGTTTTGTTCGAATAGACGGAGACGGCATCACATTTATCCGTCAATTAAAATTAATCAATGGGTGGTGAAACGGCCCCTAAATCTTCCAGAGTATTTCCAGTCGCTAGATACCGTAATGTTATTGAAAGCCGTTGAAAAGATGGTATTGCTTCCCTCATGTTTGTATTTTTTTTTCTCAATCAATGGCGTGACCAATCCTAGTAGCTCTTGAAACTGTTCAAAGTTAAGTCGTACAAAATTTTTGAAGTCCTTCCTCAGAACATAAAGTCTTTTAAAAGATTTACGTGAGTGTATTTCTGCCTTTTCTTGTACCAATCTTTCGACCAGCGACATGTTCGTTTACGTTTAGCCACAAGCAACAACACTACAGCTGCAGCTAAATCTTGTTCGGACATGTTGCTTCGCACGGTGCACACGGGA
The DNA here is from genome assembly GCA_947859365.1 of Archips crataeganus. Taxonomy (NCBI): domain Eukaryota; kingdom Metazoa; phylum Arthropoda; class Insecta; order Lepidoptera; family Tortricidae; genus Archips; species Archips crataeganus. The sequence continues at coordinate 21,271,364 of OX402052.1, read as the reverse complement.
TCAATATTCTCCGACTGAACACGAAAACATTATGCAGTTCGTATTATTGTGCAATATAATTGCTCGTTTGGATTCAGGGCGCCTTTCAATCTTATTGTACAATAAAAAGTATTGTACAATGTTATTGTTATTGTAGGGGCCGCCTAACAGTTCTGTTTACAGAACTACTGGGATATGCGATTCCCACTAAAGTAGCCTGTTTCTTAGGCACATAAATATTTTGAGTGCTTAAAAGATAAATAACATAACTATTAACTTATTTCTTAGTGTTTCGCAGATAAAAGGTAGAGATTAACTACACAACTATCATAAGCAGGTTTTCAGTTTACTCATAAGACATGCTTTTTATCCACTCTGTAAGTTTAATTTTGCAGCTACTATAATTTGTATCATAAATATTCAGCGTCTATTCATTTTTTTGTAAATAAAAGTCAATCTGACAGCGCAATCAACATTACAAGATGAACTAAAACAATTACTTCGCTCACCCGCAAAGTGATTCCGAAGAAAATACTGTTTCAGATATAAATAAATTTATGACTAACGTTGACTATGGAGAATGATACATTATGAATCGGAAATTCGGATACATATTTACGTAAAGTTGACGAAAAATTTTGTTTTTATTCATTTGAGTTCCGGGATGGAACAAAACAAAACGTCACGAGAACGAACGAGAAGATATATTAAATAAATATTAATAATATAGTTTATTGCTATTTTTGACTATTTTTGTAAACACACAAGTTGTTGCACAGGTGTATCAATTAGCGACCCGCCCCGGCTTCGCGCGGGTGCAATGCATGTATTATACATATAAACCTTCCTCTTGAATCACTCTATCTATTAAAAAAAAACCGCATGTAGTTTTAAAGATCTAAGCATACATAGGGACAGACAGACAGACAGCGGGAAGCAACTTTGTCTTATACTATGTAGTGATGCACAAAGTAACCGCAGACCATAACTTTAAATTGTTTATTTACAAGCTACAATACAGATTTTATAGTACAAGCTTTGCTTAGTTTGGGACTAGGTCAATTGGTGTGAATTGTGCCATGATATTTATTCATTTCACAAAACTTCTTTGATTTTTATTGTCTTGGTTATTTCATTTTTCGTTTTAGTCCGCGCAGGGTTGTATACTTGGCAAGTGAGATATTACTAATTATGTTCAAGAAATTTTGTTATTATTATTTGCTTTTACAATTTACAAATTATTTATTTACGCATGTACCTAGTCAAAATAAACGCATATTCAAGTATTTCAATAAATGAAAGAAAGAAAGAAAGAAAGAAAGAAAATACATTTATTTACAACATCACAAGACACAATATTTTACAAAACAAAAAAAGACAATACTAAGCTAAAGATAGAATGTGTCATTGCGGTTGCAAATCGGACACTGGCTCAGCATAATGCTGAGGCGTTTAAAGCACCCCAGCGCTGATTTTCAGCCAGTACCGTTGGTGACACCCGGATCGCTGTTTAGATAGATAAATAAATAAATAAACTGCACACTAATAGCTACATACTTATCTATCTTTAGCTTAGTATTGTCTTTTTTTGTTTTGTAAAATATTGTGTCTCGTGATGTTGTAAATAAATGTATTTTCTTTCTTTCTTTCTTTCTTTCTTTCTTTCTTTCATTTATTGAAATACTTGAATATGCGTTTATTTTGGCCTCAAAAGGGTAACTGTTGAAACATGAATATATTCCAACTTTTAACTTTACACAGTTGTACAATAAAAAATATCCTTTTCTATTCTTATTTAAAAATGCCGGGAATGTTATTAATAAAATTAAATTGATTCCGCTTCCAAAAGCCGTCGCCGAAGTTGAGGTAAATACCATGTATCCGAATTTCCGATTCCTAATTATGACTTATTAAATTAGCACCGGTCGCCGCTGCGATGTGCGGAGCAGTGACAAACCCCCTAAGCCGTCCGCATAATAAAAGATGAAGCGACCGTGTTACAATACGTTTACTTTCAGTTTACTACTGGCTTGCCTTCATTTCATTTCCAACTTTAACACCATACAAATAAAGTAGCTATTACAAAATCTGCAAGCAAACGTGGGTAACAGTATTCTAAAATTGGCTTTATTTGTAGTTCGCTAAAGTTGCATATGAAATGAAGGCAAACCATCTGTCAGTGGTAAACTTTATGTAATTTTTCTCAAACATGCTATGTAATATTGACGTTATGTTCCTTATAATACGCCACGAAGTGTCACAATGCAGGTGCGGCTAGACGAGAGGTCAATAATGGAATTTCATGCAACATTGCTGGCCTTGGCCAGCAAAGTGATCGTCTATTGTTTCATACCAAGACGTTTGTAGGTCTATGGCATCATAGCATTTAGCCATTAAAAAAAAACTATAAGCAATATTTGCGTTTTGGTTCATTATGACATTCTGCTGCTACGCTTATTTAAGGTAAGGTAAGATGGTGATGGTGATGGTGATGATGGTAATGGTGGTGGTGATGATGATGATGATGGTGATGATGATGTTGATGGTGGTGATGATGGTGATGATGATGACGACGACGATGGTGATGGTGATGGTGATGATGATGATGATGATGATGATGATGATGCATGTTTGAGAAAAACTCTATACAAGCCTTGGCCACGAACAGGGATTGCCGGCCGCTGCAGTAATGTACTATTACTGTACCTGGTCGTGGTCCTCCCCGGTGAAGAGGTCGGGCGTGGGCTCGCGGGACAGCTCCTCGGGCGTCACCAGTCCCGACACGCCCACCTGCGACGGGGACGTGGGAGCGCTCCTGCCACATGCAGAAAATCATAAAACACACGTAATCCACTTTAGGCCGGCTTGCGCGGACCTGGGTTAGCTAATTAACTCCGAGTTAACTGCTAACCCCGGGCTAACAAGTGTCAAAATGTATGGAAATGTCATTCTTAACCCGGGGTTAACGATTTAATTTTTTAACCCTAGACTGTGCAAGTGGCCCTTAGTGTTTTAAATTAGACATACAAAATTTAACCCTTTTCCAGGCATAGCGCATATAGCGACCACATAAATCTACACAAAGATTCGACCTTGCTCCCTTTACAATATGGTGGAAAATCAATTGAATTTCTTTAAAATATGCCTTGCTTTTGAATTAATCCTGCATAGGTAAACAATATAACACAATGATTAGTTTTGTAGTAGCACATCTAAAAAGACGGGGCCTGGAACAGGGTTACATTAGACATTTTCTACGTGATGCAGACAGCGATTATCCTTAATGACCTCCCGATATTTCGGCGCAAGCCACACAGAAGGGACGTGGGACGGCGGGTACGTCACAGTCACAGCGTCCCCTTGAATCAGTTTTCATACTAAGGGGATGTTTCACCACCTTATTGTCAAACTACTGGTCACGTAACCAATGAATAAACTAAGTACTGGACAAATCTGTCGGCTAGTTTTTTTTCAGTTTCATCACTCCGGTCCTGTGCAAACTAAGTACCACTTAACTAATCGTTGATTTATCATAGAGGGGGAATTGCAACGTCACATTTCACGATCACGCGTTCCTGTTCGCACACTTTCGTTCAAAGAGTCGCTCATTGTTAAAGCAAAAGAAATCGTAAACTATGTAATTTTTAAATACATCTATTTTTTTGCATAAACAAATGTGTAACATTATAATTAATCCAAAAACGGTATTTATTTACGATACTTTGTTAACAATAAAAAAGAAAAATAAAATCACGTAAAACGAATCGAAAAGTGGCGCCAAACCATTTGACAGATTAACTTTTTTTTGCAATGGCGATGTACAAGTTCACGTAGAACAAACGATTGTGCCACTGAAAAAAAGTCTGTAATTAAAAGTATTACGAAATTTTGGATTTATTTTTACATACTAAAAGCGTACCTATATTTTTTTAATCAAATCTTGATATTTGATTCCTCTTTTGCAATTTAGCATGACTTCTTTCTTTAAAAAATAAAAAATACTTGATTTATTTTTCTGAAACCGGCTGAAGGGCTCTCCAACCATGACCACAAAAAAATTAACTGACTAATTAAAAAGTTATGTGACGGATAAAAATGCTCATTGCCACCTGATCTGATGGTCAAATTAAAAAAGTTTGTCCGTCACTTAGCGCTAATCAAGACTGGTGAAACAGAAATTTTAAGTTCATCTGTCAAATAAGGTTATGATTAAGCTAATCCGAACTTTAAAAAAAGTGGTGAAACAGCCCCTAAATGTATAGAAGCGTCGTGATCCAAAGCAGACAGAAGAGACGGGCGGAGAGACGCGGACTGCGACGCGCCCCCGTCCCACGTCTCTTCTGTGTGGCTTGCGCCTTAGGCCTTATTCTCTCGCTCAACGTAAAATCGCTGTCAATTGAAATTGCGAACAATGTAAAAAACCGTTTCATGAAATATCCATATTCTAGCACTAGTATATTCTTTTAATGGTTTAGGATAGTGTTGCGGTAAGTATTAATTAAATAACACACGGATTTAGCAGTATTTGATGAGAGAAATGGAAATTAAAGACATTTTAAATACAAGGTTAGTTTACATTGTTTGCAATTTCAAACAGACACACAGTTTACGTTAAAATAGCGCTTATACATTGTTGTTGAGGTACAACAATGTGTTCGGGTGCTTATGGGGCTGCCGCATATTTGTGATGCGTCAGGATTGCTACTAATTATTTTACTAAACTATTTAATATGTAAATGAAATTGTAAATAGCACAAATATTTACAGATGCTCTTTATCTAGATGAAAACTAAAATATTTAAAACCATCAATACGAATGTTGCAAATTTACTTCTTACGTAGAGATAAAATGATAATGTTTCGACAAAATACTTCAAGTAAGTATAAACAAGTACACCTTGCCACCAACCTAAATCATTTATATTTACAAATAAATTACACATTTTGATTCTGCAGCTGCTTATTGAAGACTTGAATATCAGTATTCTCGTATCCGATTCGCACACCAACTTCTACGGGACAAATACATAGTTATTTCTCAATAAAATTCTTTCCAAACAATGAGATTCTGCACTAAAAGGCCACTTTTTTTAAACAACGGCATTTTGTGAATATCTACGGGCCAGCATTAGGTAGGTACCAAAGTGTAGCTTTCGCCCGTTTTATCTCTATCAATTTCACGTTTGAATTATGCGGAATGTTAGAATAATCCGGCTCGAAGGACCATCGTGGCATACGATAAAATCGTGGATGTTTGATAAAGCAGATTTGATCACCGTCTGTTTTCCAATAAAACTGATTTAATTGAAAACTAAACTGAAAAATGAATATTGTTTTCAGAGCTAAAATATAAGTGTTTTGACTAGAGTCGCGTATTGGAACTATTGTTTTCTGGTGTCATTGTCCCTATTGGCCGTAGGTGGCCTGGCCTCCAGCTCATGCTTTTCATCGAGATCGCTAAGTCGATTTGCCTCAAACTCAAACGTACGTACGTTAGAGTATGTGGGTAATGGTCAATCGCATCGCTAGTAAAAATTAGTGGTGCCAACAAGACACAGGACCCTTCCAACTTCTTACTTCTATTCCATGGGTCGGCGGCACAAACGCTAAGGCAGTGTCCTAACTAGGTGAGCGAATTCGACGCGAATGCGAAGCGGCGCGGGGCGAAAGAAACAAACAGTCGACAGCTATTGAAGTGCCCTACGTGACCATTACAGGCGCGGTGCGAAACGAAGCGATCGCGATTTGTTGGGTTTGATATTTTTCGCGCGCCGACGCGGCGTCGGTTGTCAGAGTGTAGTCCAGCGGCGGAGCCATTAGCCGCCTTTATACAGTCGCTCTATCGCGCATTCTCAAGAGCGTACAGGATTGCGTGGCGGAAAGCCTGTGCGCGCAATCGGGCGCGATTATGTTTTGTTAGTTTCTTAAACTTAACGTTCATTCGCGCGCGACTACAAGTATACGTTTTGGAGAATGGAAAGATAGACCGCGTGGAACTGGCGCGTGTTGGCGCGTGTGCAATTTACACAGTTTTACGCGCGGTCTATCCCTTCCCCTTCCGACATCTTTACACGCGCACTCTTTCGCACACTATTGCTGTTTCACGCGCGATAGAGTGACTGTATAAAGGCGGCTATTCACACGCATGTAAGACAAGACCGCCGCATCGCATTGCATTCGCGTGTCACCACATCAGATCGCTTCGCAATTCTGTTCGCTTTGAATCGTCTTTACCTGGATGAGAGTCCGAAGGGGGCGCGGAACTGCACGCCGCGCGGGCGTCGAGGGCGGAACGCGAGCTCGATCAGCTTGCCTTCGCTCTGAGGGTCGATGCGCCAGAAGCTGCCTTTGCCAGGCTCCTCCTGGCTCCGGGGCACCTTTATAAAGTATCTGTGGAAAAACAAGCCGTTTTAGAAGTCTTCCTTTCCTGTTATCATTCTTAAACAATCAACTGTCGGGGTTTTACAAGTTCGATAAGATGCAAAGTCAAAGGTCAGTTCTGTTTAATCAGAGTAGTGGCTACGAGAATTTGTTAATGTGTGAAAAGAGTGACTCGCCTGTTGAGCGACCAGTTGTGACGTATGGAGTTCTGCCAGCCCTAGTCAGCTCTGCTGGAGTAGTGTTAGATGATTTACTCGTCGCTATAGATGCCCCAGAGAGCGAACTAATATAAACTGTATAAATAAGCAGTGACAAGTTGTAGCATATGGAGTTCTGCTATCCTTAGTCAGCTCTGCCGCAGATTTAACGCGAGATAAATATCAAATAAATATCACGGGACAATTCACACCAATTGACCTAGTCCCAAAGTAAGCTAAGCAAGCTTGTGTTATGGGTACCAGGCAACGGATAAACATACTTATATAGATAGATACATACTTAAATACATATTAAACACCCAAGACCCGAGAACAAACATTCGTATTTTTCATACAAATATCTGCCCCGACACGGGAATCGAACCCGGGACCTCAAGCTTCATAGTCAGAGTTTCTAACCACTAGGCCATCTGGTCGTCTAATGCCGCCGAGCATGAACTATGAGAAATAATCCATCACCGGCTGAGCGACAAGTTGTGACGTATAGTCCTGCCAGCCCTTGTCGGCGGTGCCGGAGTAGTGTTAGATGACTTTACTCTAGAAGACGCCGAGTGTGAACTATGAGACATAAGCGAGTCACCTGTTGAGCGACAAGCTGTGACGTATGGAGTTCTGCCAGCCTTTGTCAGCTCTGCCGGAGTAGTGTTAGATGATTTGACTCTAGAAGATGCCGAGTGAGAACTGTGAGAAACAAGCGAGTCACCTGTTAAGCCACAAGCTGTGACGTGTGGAGTTCTGCCAGCCCTTCTCAGCTCTGCCGGAGTAGCATTAGATAACTTGTCTCTAGAAGACGCTGAGCGTGAAATGTCAGAAAGAAGTAAGTCACCTGTTGAGCGACAAGTTGTGGCTTATGGAGTTCTACCAGCCTTTGTCAGATCTGCCGGAGCGGAGTAGCATTAGATAACTTGACTCTAGATGACGCTGAGCGTGAAATGCCAGAAGGAAGTGGGTCACCTGTTGAGCGACAAGCTTTGACGTAACTACCTACGGAGTACTGTATGTCAGCTCTACCGCAGTAGGAGTAGCGATAGACGACTGTAACCGTAAATGCTGCTGAGCGTGAACTATGATAAAAAAGCGAGTCACCTGTTGAGCGACAAGTTGTGACGTATAGAGTTCTGCCATCCCTTGTCGGCGGTGCGGTAATAGGGGTAGTGTTTGGTGATGTAGCTGTAAATGCCGCTGAGCGTGAGCTGCTTGTCGGTGGCGGAGGCGACGGCCTGCACGATGAGCTGCGCGTAGCTGTACGGCGGCTTGGCGTCGTCGCGGTGCTCGCGCTCGCGCCCGTCGCGCCCGTCGCGCCCGTCGCGCCCGTCGCGCCCCTCGCGCTCGCGCACGTCGCGGCTGCTGTACCCGGAGTCCGACGTAGAAGACGCCTGGACATACCCGACAGATTCACGTCAGAGGACTATTTTATAATCCAAGTTCAGAAAAACGCGTCATTTTAAAAAATACAACTGTTTCGTATAGCAGAGACCCCTTATGATATACGCGACGACATTCAAGACTGCGAACGAAGTTATAAATGGATCCTTGGATATCGTCGTAAAGTGAAACGACGATAGTTTTTCCAACCCCTGTTTAAGTATAATAGAGTAGAAGCTTGCACTTTAACTTTATCGATACCATCCCGGGACAAATACAGCAACTGTCCTAACGCACAGATTCGTACGCATCAGTTAGAGATGGGTATGTATTACAATACCGAAGTACGAAAGACCGAATGTATTAAAACATCGAATGGGTCAAAAGACCGACACGATTTTTCTCTGAAACCGTTAACTTTTTAAGATTGTTATAAAACAAACCTAACCTAACCTAATGGGTTCTGTATGAACCCGTTTTAATAAATTCTGAGAAGTTTTTTTTTTTTTTTTAGCCTGTTATAGTGTCCCACTGCTGGGCAAAAGCCTCCCCTCTTGACCTCCACAACTCCCGGTCCGGCGCAATGTCAGGCCAGTCTTTGCGTACACGTCCAAATCGTCCCGCCATCTCCTTCTTGGTCTGCCTCGTCGTCGCTGGCCGTTCTCCGGCACCCACCAAGTGACCGTGTGAGCCCATCTTTGTGGGTGCATGCGACAGACATGTCCAGCCCAGTCCCATTTTAGCTTAGCAGTCTTTTTACCAACGTCGGTTATGCGTGTTTTTGAGCGCAGCGTGGTGTTCCGGATTTTATCTAGCCTTTTCACACCTAATATGCTGCGCTCTATTGCTCTTTGGCAAACTTTAAGCTTGGACTTTTGGCTTTCGGTCAGAGACCATGTTTGGGCACCGTAGGTTAGGACGGGCAGGATACACATGTCGACGAGTTTTCGCTTAAGTGTTAACGGAAGGTTTACCTTCATAAGCTCTTTCATGGACCAGTAGCTCTTCCAGGTGTTTTCGATGCGTCTTTCGACTTCCTTGTCTTGCCTATCACTGAAAGAGACTATCTGGCCCAAATAGATATACTCGTCAACATATTGTATTACCTGCCCATCTACCATCACCCTAGGTTTCGTGCTATTGGTCATAAGTTGGGTTTTTGACCTATTCATCGCTAGTCCAATCTTAAGGCTTGCCGTGCTAAGATCTTGCAGCATTAATTCGAGGTCTTGGGCTGTTTGGGAAAAAATAACAATGTCGTCAGCGAACCGGAGATTAGTTAATCTCCTGTCACCAACCACTATGCCTCTGTTCTCCCATAAGACTGCTAAGCTTTTAAAAAGATCTTCGAGGGCACTGGTGAATAATTTGGGAGACAGCGGGTCGCCCTGTTTAACGCCTTTTTCTATAGGAAAGGACTGACCTGAAGTTTGAAGCTTAATATCTGCTGTGCTATTGTTATAGATGGATTGAAGGAGATTGATGTATATAGGCTCTATACCTTGGTTACGTAGGGATGTGACAATTGCAGAGTGAGTTAAGCTGTCGAATGCTTTCGAGTAATCTACGAACGCAAGATATAGAGGACTATTAAACTCGTTTACTTTCTCTATTATTTGATTCAGGGTGTGGAGGTGATCCGTGGTAGAAAACCCGGGGCGGAAGCCGGCCTGCTCTACTGGCTGGTTGTTATCCAGTTGCCCAGCAATGCGACGTTCAATAATTTTGATAAATGCCTTGTAGAGATGGGAAACTAGGCTTATTGGGCGGTAATTGCTGATGTCGCCTCTGTCACCTTTCTTATGCAGCACTACTATATTAGAATGGCAAAACATGGTTGGTATTTTTACGGTTACTGAGAAGTTTACGGTTTCAGAAAAAAATCGTGTCGGTCTTTTGACCCATTCGATGTTTTAATACATTCGGTCTTTCGTACTTCGGTATTGTAATACATACCCGTTAGAGATACATCGTAGAGAATCGTAATAAAATTCAAGCTCTCTACATCCAACGCTTAGGGCTGGCCAGATCGATGATCCGGTTAATTAGTCTGTCAATCAGAACTTTTCTTAAATTAGTAACGTCATTGAATGACTGACTGATAGATAACGCACAGCCTAAGCTGTTGGAACCAGAGACTTGAAATATGACAGACATTCCTTGAGCATCACAGAGGTGCAAAAAGAAGGATTTTTAGAAATTCCCACGGAATAGAAAGCTAGTATTTTTTCATTATAGCGAAGTAGCGGGATAGAGCTAATGTACATTAGATGTAGAACAAATAGTAGTAGAAAAATACATTGTTACCTATCAATGTTGTGAAATATAATAGCGTCCATCGCCTGTCAAGACACAAGTAGGGGATGATAAACTATCGCTTGATACGTCCAGTCACTAGTTTGCTCGCATTGTTTACTGTTACTCAATTTCATATTGTATTATGAGCAACTAGTAGTTTCAGTTACTGTGTTTTGGTTCCTCGTGACCGACTCTTCACAATACATACACACTGTTTCGGGGAAATGGCGATTGAATCATTTCAAAGAATTATTTAATTTTAATTATGTATTTTTAGTTTTAGCAAGCACGTCATGTTGTCGGTTGCTTAGCGTGCTCTTTTTCTACTGCGCGAGTCGATAATAAACACAGTGTGCAAGAAGTGAAAAAACAGCGCGCGTAATAATTAATAAACCAAAAAAACTGAATCAGTCGTTTAATTCCTTTAAGTCTTAGCACGCATTGCGATTAAAAGCGAGCGGTTTAGCAATAGCTGAAAACGCAAAATAACTTTTCGACGCTTTTTCTATGGGTCTTCGTCCTAAATATTATTATTAGTAAGGACAACTCATTGTGGATAGATCTAGAGTATTGGCACAGGTCGTAAGGTAAGATGGAACACGCTTGCCTGGTAAATGCTCATTCACAATACATCTTAAAACGCCCACGTTTCATTTGATTTGCTATCTACCGATGGTTTAGGGTGCGCAATATCAAGGAGGAGCAAAGTGGAGAAGTGCAAAACGCTCTTAAAAGGAAGCACACCCTTAGCAATGGCGCTGGAAGAAGTCGTGTGGAAAATTAAATGTGACAGCAACATCCATTTACTCTTTACGCAAGCTCATTGGTGGAATACGGTTCCCATATTTCTTCACACTTTCCCTTAGGTCCTGCTCTGGCTACGAGCCCCATTTACCTACTGGACACTCAGGAAGAACAAATGCCCAAGGTCCCGCGTACAATGGGGCCTTCTAGTGATCGTAAGTAATAACAGCTGAATAAATGTAGACTTTTAATTTTGTCGGTTGAACAACAGCCGCTAGGACAGCATTATCTCAGGGCCCTTCATAGCTTAAAGAATCTGTCTGACTAGTAGTCCTAGTGGTGGTTTCTGCAGTGGTCTTACCGCGGTGCCGTTGGAGGTAGGGCGGTGGTCCGCCAACGCCGCGTACTGTGCCACTAGACCCAGATCAGCGTGCCGCCGGCCCGACGACCCGGCGCCGCGCGGCGACGTCGGACAGCTGTTAGCCGCGCTTATTGTACCTGGAAGAACGAAGTCAACGCGTTGTAATATTTCGGTATTATTAGGTCACTGGTCAGAGGCGTGCGTGGTCATTTCTTATATCGCGCGACCAGCGGCAGCGGCGAGCGTTTTCTCCGTTCATTTCGCGGCCGAGACGCTCGCCGCACAGTGATTATCTGGCGGCACACGCAATGAACTGATAAAACGCTCGCCGCTGCCGACGACGTAAAGGCGAGTAAAACGCGCCCCCTATTTCTGTGCCTTTTTGCCATTCTAATTATAGGCGGAATAGTTTTTGTATACGTGTAAGTAGACAGTTGAATAAATTAACGAGGGAGCTTGATATTGACGTGTTTAATGTTAACACTGACACTTTGAGACATACTCTGGTGAATCGATTCTTTGAGAGCGTGCATTGAGCGTTGTACCGTACTGTAGATTGAGTGTGTTAAGTTAGGGACTTGAATATTTTTTCTCCACCGCTAAAATAGTGTTAAATAGTGCTGAATCATTTGTCACTAAGCTAAGTAGTTCTTTTTTTTTCTCTTTTTTCTTTTTTGTGTGTCCGAAGGGATTCTGTGTGGGCATACTGCCTTATTGTTACTCTGTAATTGTCGGCGAGAACCTGTAATTGGCTTTCTGTATTTAATTTAATGTTTAAGATGTATAAACAAGCTGTTGGTTCTCCATAAATAAATAAATAAATAAATAAATAAATTCATTGGGACAAAGGCTAATTCCAGAAACTTCCGGAGCATTTATACCTGGTTTCCAGGGTGACATTTCCCCCACATGCTCGTGCAATGTACAAAGCGGTGTCTCACCAGTGGGCGACGGCGCAGGACTGCGCCCGTCGTTCTCGACCGGGATGGTGATGCGGAGCGGAGGCAGCGGCGGGCCGGAGCTGCCCCCGGCGCCGGCGCCGCTCTCCTCCAACAGCGACTGGAACTCCAGCCGGATGTTCGTGGAAGGGAAGCGGAGTGTGCATCTGGAAACGGAAATTACTGATGTTACACAAATGAGGTTAACAGAAAACTTTCTAAATATTCATCAAAACGCATAGGCATTTTTTCGAAAATATCTAATACCTACTAAAAGTGACATGTCATGTGACTACTATCGCTACCAAAGTGACGGTTCTCAACCGGCACCAGATTATCGTTGGACACCCTGTTTAGTTAGATAGATATAAAAGTTAGCCAAAATTGTTTCATTAATAAAACAAAAAAAATATTACAGTAACAAATAAATGACTGGTTAGTTAAAGACTAATACAAGCGTGATAATGACAATTATTATTTGATAATACAAACATTTTTAAAAATCCTTTTTTTATGTCGAATAATAATAATATTTTCGAGTAACTATTCACAGCATTTCTACTAGTAACTCGAAAGGACCTAACCGGAAATTTAATTCTTGCCTAATACGTAAGCCAGTTCACTCGCACTCGCAAAGTTCGAGTTTGTTTACTTTACTTAGGTACCTTAGGTGAAGTTCAACTTTAATTGTTGAGCAACTTGCCGCTGTTCGTATTTTAGGCCGTGTAATGCTAATCGGGTTTAGCCGCTTATACTCGTATATCCTGATTTGCATTACCCGGATAAAATGATAAAAACATTTGCCGACAGTTACAGAAGCTTCCATAAAAATCGTGAACAATTTAAGAAAATTAATGAGTTCGATGGCGCCCAACGTGGGGCCACAGTAACTAACTAATCTGCGCGTCGTACGTATGACGAGCAAAAGCTATCGACCCAGCACTAAATGACGGCATGTCAGTGGGCGATTATGTGAAACTATATATCCATACCGCATTGCAGATATTTGTTATTATGATAAGATGATAACCTTAAAAGCTAAAGTTAATTTTGACTGACAATAAGTTGTTTCGAGGACAGAAGTCGCTGAACACTTCAGTAAAGTACTAAATAAAAAAGCAATTAACCAATCATAATTTTAACTCCACAGTATGAGATATGTAACGTTAGTGAAAGTGACAAAGTACTCAAGTGTTCAGCGACTTCTGACGCCGACCGTACATGCTTACTGCATTGACATCAAAACTCAATTTCATGTACCAAATCTCAACTTAATTCATTGAAACACACGAAGTTGAATTAATAAATAACTTTAAAATACCTCCTCTTTCATCATAATTTAACTAATATCGTTCTTCTGCAATGTCTTGCGCTTACACTGGAAGAATACTAATGCCTACTACTCAGGGATCTTTTCAATGGGTAGTTTCCAGGCGACGCTTGAAATGCATCCCACATTGTGAGCAAGCTCTCGACTGTACGCTGAAGTATTGAGTCGCCATTAAGGTTACTGTTATCTTAGGAATTTAAGCTCCTGAGGTAAAACTGCAACCAGATTTGCGGTTTTAAATAAAATAGTACGTATGCAAGTAAACCCTTTGTTGTACAAAAGTAAAGAGAACACCATTCAAATACATGTAGAAATTAAGGCGAACTTATTACTTTAAGAGATCTCTACCACATTTGAGTAGATGTGAAGAGCATTTAGTTAGGGACCGACAAAGAATGAGTTTGAAAGTGAAAAATAGTGAAAAAAAAAGTGAAGTTGAAAAATAAATACAAAAAGATACTTCATACCTAACTTGTTAAAGTTGGCACAGTAGCGCCATCTCTTGGTCCAGGTGAGCGGTTAGTTCCGAAGGAGTGTTAAGTCTCTCGATAGAGGGCATAACATAGATGCGCGCTTTATCACTGCATAAGGTGATTATAACAGACTGAAATGTACGATGTATGGGAAAGATTCGTCGCTAACCTCTAGACCAGTGATGGTGTAGGGGTAAGCACGCAGCACGGAATGCTGAGGACCTGGGTTCGATTCCCAGCTACATACAATACAATTATTTAATAAATTCAATACATAAAAACTCATGAAATGAATATTTTAAAGAATATGTGCCCAATTTTTTAAAGAGATTGTCTTTTGAGCTACATCTTCAAGCCTTCCCTGAACTGACACCACGGAGGGAGATTGCCTGATGGAAGTTGGTAACTGATTCCACAGCCTAGCCTAGCAGATTGCACTGTGAAGGATTAAGACTAAATTTTGGAAGAGGTAGGACAGGCAAAAAGATGATTCTTAATCAACCGCAAATAAATAATAATAATCTTGAAGAAGAAGAATAGTCTACATTATTTAGTTTTAAATAAAAAGTTACAATCATCATAGACTAGTCTATAACACACCTAATTTTCTCGTATTAGTTACGTTTGAAAATACGTCTCAGGTATTTGAAGGCTTCAATTTTCCATCTAGTATCTCTAGTGACCACCATAAGCGAGCGGAAAAGAATATATATATAAGGCTAAGGAAACATACTGCACGGCTTGGGGCTTCCAATGAAAAAGCAGGAAAAGGAACTGATTGCGCTCTTTTCATCGAACGTGCTTCCACCTTTTAAATGTCTATGAATCTATAAGATAGTGTGGGGCACGCGCCAGCAATACTTTTACAGATTCCATACTGTAATTATTATGATTTCACTCTAATAACGGTAAATTTGTTTAGGGAGAACGAGACTAGAGTTCTATGATCAGATTGGGATGTCTTAAAGAAAGGCAAGGTCTAGAGTACCGGCGAGCATGTATGAAATGACTAATGAGTGATATGGAAGCGAAAGATGTATAACAGGATCATATAGATAAATTACAGAAATTTGGAATAGCATTTAAGTGTCTTCATTTCGTATAGCATATTAAGGCCCACTGAACACAGCACCATCTATGAACTAAATGAAGAAACTAAATAGAGATGGCGATATCATTCAGAGGTCAACAGCTAGTGCCATTCACGAAGACGCGTGAATTTGTCAAATTTAGACATTAATGCCATAGCAATAAGAACCACGGCACGCGTCATCATGAATGACTAGATCTATAACTAACATACCAAATTAATGATACAGGGGATAAAGCTAAAAGTAAATAAGTCATAGAAGTAAAAAAGATCATAAACTCTACTAGCAAACCCTTGAAGAAAAACAAATACCAAACAGCCGTGAAACATTCTCTTTCATGAAAATATATTTTTTTAATTCTTTAGAAGGACTTAGGCCTTGGTCGTTCTGACCCGCCACGCGCGGCGGGTAGCGGCCCGTCGCCCGCCGGGTCAGAACGACCAAGGCCTAACGGCTCTGAAAATGTAATACAGATAATTAAATTTAGTCATTAACACCCGGACTTCAAAGTCCAAATTCGGTTGAAGCTTTTTATACTTGAAATACCAAAATAAATTTGCTGGATTAAAGTCTCAAAGAAAAAGAGACCGTCAACGTTATGAATCAGCAATCAAGTTTATTTTAGCAGTTACAAATTGAAGTTACTTAACTGAATTACTCTCATTAACAATGAACTTAATATCTTCTTATTTATTTAAGAAATTGCAATTTTAAAATTCTGCCAAGTGCGGGTGGTACTCTGTGGCCATTAAATAAAAACGCTGAAAAAATAAGTTTCTTATGGAAACCCCATTTAATTTCAAACTTGATTTAATTTAACAAGCTTTTATTTATGTTATTTATAATTACAGCGATGAAAACATAAGTGTCTATTTACTACGGTCCAAAAGATACAACTCTGTGGTAGAATGGACACTGGTACGCACCACAGTGTCACTGCCACTGGAGCATCCGATTAAAATCCGGGCCCGATATCTGACAAGTTTGAACCAGCTC
Organism: Archips crataeganus; assembly: GCA_947859365.1. NCBI lineage: Eukaryota > Metazoa > Arthropoda > Insecta > Lepidoptera > Tortricidae > Archips > Archips crataeganus. The sequence continues at coordinate 21,255,190 of OX402052.1, read as the reverse complement.
TAAGGTTGTAAATGTTTTTCATAAAGATATTTCAACACAGGCGATGCCAAGGGTGAAGGCTAGTCTTACATAAATTACTCAGTCATTGTACTCATTGTATACTAAGCTCCCAATTATGTAACAATGAAGTTGAATATTACCGAACATTAAAGCGGAAAAATTTCTAATAAAGAAACTCGGCAACAGATACAAAAACATTTTAAAGAGCGGGTGAAGCTATCAATAAAAGCGACCAAAAGTTCGAACGCCACCAAATCAATACTTGACTGAAAGAAGAGTTGTACAGTCACTAGCTTTAATTTGGGACCCACTTAAGGTTGACAGTCCTGTCATATTTTATAGGAATTCAAAGGATATTTTTTTCGAAATGGGTCCCAAATTAAAGCACGCGACCGTACATTAGGAAATCGTAATGTATACTTAGGAACTTCGTTCATACAGTGAAGAAACACATCGCACTCCTAGATCAAGTGTATGGGCTCCCACACAATACTGCGATGCGATACGATGCGACGTGCGACACCGCATCGCAGTAACTAAATTGTATCGCAGAAATTCGCATCGTTAGTTCCTGCTATGCGGCGTGGCATCGCATCGTATCGCAGTATTTTGTAGGAGCCCTTCATTAACTCAAAATAATCAGCCATTTTAATTTAGACATTCCTGAGAGCAAATGAAGTCTAAATTAAAACCGCGTAAATCAGTAGATGTGATCCCTAGGAGTGCGACATGTAGACAGCAAAATATATTTTAGGAAGTGCTTTTGGCGTATCGCTTTGACTTTAATGTTTATGTCCTCATACGCACCATGCCAAATTTTGATCATTAGAATTTGAAATTTAATATCTATCAAGTAAAGTTCAAATTTACTTAGACATGTGTCCTAAAGTTAGTACGCTGTATTACACCTGAGGCCGTATAGGGACGTTGACGCCATTAAAAAAATAATTCCAAGACACGACTCCAGTAAAAAAACGCTCTATTTTAGCGCTGAAAACCAGATTAATTTCGATTTAACTGCAAAATTAGATTTTTTGTTGCTTTAAAACAAATAAATAGTTAGTTGATTGAGTTGGCGAACAAGTGACGTCATAAGTTGCTATTGCCATTCAAACTCTACGGGGGAATTGTGTTTTTACAGCTCATAAAAAGTACGTCAGTTGGTTGGTGGTGTCAACATCCCTATTGTCTAATGCGGGGACGCTTGCCATCGTTTTCACCATCTCTTTCTGACACCGTCTCATACCGTTTGACAGAAAGAAAGAGTGCGATAGCAAGAGTCAACGCGTTAGACAATAAGCGTTCTGCGTCGAAATGAATCATAAAGAGAAGGAGCCTCTTCCATTTACTAACAAACTCTGACTAACCCGTGAAGCCATTGCCTCTCCGCAGTCATACATAGTTAGGCGCACACACGCCTACATCGCTCAAGGGGTTAATAATATTTTTCAAAGTATACAAAGCTATTATCTCTATAATGTGACATGTAGCCTCTCAAGCATAGGGTCGTGGCTTCGAGCCTAAACTCGTACAGTTGAATTTTTCGGAATTTATGTGCGAAATTTACCATCAGCCATCAGGTTATAATATTGGTGAAGAAATTGTACTGGGCCCGCGTGGGATCTGCAGACCCAGCCTTCTCATTCTGAGAGGAGGCTTGTGCCCCGCAGTGGGACGTATATAAGACGTATCGAAGAAGTACGGTATTCTGCGATCAATATTATACCTTTTAGCCGGTGTATTAACGCCACAAAGATTAAGAGAAGCGTTTCAATGAGATTCTATAGAATTGTCCTGGATTAAGGACCCTATTCTGTCCGATTCCCATACACCCCATTGCTAAGCGTCCGGTCCATCATCAATGAATGCGTCCGGCCTGACAGCGATAATTCCACATAGCACCGCGACTTCGGCTTTAGGTATTAAGTGTGTGTATTGCCTAAAGAAATACTTGCTCCTTGCTGGGAGTTTGTTATTTGGTAGAAGTAGATTATTTCTAACGTAATTCGTCTTTTACAACGTGTTGCATACACCCGTAAAAATAAAAATACGACAAATTATTAAAGCGAAAAATATCGTCAACGCTAATGAGCTGTCATGTCATACAACCGGAGGGAGTTAGCCTAGATTAATTATTTAACAGAGGGGTAATACTTATTTTAATAATTGTTCGTCTGATTGTTCTGTTTTTCATTCACATAGGTTTGCAATCTCAATACTGGGATTTCATTGGCTTCGGAAAACGTCAAGACGGAAAAAGACTAATATTATAAACGCGAAAATTGTATGGATGGATCTATGTGCGTTTGTCACTCTTCCTCACTAAAACTGTTTAACGGGTTCCGATGAAATTTGTCACACAGATAGTTTATAACCTGGATTATTTGGATTCTTTTTATCCCGGAAAATTGCATAGTTCCCGCGGAAGAACGATGCTGAATTCTTCACACAAGGAGTCGCAGGCTACAGTTAAGAAAAAATAAACTCATAATAATGACATCAGTGAATAAAAATATTAACTTAATGACGTAACTTCACAAAGCTTCCAGCAAAATTTCTGTCTTCCGTTAAAACCATTTTAATTGGTAAAAGTTCCGATATGGAATTGATTGTACAAAGCCAGGGGGACTACTACGAAATTCGAAGTTTGTATGGTGCTTTCCCTTTCACTCTTCCATTTTAATACTATTAGTGTGAACGGGACGGCACGATACGAAAATCGAAAAAAAAAATCGAATTTCGTAGTAAAAGCCAGAAATCAAAATAAACATCGACTGGAAACATGACTAATTGTTGCCGTGCATTCTAAATCGATACTAAGTACAATGTTTACCCGTAATTCCTCGTAAACTAACAAATTCTGCTTACCACTCTAACTCCGCATTGCGGATGACTGTAGTTTCTATGCGGAAAGATTAGGACTCAAATTTGCATATCAATATAGGTGCCTTAGGCTTAGTCTGTCGGTGAGTTGGAAGTGTCGGGAAGCCTTTAATAAATGCCATGTAAGACCTATTAACTCGGCGCCAGTACTTTATCATGTTAGACACAAACCGTCAATATACATTGAGGCATGTTTGCGCGTTATGACAGCGATGTTTCGATATCGATAAGATTGTTTTCACTCGAGTTAGGCTAAGCAGTTTTTTTTATTACCTATACTATTGCTCTCTATGTTAAAACAGTAAAAAGTGTTCATAAATCATCCAAAAAATAAGTTTCGGGAGGTTTTATCAAAAAATATACCTAGCGCCCTGAAGTTAACTACGAAATATCCGTAAAACTGCCACGTAAAATAAATGACGACCGACACGATTATCTCATTGGCTTGGTTATTTTATGGATCAATAAAAATGGTTACATCGAATATATTGCACGTGAGACCGTTAAAACTACATACAACAACAAATAAGTTTTCAAAAACCGTTGGACATAAAGTTGCTTCAAACAATTCCAAGTTTCTCTCCGTTTTCCATGACATGAAAAAGTAAACAAATAGCCTCGAAACGGTCTTTCGCACCGCACCAACATACATCGATGGTTTTGTGCAAGCGTACAAAGCACGCGATGTACGCGTCTGCAGCGCTGACGCCGGCTCGTTACATAATGAATGTGGCATGTTGTGTCTGGTGGTAACTAACGCCACAAACAACAGGCCAGCGGGAGTGATGTTGGAACTTGAGCCGTATGCCAATGTGGGATAAGGTGGGCATTGGGTTGTGTGCCCGCGCCATAGTATCGATCGGAGGAACCCGGTAAGAGCGCTTCGTCCTTCACCCGGTGGCCTTTCCGAATACGGCTGTACTGAAATCTGCCGCTTTCCATCTAGCGCATTGACAGCCTGTTAGCTTAATGAGTGAGACTGATTAACTTCGGGACTTAATTTAAACACGGTTTATCACATTATTTTATAAGTTTTATGTACTTTGTTTGTTACACTATATCCGTAAAATTGTCTTGAGCCGTGGTTACCTCGCGGGCCCAGTGCGTATGGGGAACTTCACATAGAACATTGAATTATTTCGCTGGTTTCCTCACACTCTCCATAAAGCTCATGGTAAATTTCAAATTTAATTTCGTACATTAATTCCTGAAAAAATCAGAGGTGCGAGCCCGGGCCCTCTGCTTGAAAGGCCCATAGGTCAAACATCTAGACCACCACGTGAACCACGTCTAAATATCTCAAAGATTTTCCAAATCATGTCCTCATGTCATGTCATGTGAACGTAACGTAGACTTACGCGTTTGCTAACACCGCCTGAATCACCGGTATGATTTAGGAACACGACGCTGCTCGTCTGGAGACGTTTGTTCTTAATTGTACCCCATTATCTCGTTTCATTCTGTATTCATCACTCATTCTTTATTGATTAAATTATACATCAGGTGAGATAGTGGTCAATCACGGGTCAGTTTTATGTAAAAAAAAAAAAAAGACTAAACTTTCGATGTAACCAAACGCTTTTCTTCCATTATTATTGCTTTCAAGAAGAGACTAAATGGCTATGTTTTTAGGTTTTTTTTTTGCTCCGGCTTTACTTGCAATATTTTTCACGCCCCGCCACTGCTGAATATCAAAATTATTTTTTAAGGATCAGTTCAGTTTGTGTATAAAAACATACTTGATAAAGGTTATATTCTACGCTTGGAGAATATGAATTAAGAAACATAATTACTCAAATCCAAGGAATTGCAGATCTGAGTATTTGATTTTAATTTCAACTTGATATACCTACGCGCATTCCTTAGAAAAATACTAAAGAAATCACATTCGATTTAAAACTAACGCAATGACAAATTACAAAAATGCTATGTCGGTTGTGGTAGAAGAAAAGCCTGAAGGATTCTCATATATTTTATAACATTAAAATCACTATATAAAATGGTTTATCGAACGATTAGTGCGGCACACGGTTGTTACCCTTTTCTAACTATAGCAGCCCTCTGAACAAGAATATTAAATAGGTCATAGCCTCATAGGGCGATTCTGTGTCACTACAAGCTCGTGTGAGACGATTAAAGCGTAGTAAAAGAAAAGCTACCCAAAAGATTACCCATCAATCAGAGCTAAAAGTAATCAGATTTTTATAAACATTAGGCGAAATAAATAAATAAATAAATATTAGGGGACAATCTTACACATATCGACCTAGTCCCAAACTAAGCAAAGCTTGTACTATGGGTACTAGACGACGATAAACGTACTTATATAGATAAATAAATACTTAAATACATAGAAAACATCCATAACTCAGGAACAAATATTCGTGCTCATCACACAAATAAATGCCCTTACCGGGATTCGAACCCAGGACCTCTTGCTTCGTAGGCAGGGTCACTACCAACTAGGCTAAGGCGGTCGTTAAAATAAAAATCCATAAACTGAAACAAATGTCTAGAAGTATCGGTATAGAGCAAAAAGGAAGCTGTGGCGTAATTTTATTAGGAATCTTTTGACTTTCCGCCTGTCCGATTGTTTTGAATGTTGTCACCTCATTATTTATAAAGTCGGCAGAAAAATTTCAAAAACCTATTTGAAAAATCTCTGACATAGTCCCATAAGTCGCCAGATTTAGCGACTATAAGACACAAAGGTGACAACAATGATTGTTTTGAATTCGAGAGGGTTTACTTTGCCGGTTCAAGTATAACCAGACCAGAAATAGTTTTAACTGATGCCTTCTGTTCTGGACCTCTACCATGAGTTTACACTAGTTTACAGTGACCGTACTCGCTAGCGACGGCGTAAATGGTTTGTATGGAGAATTGTACTTCCGTAAGTGACCGCTAGAGGCGCTGTACAATTCTACATACAAATAATTTACGCCGTCGCTAGCGAGTACGGTCACGTAAACTAGTGTAAACTCATGGTAGAGGTACTGGTTTACTTTTATACGTGTTTTACACGCGATAAACTAATCAATACAAAAGTTACGTGAGAAGCGAGAGAAAATTCAATGACACAGCGGGGTTTAACATAGGAGGAAAACTTACGTCTCGTTTTCAAACATACATATATGCATATCTGGGGTATGTTACTTACCCTTTAAACGTTACTAAAATTATAAATGAGACATTTTTGCGACAGTGTTTTGATGTTTAGATGTCTGGATGTTTTTTTTTGTACTGTACCCTCGACATGCCGCGAGGCCCTTATCCATCTAATTCCAATCATACCAGTTCTCGCTTTTACTACCGCTCGTACTTGCATTCTCCATACTTTATCTTTCTATCATCCATCACCATACATAACCATTACGGGTGGGACTCCCGACTAAGTATATAGCTAACTACACTATATATTTATTTAACATGGGAAATAAATCACACAAGGAACTTCTTTAATTGATGTCTGGATGTTAGTCAATCACGAAATACCGTCATAAAAAAAAATCTGCTTAATGCAGATGTTCAATATCTCGTTAAAGCGTTCCCCTGGGATAATCAATAACTACTATAACTTTAAACAAGAATAGAGGGTGCTGTCCAAGAACGTTAAGATAGGTACAGTCGAGGAAACTGAATCACGCAGGGTGGAACCTTTGAGCTACTAATGTCGTGTTCACATTTCATACATTTGCCAAAGAAATCGTAGCGAAATTGAATATAAAAGGTTCCATCGTCTGGAATTAATAGATGGCGTTGTCCGAGCTAACGGTGTGCTTTAAAAATGTTACCGTAACATTCTTCAGGCCAAACTCTTACCCCGGCGCCACACATAGCTCAAATGTTTCAACACATATTTGAACACATATTTGACCTAAAGCCGGCGCCACACATAGCAAAAATGTTTCAACACATATTTGAACACATATTTGATCACATGTGAAGCACCGGTATTTGCTTATTTGTTCGATAGAAATACCGGTGCTTCACATGTGATCAAATATGTGTTCAAATATGTGTGGAAACATTTGTACTATGTGTGGCGCCGGGGTATGGTTGATTGTATGGTTGTTCTATTGAACAAATAAGCAAATACCGGTGCTTCACATGTGATCAAATATGTGTTCAAATATGTGTTGAAACATTTGTGCTATGTGAGGCGCCGGGGTTAGATTGTCAACGTTTCTTCTCGGTTTTATAACAAATTTTCAAATCAAACCGATCAAATACAACTTACATACAATACACACATTGAAAGTTAAATAAAAGCTTGTAAAAACATTATCTAGCAGCATAGCTTATTTTTACGATAGTTCAAGTTTTGTTTGACATTATTTATACTACCCTAACTACACCGTCCGGGTTACTAAAACGTGTCCCCGTTACTTAGATTAAAATCGGCCGCTACGTTACGGTACGGTTACGAATAAGCGCTATAAGCGGCGCGGCGAGCGATATCTCTGTTCATTGCACGGTCGAGTCGAGACGTTCAGACAGAGTTGACATTTCAAGCGACCAGTACGCTTAGTATAAGTTTTCCTTCACTTCAATACTTCTCGATCGCGTTTACGTAAAAAAATCAATTCTATGGAAGCGCGCGCGCGGAGACGCTGTCCATGTTTCCCTAGTAATTGAATTTTTTACGTAAACGCGATCGAGAAGTATTTGGTGAACTAAAAACTTATACTAAGCATACTGAAAGCCAGAGATGTGACTTATTTGAAATACTAGTATTTAAAATGCAAAATACAAAATGCAAAATACCTATTTCTATTTTGTATTTAAATACTTTTCTGGGAAAAGTATTTTGTATTTTATTTGAAATACCTTTTGAAACATATTTTGTATTTGCAAAATGCAAAATACTTTTTGTTAAGTTCAGCCGACAAAATCAATAAGTTTGATAAACAATTATGAGTTATTTCCCTCAATACGGCAACACTGAACTGATAAGTTTACTGTACACGATTCTAAGTATATTTACTTACTTATTAGCTTGTGCAAGCAGTTTCGCTTTCATTGTTAAACTCCTTGTCCCTTGGAAATTTCGATGAAATCGTTTTATTATATTTCTGTCTACAATATACATTATTAAAATCAGGTTTCTAGATACAAGGGTTAAAGGATTGGCATTGATGAGTCAGCCAGTGAGATAGTCAGTTTTTTCTTTTTTATTTGAAAATAAATATTAAATGCGGAGGACGGCGCATGTGCCTCCACTTAAACTAATGTAGGTGTGTACCTACCTGTTTTGAATTTTATTGACATGTCAGCTTATACGATCTACGATTTGGTTACAAAATTAAAATCTAACGAAATATACTTTGTTAAAAAAAACTTACGTATTTATTAAACCTGAATGAACAGGCAGTTAAAATCTAAAAGTATTTTATTTGGGAAAAGTATTTTGGAAATACGTATTTAGTATTTAAAATACATAACTAAAAACTATTTTGTATTTTGCATTTGAAATATAAAAATCAAGAAGTATTTGCATTTTGTGTTTAAATACATTTCATAAAGTATTTTGCACATCTCTGCTGAAAGCGAGAGGTGGCTAATTGGTTAAAAAGTCCTATTTACTTTCCCAGCCCACTTTTAACGAAGCGCTGCGCCGCAATCATGACAAAGACTGTACAAAAAGGATGGAATCTGAGTAAACACAAAAAAATGTGTGCGCTTAAATAGCACATATACACTTTTTGTTGTATTTTGACAGACTTTATTTTTCGCGTGAAAAAATGACAAGACAACCGGATAGCTCAGTGATTAGAGAACCTGACTATAAAGCTTGAAGTCTCTGATTCGAAAAGCGGTCAGGGCAGGTTTTATTAATGAAAAAACTTGAAAAAATAGAATGTTGCTCTCGAGTTTTGGGTGTTTACTACATAGTTTACTTATTTAAGTTTGTTTATCCGTTGCCTAGTACCCATAACACAAGCTTTAGGACTAGGTCTATTAGTGTCAAATGTCTCGAGATATTTATTTATTTAAAAAGCGATAACATTTCTATTCCTCTTATTCGTTCTGTATTTTCAGCGCACAGTGGTTAGTTACGTAACGTTATAATATCGCTTGTCGCGCCCCGAGTCGCGCGTAGTCGTAGCCTGGTCGTTTTAGGGTTGGCAACAGGAAGCGTGGGGGGTGACGTCAGCCGGTCGACGCACCCAGCAAGGTCACACGACCCCGAATATGCGCAACGCGGTCTCGTCGGTTTCAGCACATCCCTAGAAACTTCCATGTTGAGTCAGGGGTAAATATAAACTGGATATTTGGTTAATAATGTTTTCGCTACTGTTTCACAAACGAAAAATATTTACGTCACTTTTATAGACGACGTAAATGCCTACTAGCGGAGAAACCTTCTCTTCCAAGTTTTGCAACATTCTCGAAATAGTGACAGGTTTTGTGATTTCACACTTTCACGGGGTGCTTTTAAAGTACGACCTGTAATTGTCGACCCGGAACGTATGACCAGATAATTCAAACTCGCAGGTCACTGTAATGGTTCTCTATCGTTTTTCCGAATATCACAAGCCGTGATGTATCATTTTCCATAATTTTCTTTTGCCGTAAAGTAATATACAGAAACAGTACTCTACTCTCTCTTTGTACTCTAGGCTATGTAACCACAAAGAACAGGTAGATAAGGGAACTAGATCGGGGGTATACAAGCTTACTTGTAATGACTGCAATGGGATATACGTAGGACAGACAGGCCGAAGTTTTAATACTAGATTTAAAGAGCATGTTTCGGCATATAGGAATGAGCATCCAGATAGATCGAATTTTGCAAAACATTTGTTGGAATCAAATCATTCATTGTTAGATTCAGATTCTTATGAAGTGTTACATTATTGCGGCAAGGGGTTGCGTCTGGATGCTCTGGAATGCATGGAAATAATTAGGTACAACACTATGGGGTCTATTATTAATGAACAGGTAAATTTAGTATCTTCTCCTTTACTGCGGCTTGGGTCGAATTTGAACAGTTAGTATTAATTAAATATGCCTTATAAATAAATAAACAAAAAAAATTCAAGGTAGTTTTAAATATGTCAATAAAAGTTAATTTTTGTGGGGTAGTTTGAGAATAAGAAAAATAAAGTGGGTACTTGAGAAGTTACAGTGACAAGTTAAAACATTTGTTTTGGTTTGTTAGTTTAACGTTTGGTAGCATAGCATACGGTTGTGGTAACTCTGAAGATGAGCTCTGGTTGAGTTCGAAACGCGTCAGTGTAGCTTGGTGGTGGTGATGGTTGGGTTTATGTGATTTGTGTGTGTTCGTACAGTGTGGAGGTGGAGGAACTGCATGAACGCACATTTCTTGCATAAACGTAACTATTGTAAGGTCGCGGGTGAGCAAAGTAATTGTTTTAGTTCAGAAACAGTATCTTCTTCAGAATTGTTATTATATTAAACTAACCTAACCTAACTTAACCTACTGTTATCTAAAGAACTGAAACAATAAATGTGCTCAACCGCGACCGCGCGTGGGTGAGCAAAGCAATTGTTTCAGTTCATTAATATGGACCTCCCCGCAAAGTAACGCCTGATTCAATAAGCTACTGTTATCTATAAGATGACATTTCAAAAAATCCTGAAAACAGCACGGTTCCATATATTTTATGGTGTAAGTTGGTGTGGCAAAAGAAAACATGAAAAACGAAGAAAACGGAAAACGAAGTGATTTGCATTGTCGTAAGGCTTTGAATTATTAGGTCGTGCATTCCGGGTCGAGAAATACAGGGTCTTACACCAACCGTACCCGTTTTACGTAACACATGGGAAGTAGGTACTCACCTACCTAAAAGATTATGTTCCCAAGAGTTCCATAATTGTTTGCTTTCCTACAAGCAAAGGAGCTAGCGGCACAGACCCGAAATAATCAAAATTATCCGGACACCTCTTTAACGTCCATTTTCAAGCAACATTTTCAACCACATCATGAAGATTACGCATGCTCTCAATTGCGACAAAATAGTGAAATGACTCACAAACAGGATCTTAGCTTCCGCTTTGTACAATTTACGGGGCTTGCGAGATACACCGAGTTTGTTTCGAGCAATGGCTTATCTTTGTTACTCTCGAAAGGCGAACGAAAAACATTGCTGACGAGATACTGAACGCAACTTTGTAAAGTTCTTTAGATTTTAATGAGTGAATATCTTGAAAAGTGCTAAGTTCAAATATTACGAAAGCTACTTTTGATTGAACTGGGTTTAGAAGCAGTCACAAAACGCCAGTTATGAAATAAACAAAACATAATACTACTGTATGCTCTTGTGGCTGAGGTCCAAGACTGTATTTGCTTTGCTGACGACCGGAAGTCACTGCTTGCAAACCTCAACAAGTTTTTACGTACCGTGTAATGAAGGTATCATATTGGCATATTTTCCTTTTATTGTTTGATTAACCTTTATTTAAATACATTTTTCTGTCTTCCTTGTCCATTGAAATAATAAGTGTGTTGGTCTCTGACTGTAAACTTATTATTATAGGTAAATTGAATTAATAATCATGAAATGGAATATTATGCAATGATACATAACTTCGGTCAAAGAATACGATGCTTAATCAAAGAGAAGATAATGCCAAAACAAGTATTAATAAAGTCAAGCCATATAAAGACACTACATATAAGTAGGGTGACTTCAGCGACAGTATCCATGATAAAACGCCTGATCTATTTGTATTACCTTTCAAAAAAATACGAAAGAAAAATTGTCGTATAAACACACTGTTGAGATTCGTCGCAAGCAACTCTGCAAAACTAAGTAGATTTTTACGACGCAAACTTTTCGGCTACATCAGGCGAAATCGCACCACGTAGCCAGACTGTTCGGCAATTCTGACAAGTTGACGCGATGTCCCTAGACTTGCTGGGAAGTGTAGCTAAGTCGGACCCTCACCAGACGTTATTGGTAACACGTGTTGACCTAAAACGTTTGTCTAGTCCAGTGAAAAACCGGTTTCGATCCAAGTTATTTTCAGTTTGCTTGCTTATATTGCTTCCGAGAAGAGTGACTTTACAAGTTGGATTCTTAGCAACAAGAAGGAAAGACTGCACTGGAAGGATATTAGACAGGATCCTGACAACCGGAGATACTATGCGAAAGTCGTCTTCGTTCGATGACCAATGGAACTTTTTGCGTGAACTGTATTCCGATGATTGAAAGCAACAATGAATATTACTGAAAATAACAATAGATCAGACCATTCACACCTTTTTAACATGACATGTAAATTACTTGGCTACACGGTCAAAACACGGCCTGTATTGGCTGACCCGGAATGAACGACAATAATGCGAGTCTCCATTTGTCCGAATTTCACATGCCATAAACAAAGTGGCCATATAAAAATTCCTGAAAGCACGCTTCTATATTATTTTATGGTAAACTTTGATATGGCAAGTGAAATTAAGGAAAACAAAGGGATCCGCAATAATGCAAGACCTAATAATTCAATCCCTTCTGGCAACAACATGAGGGGTTGAAACGATGGGTTCAAATTATCAGGTCGTAGGTACATTATCGTCATTTATTCCTGGTCGACAATAACAGGTCGTGTTTTAACCGCACCCGTTTCCCGTTTTAGTGTTGCAAGCAAATGTAAACAATCCGGCGTCGTTTGCGGGCGTATTTCGGATACAATTATTGTGAGCGTCATGCGACCTTCACCCCGTCTGCCTTCGATTTGGCCGTCCCTGTTTATCGTATTGTGTCGGGTCGCTTGATACAAACAAGCCTTTGTTACATTACATGAACTATATGACGTCCACAAAATCCTAAAAGGCCTTCGGTATGGTATTCCTATTCAAAATACTTCAAGATGTCGTTAATATTCGTCGCAATATTCAATGTGTGCTGACAACATTCGAGGATTTGCTTGCTTCGTGGGATATGTTCAGGATTTCAGGACTCTATAATATTTCTAAATCAGTTTTTTTTTTTTACTTCTTCCAAGTCGCTACATTTTTAATACAAATTAGTTATGGTCAGTTGCAGATTGGCAGCAAAATTTACGACTTCCTTTGGAAAAAAGTGGTGGATTCTGGAATCCAAAGTTCATAGTTGACAAAAGAATGCGCTGCTGCCCACACTAAACTTGGGATTCTTACGATACCTACGGGCAGAGATGGTTCCTTCCAATTCTAAAACCGAGGACGACACGGCAAATTTAGGTTAACATAAATAATACAAAAATATTTCCCTGAAAAACGTTAGATTAACGAAACGGTTCAGAGAAATACTTAAAGTGTCTCTCGAGACGTTCGTGCCGTGATGGATGACTTTTGAAAGAAAGCGCTTAAATAATCCAATTTACAGTCGAAGATCAAAAATGTACTCACACGCAACGGTATTTCTTACAATTTTTATTTTGAGCACGGAGAATATGGATGAAATGTAAAATAACATCAGAATTTAAAAAAATACAACGATGTATTTCAAAATTTTGCTTTTCCTGAAAATATCAAACTACGAAATAACTGGAGCACTGCGTCCGAAAACTACACCCCTAAAAAATACTTTTTTTTTATTTCTAATAAAACTGTAGATGAAAACAAAATACGGCAGCTATCTGACATTTTCTTTCTCTATGGCGTAACAAAATATTTTCTTCAGCAATACATTTAGTAGTAAAAGTTTATGAGTCCACCCCTGACTGCCTAGTACTGCTATTAGCGATCTACTGGTATTTTGACGAATATTTTGAGTACAAACTTATTTGTTTCACAAAGTTATGAACTTGTTTTTTAGGGTTCCGCACCTCGAAAGGAAAAAGCGGAACCCTTATAGGATCACTTTGTTGTCCGTCCGTCCATCTGTCCGTCTGTCGAGACCCTTTTTCTCAGGAACGCGTGGAGGTATCAAGCTGAAATTTATATCAAATACTCAGGTCTACTGTCCCTTGGAGCTGTGAAAAAATCAAACTTCTAAGCCAACGCAATCAAAAGATACAGCCATTTATGCCGCAAATTTTCCACACTCGCAAGAGAATCAAAACCTACAGGGTACTTCCCGTGAACTCAGAATCTTGAAATTTGGTACGAAGCAAGGTCTTATAGCACAGATAAAGGAAAAATTGCGAAAAGCATAAATTTTTGTTTTTCTGTCTGTATAAGTAAGCAATCTACAATGATCCCACACTGCGCACATTTTGCTTAGGAGCAGGGGTCTGCTAAGTCTGGATGTTCATAGATACATATAAATTTGTACGGAACCCTCGGTGCGCGAGTCCAATTCGCACTTGGGCGGTTTTTTTTTATTGAGTCTGGCATGTATGATCGAACCAATTGAATAACCGTCTGTTGAACAATCAATGTCATACATAACGACATCGCAGTGCCTGAAAAGCATAATCAATTTGCCAATCATTATGACGATGGAACAGTGGGCCGTTATTCAAATGGTTTTACTGCACCTTGTAACTGACAAACTTGTCACAAAATACTAATTTCGGATCCACAAGAACATTTCGACCGCATCATTGGCAAAGCAAAACCAACGTTTGTTAACCTCAGTAGAAGTAATCAAAAACTTTTGGCATATAGAGAAAGATGGTTACAATACGTCGAATTATATTATTTAGTGTGAAAATCAAGGGTACAGGTACAGAGCAAAGCTAACGCGGTAATAAACTTGCTGAAAGCCTGGAACGCTTTCGGAAATGAGGACGGCAACGAACGTTTCGCATGCCTTCATTCAATTTATGGGTGAATTTACTTAATTATTTTAACATCGTGAACTTCGAAGCGAATGCGAGGGGCGATATCGCATTTTAGGTCTGATGAGAGCTAGCTCCATATCCGCCATTATGTAAAAATATATGAAAGTCAAAACAAATCACAGTAAGAGCGAAGTAGCTGCGTAATAGCTGGTATATTACGAGTGATATTTTTTTGGCAACGGCAGACGTTTTCAAAATGAAGCAAGAATCTAAATAGAAAGGATACAGTCGGGAATACAAATTAGAGAAGCCAGATACGAAAAAGACAGACAATACAGTATGTCCCAAAACTCAACGATAACCTGGACCCAGGAGAGAGGCTAAATTATAACAGTTCTGGAAAAAATAAGGAAAAAAACATCCATCCAACAAACAGATTTTTTTCGGAAAATACTTAATACCTACTAAAATGTGACTCTATTATCGTTTAACTAAAGACTGTACCGATTTTTTTTTTACGTTTTGTGTTTTAGATATCAACTAATCTAAAATATTTTTTGAGATATTTTAATTCGGTTAAGTGTCAAATAGTTCCTATTTACAATAAATATTATAGAACTATGGTTTGAAGTTTGGCGGCTAAAGCTACGAATTATTTTTTGGAACCCACCATTAAATTTTGCACAGTGGTTTTGTCGATTTTTTTATTAAATTTTATTAAAAGGACCCTTCGGTCGTCCACTCAAGAGTTTCGTCTTCGATTCTGTACTCTTTTATGTATCGATGAACTATATTTCGAACCGTAGCACGGCTTACTTTCACTATTTTTCGCAAAAGTTGAATAAGGATTTTCAAGACAATTTTGTAAAATTGTTATATTGGAAAAAAATACTCCCACGGTAACATAAGGTAGCTTGTTGATGACGCGGTGACTGTACCGTTAATATTGTCCATGTACGTATGTATAAGTTATGTATAACTTACGGACCACATTGCAAAATAGACGTTACCAAGACAGTGCATGACGTAAAACGGCATGTCAAGTTGTGTACATTTTTATACCACACCCGTTTCAATTCCGCGAATACAATCAGCCGACGTGCAACTTCGCTGACGTCAGAAGTCAGCCTGTGACGTTATTCAACACGTAAGTAAACAAAATGCTAATACAGCAAAAACATGAGACGCCTCTGTAAATTGACCGAGTTCTATTATTATTTTACAAGCTTCTAAAACTTGCAACGTTTTACAAGTTTGTTTTTATGCAAGTTGCGGTTTCTAAATTTATAAACCATTTATGGACCACTTTTTACTTTTTGGTATCCAATTGAGATGCAATTTGGCATGCTTATGTAAGTTCGATGACAATACAATAATCTGGTAGTGAAATTCTGGTGGTCCGGCAGGATAGTCTCCTGGTTATGGTTAATAATACTTGAAACTTGGTACAGAAATGTAGTTTAAATAACAATGGAGTTTTAGTAAATCGCTTGCTATTCGAGTGGAAGAAAGGTAGGTATGTTCAGCGACGACAAGGCAGACTGAAAAGATCTATGATCATATCGCATCTCATCTCCGGCCTATAAGGTCTTTCTTGGCTTCCAGGGCTTACTGGGCACATCAAGCCAAATTTCAAAATGAGAAGGCTTGGACAGAGCAGATTAGGAACATGACACACACCATAATTAACCACTTAACGCAAGTTTCTTCACGGTGTTTTTCTAAACTGAAGAGCTCAAGGTAAAATCACAAATTTCACATATATATTCCGGCGAACTCTTAGGTGCACGCCGGACTCGAACCCACTATCCTCTACTTGAGAGGCCAAAGGGCCCTTGTCCAGCAATAGGCTTTTCAAAAAAGTGACTAAGTCGCATAACTCAGCTTCGCCATGATGCATGCGCGATGCTAGTTCCTGGTCTACTTCTAACTAGCGATGGGAAATCCTATTGTCGTAATCATAATCCGTTTAAATATCCGTGTCATTTAGTTTCATTGAATTTCAATTAGTGTAATACTGCATTGATTAAACATGACATGACTAAGATTCCTAAAAAATATCCATATCCAAGTTAGTCATACATAACATATGGGTAACTTTCGTTACACAAAGGAATTAATTATGTTTTGCTTTTATTAATTAAATCCCTTGTCTTGTCTGTTATTTCTGCCACCTACAGTAGTCTGTTGATATTTATTAATTTCTGAGTAATTGGTTGTCTGGAAGAGATCGCTTTTTAGCGATAAGACCGCCTATTGTCTACCTGAATTTTTATTTTTGTAATGTACTGTTTTTGGTGATCAATAAAGAATATTTGTATTGCATTGTATTGTATTGTATCCCTTAATTGTGTAATTTTTTTTTGGAAACGACTCGAGGTTAGTTCTACCATAGTTTCGACAGTTCTCAGGCGCAAACTACACAGAAGACGTGAGACGTCGCAATCGCGGCGTCCCTTGAATCAGTTTTCATACTAAATGTATAGAAGCGTCGCGATCCAAAGCAGACCAAATTCACTCATAACCTTTTGACCGCCAGCGTCGGCTATAGACGACAGTACGGTAATACAAAATTAAACCTACCCGCATCCGCATAAGAATCAATTTTGTTCCAAACAAAAACGATGCGTGGCGGTCAAAAGGTTAAGAACCTTATTTTCTGACTGCACTGTACTATTCGACACGATTCCTCTTTGTCATTTTTGTTTGATTGACAAAAGAAAGAATACGTGTCCAATATTCTTGATTGAACTAATTATAATAATGTTCTTTCCCCGGGTACATAACCCAAATTCGAAGAATCACTGCGTGGTAAATAAAAATCAGATAATGCAGTGTTATTATGTACCTAATGTATGATGTATTCAAACAATCGGGCTAGACCTAACACACTTTTCCCATTAGTTTTCATCCTACTAGGTAATGGGTAATAATATTATAATTTTAACTATTAGCCAAAGTCCTTTGACTATGAAATAATTCGTTTCCTTATTCAATTTATGCTATAAAAAAAAACACTTCTGAAAGTCGAAGAATACAATACAAATATTGTTTATTGAACACCAAAAACCGTACAGAAAAGTTAACAAAATAAATACTGAGGCAGACAATATCTAGGCGGAATCTACCCTACCGACAACCCATTCGGAAAAACCCTGATGAGAAGAATTCGGCAAGGAACTCAACAAGGTTATTCTTTTCAAAACAGATCTACACAGTGAAATTTTAGTGGTTGTTTTCCCGAAACGAGGTGATTTAGTTTCGATTGTACAATCGATTTATAATTACTATTTTGACTAGAGTCAAAAATCCAATTGTGAAAAACGAAAGCCGAAAATGACCGCAAACCAATAGTAACGCTTCGTTGGTACCTAAACTATCGTACGATTGTACGCTACTTGTACCAACGAAGCGTTACTATTGGTTTGCGGTCATTTTCGACTTTCGTTTTTCACAATTGGATTTTTGACTCTAGTCAAAATAGTAATTATAAATCGATTGTACAATCGAAACTAAATCACCTCGTTTCGGGAAAACAACCACTAAAATTTCACGGTGTATATTTATTATTTTAGCGAGAAAAGATTTGGATTTCATCTCGTGCGTTTGGTCGATTCTTTCATTCCCCCTCCGCCCCATGAAATCGCCACCTAAGCCTTTTCGTAACAACATGATATGTCTGTTGTTTTCATTCAAGATTCGAATCATAAAATAGACACGAAACACGGAAGTAATCCCTAGCCTAGGGATATCAAGCATGTTTCAACTGGCTTTCATCTCGTAAAAGCTATATTTCTCTAGTCGTTTACAAAGCGCAGCGGTGAATTAACTAAGTTTTTCAAGGGTTCGATACCTCAAATTCTGAGAGGAAGCCTGTACTCTGTAGTGGGACGTATAGGGTGGCTGAAAATCAGTGAACTGCAAAAGGTAACTTTGATGCTCATATAAATAAAGAGTACAATTATTTTTTGCCAGCTTTTAAATTTGTACGGAATCCTCAGTGCGCGAGTTGCTCCTATTCGTACAAGAGAGGAAGAACGGTGAGCCATTTTATACGGCACAATGATACCTTACTTATAACAAAAAGGAACAAAGGAAATAGAAGGGTAAAATAGGAAAGGAAAGCCGAGGATGTAAGTTATCCTCACTCTGATCAAATTAAGAAAATAGACGTCATGTCGCTCCGGTAGAAAAAAACGGACTCAAAGGATACTATAGAATGTAATGGAGCATTTCTATTTTTCCTTGTAACCAATTAAGAAATTAATAGGGAGTTAAAATTAGTCCGTTTAGTCACGCACTTTTTCAAGCCTTCACAATCAATAAGAAAACGTAACAAACCGGACAATTCTTTACTTCTTGTTAAACACTGTTAAAATTGTCCGATTTGTTACGTTTCTTTTTATTGTAAGGCTGGAAAAAGTGCGTAACACAAAACGGACTAAATTTAACTCCCTGTTTACAATATCTTAATTGGTTACAAGATAAAATAGAAATGCCCAAGACAACATAATAAGCAATATAGGTACAGAAAGCCAGGTATGTGGAGAAAAATCATAAGGTGAGGGATGCTCTTTTCGCTACAGAGCAATCTCATCCATGAAACCTTTCGATATCCGGAGGGGACAGGCGACAGGCGCTTAAGAGTAAGTGATAAAATTTAGAATTTAAAGTTAGACAAGAGTTTCGAGGATCTCCATTAACAAAAGTTATCTGATGATAGCCTGTTTTAAACTTTCGTGATTTTCACTCATAACTATTATACATTTAAATATTGTTTGCGTGATAAGTCCCGTTTAAACATGAAACTACCATGAGACTGACTTATAGTGAAAATATACGGATCACTCACGTCTTAAAACGAGTTTAACTCGACATGTCTCGGGCTAATCCGTAGCCTTTCTTCCCGGAGCCACACATGCTCACAAGTATTCCGAAAATAACGCTTACTCTCAGATAGTAATGTCAAACCGCCATAGTGATTTGACATTACTATCTGAGAGTAAGGGTTATTCTCGGAATAAAAGTTTGGTGAAATCCAGCCTTAGTATAATAGTTATCAGATGATGTTGATGATACTTCTTTTCTTAGCCTCTTGTTACACTTTTGTTGACTTAATATTCGTCCGTCTTTATCTGTCACCTTGACATATGCATTTGCCTAAGCCCAGACAAAACACAATTTAACGTAGTTTGAACAGATCTGTAACTTTTTAGGGATATAGGGTATGACAATAAGCAATATGAGCATTTTCAATTTAAATACTGGAACTTTTTTCAGAATCCGGTAGTTTTGGGGTTTTAATACTCAGAATCAAGAGCGATTTTAATGATTAAAAACCGGCCAAGAGCGTGTCGGACACGCCCAAGGTAGGGTTCCGTAGCCATTACGAAAAAATCAAGTAATATTTTTTTAAGGATTTCGTATGTGTACGGAATCATCCAAGTTTAGGTAATGTTTTATACCTTAGGCTACTATTTACTCTTAAACTACAAATAATTTCCAAGCAATCTTAGCCGCTATAATTTTCCTAGTAAATTTGATATATTTACTACCATTCTGAATTTTTTCAAATTTTTCCACCCAACAGTTTAGATTTTAGAGGGGGGGGGACGGCCAATTTTAATGAAAATTTTCACTTTAAAGTTGAATATTTCGCAAACAGATCACTGAATAGAAAAATCATGTTAGCAATCCCACAATGATTTTAAAAGACCTATCCAACGATACCCCACACTATAGGGTTAGCCGAGAAAAAAAAATCACCCCCACTTTACGTCTATGGGAGGTACCGTAAAAAAAATTTTCTTACTTTTTTTTATTCAATCACTTTGTCGGCGTGACTGATATATATATTGATGCCAAATTACAGCTTTCTAGTACTAACAGTCTCTGAGCTGAGCCGCGGACAGACAGACAGACAGACAGACAGACAGACGGACAGACATGGCGAAACTATAAGGGTTCCTAGTTGACTACGGAACCCTAAAAAAGTGACCCTAATTTTGGTGTCAGTTGTGTGACGAGCCACATAAATCGTATGAAAAAAACGCAAAATCGACTAAAAAAATAATATATACCATACTAATGGTGACCAGTTGTGGAGTAGGGGTAAAAAGCACGCAGCACGGTATACTGAGGGCCGGGGCTCGATTCCCAGAGCTGGTCTTTTTATGTGTTTTTCTGTGCATCCATGTTTCAGTTCGTATTTAGTACGAATATGGATTTCAGGGGATAACCGTAAAAGTAAAAAAAGAAGAAGTTGAAAAATAAAAATACATAAAGATACTTGCTACCTACCAATCTTAAAAAAATAATGACACTTTTTTTCTGTATGAAAATTAATAGTACTTACTCGTGATTCTGAATAAGAAACCACCAAAATTTCCATATTTGAAAAAATAAATAAATGGCACAATTTAAATTTAAAATGCCCATATACTTAATTGTATAAAAACGTTTGTTCTTACTGTAATACCATACGTAGAACAACACGCTCGACACAAACATTTTAAGTAGGTATTGTAAGAAACTTTCCCCGCATTAATATTCTTGTTTACATTTATTGCAGTCGGTAAAATGCCGCTTACGCGTAGTCGCACTTAGCAAACAACTGAAACGATTATACCTATATTTCACTTAGCACAAACAATATAAACAAATACGGTATCGCATTCCCAGAAGAACGGTGTATCAACTCGAAATAATCATCATCATCATCATCATCATTTCAGCCGAAAGACGTCCACTGCTGAACATAGGCCTCCCCCAAGGCTCGCCAAACAGATCGGCCCTGAGCCATCCGCAACCAATGCGTTCCCGCTACCTTCACCAGGTCGTCGCTATTGATCTTTTTGGAGGCCTACCTACACTGCGTCTTCCGGTCCGCGGACGCCACTCGAGAACCTTTCGGCCCCATCGGCCGTCAGTTCTACGAGCGATATGCCCTGCCCATTGCCACTTAAGTCTAGCGATTCTTTGAGCTATGTCCGTGACTTTAGTTCTTGCGCGGATTTCATCATTTCTAATATGATCCCGCAGTGAAACTCCAAGCATATCCCTCTCCGTCGCCCTCTGAGTGACTATGAGCTTTCTTATGAGGCCCATCGTTAGCAGCCACATCTCAGTGCTATAAGTCTTCACTGGCAACACACCCTGGTCAAAGACTCGAAATAATACACAGTTTTAATTTAGACCTTCGAGAAATTGAATGAAGTCGAAGTTAAAATGGTAGGTAGGTACATTATTTTGAGTTGATGTATCAACAATACATATGCATATATACTTAGAGACACTGACATAGGCTAGCCAGATGATACAAAGGCGCTATGTGAACACCCTATATTTTCTCTCCGACCTACCATAAATACCTCTGTTTTGTTCATGAAAAGCTTATGTGTTTTTCTAACTTAAATTTATTATAAAGCCTCCACGAAGCCGGCTTAAAGTTACTAAGCTAGGACACAACAGACGAGCCCCTTCACTTAGTTAGGACGGACTCGAGGTGAAAATTCGCAATTTCGCCTCCTCGTCACCCTCAAGCCCTCTCAGAGACACCCGAGCGTCATTAGGGGCTTCAAACGCACGTGAACCTGCTTCCTGAAATATTGCCGACCCATATGAAACCTTGCGGCTTTGCAATACCGACGACGTTCGTGGAATACCGGTTCGATGACCCGCGACTAACGCTGTGTCAGTGAAATATGGCATTAAAGCGGTCATTTTATTCATGCCGCAAGGCGAGAAATAAAATTAATTAAGGCATTTTCACACGTATCGCTAACAATGCAGCGATACAGGCGCGCTCCCTCTCCGCGTATGAATTATGTCGCAGTGGGCAAAGGGCTCACGAGCAGTGTCTCAAGTCAAGTCTTTGACCAGTGTGTGTTGCCAGTGATGACTTATGCCACTGAGACGTGACCGCTAACGACGGGCCTCATAACAAAGCTCAAGGTCACTCAGAGTACGACTGAGAGGGCTATGCTCGGAGTTTCTCTGCGGGATCGCATTAGATATGATGAAATAATAAGATGAAAACTAAAGTCACCGATATAGCTTAAAGAATCGCCAGATTCAAGTGGCAGTGGGCAGGATACATCGCTCGTAGAACTGGTGGCCGATGGGACCAAGGCTCTCGAATGGCGTCCGCGGACTGGAAGAAGCAGTGTAGGTTGGCAAGATTGCGGGAACGCGTTGGATGCGGTCGATGCGGATGATGCAGGACCGTTCTGTTTGGTAAACCGTAGGCTTATGTTCAGCAGTGGGCATCTTTCGGCATGATGAGCAAAGGCCTTTAATTACATACGTTATCTAAATAAAAATTGTCGAACAGTGAGCAAGGTGCCAACATACAGAGACCGAAAATAGCATACAACATACTGCTATAAATATTTTGTTGCTACAACAGTCATTTTGATATAGTATTAGGTATATCAGAATGACGAGACGCCAATCAAGTGTGTCAGCATTTGAAGATAGTGGACAACAAAGAATTGATGTTTTATAAAAACCTAAGTACCTAAGCTAAAAAAAACGATTTTGTACAAGTTTAACTATTCGTTGTCATATTTGGGTATAACACATTTTAATGATATTATGTTCAGTTGCAGTATTTATTTTATGTTTGCTTATATGTGTGACTCATCTATCCTCTTCGAACTTACTAGTTGAAAAAACGCGATTCATATTCAAGTAAAGACAAAACAATATGATAAAATGATCTAACGAATACACACCTTGTAAATATCTATTCGAATACCTTCCCCCTAAAGCCTTATGCCCCTTTATTCATAAACGAATGCTTAGCCCACAACATAAGTCAAGATACATCAGTTTGTGTTTAACGTCACAACTAACATTTAGGCGGAGTTCTCAAAGTGGTGTTCAACTAATAGCGTAGCATGGACTAATATGGACGTGGACGAAGTCGCATCAGCGAGGCCCCTTTTCTTTTGATCCCAAGATCTACCCAGTGTTGGTGCAGGACCTAAATTTTGTGTAGGCAAGACATATTTTGCGAGGCCCTACCTTCTCGGCTAGAACGTTCTGGTTCTGGCGGTTCTGGGTTCTGGAGGGTGTGCTCCCGGTACTGGATTTCCATACAAAAACGGTACCGGAACCGGGAATTCCCGGTTCTCGCCATACAAACTCAGTACCGGGAGCATGTCCTATCTGGCGCACCACACATTAAAGTACGGATAATTGATTGAGCAAAAAACTAGACCCATTCGAAGCGCAAAGCCTCTCACACCGCGAGGTCTTGGAGGAGGACCCGCTTTGCCCACAACAACACTGTTGAACAACTTAACGCCAATAGGTAAAATTTTTGTTGGTCTCACGACAGAAATTTTGCAGTCAGTTAAGTGCAATTTAACGTGGCCCAACTTTTAAATCTCCACCCATTTGCCTTTGCCGTCCACAGACAAACCATATTAAAATTACTAATATAAATATACTTATATGATTAATAAATTTTTACTTATTCACTAGAGTTTCTTGCAACCGCAAAAAATAAGTTTACGAGTTAACGCAATCAAAAGTTACAACCTTTTGAAAGTGTTTTCACACAAGAACCGTGGGAATCTACATCTTTAAGGTACTTCCTGTAAACTTAAAATTGAGAATTTTGCCATGTGATCTAAGTAAAGAAAAAGCCCGAAAATCACTGATCCGCCAAAAATTACTTAACATGTTCACAGTTCCATACAAATTTCAAGTTCCTGGTAAGTCCAGCAAATTAGTTTAATCATTATGCCGTCCGCTTAGTGTGTAAACGAGATATTATACTAATCTGCATGCAAGTCTGGTTGTTTCTTAGTGCCCCATAAGTGGGTACAGTACAGATCTGTGGAGCTAAGTCGCTGTGACCTTATTATGGGGCACTGGACTGTGAAAGTGTTAATTTTATAGAAATACTATGGAAGTAGAAAGCCTTAGTACGCGAGTCTGTTTCGCTCTTGGCCAGTTTTTTCATGAGTAAGAGGGTTGGGCGATCAAAGCTGTACCACAGAACTTCGTAACAAAGAACGACCCAGATTTAAAGTGTGCTATTGAAATTTTCCTAGGCTCGCGGAATTCCACCCTGATAATACATAAAAGGGTTTCGAGGGTGTGTTCGCCAAGCAAACAGAGGAACATACAACCCTAGATATATAATTCGACTATTGAAATGCCTATCGAAATGCCAGATATGGCTGAGAACCCTCTGCATCTGACATTCTCCAATGAGGATACCGGACAGTCAGAAACTCAAATAGAAGATAATAAATAAATAAATAAAACTTTAATAATTTATTGAATGAAGCGTTTCTTTGCGGAGGTCCATATCAATGAACGAGGATACCTTTTCACCATATGAATAAGGATACCTTTTCATAACCATTTCTACGACGATTTCTGTTGTAGATGTTCAGAAAGTTAGCATGAAATTTGCAGCGAAAAAGTTCAACAATGGTACGCGATAGCTTCTACGACTATGGATACAGTTTACAAAAAAACAAAACGACAGTGAAACATGTCAGTTTCGAGAACAAAATTGCAGATTAGCACAGCGACAAGTCATAAACATGACGAAAATGGCGTGCGAATGTTTGCAGCAATGACACAGTCGATAAAACTTTATCTGACAGATGCTAGACGGTGATTCAGTGGACCAACCCACTGTCATAGAGCCAATCAAGAATGTTGTTTTGTTTATGGATTATAAATGGAATTAAGCCTTCAATGCTTACAATAAGTTTAAATTAGGCCTTATCTTTTAATCAAGTCGTTTAGTGTCTAAAATAACAGATCGTTACATTGATTAGATAATTACTCGTTTTATTTGAACCTTTGATGTTTCTGTCTCTCTCTGACATGATATCCAACAATATTTAAATAATCAAGACAGTTTTTATTAATATTCATTTACTAGCTGTTGCCCGCGACTCCGTCCGCGATGAATAGGGATATAAAAATAGCCTACGACCTATTCTCAGACCTACCGAATATAGAGAAAAAAAAATGATAAAAAACGGTCAAGCCGTTCCGGAGGAGTTCGATAACAAATACCGTGACACAAGATTTTTATATATTAGAAGATTACCACAGCATTGAATAACAAGATAGATGGACCGACGGACGATCTGCTAATGGCCGCAGAATCCACTTGGATGCGAGCAACGCAGGATCAATTGTTTTGGAACTTTTTGGGGAAGGCTTTGGTTTTCTTTATAATTAGAAGGAGGGAAACGAGCAAGCCAGTCAGTCATCTGATGGGAAATGAACCCCCCGCCCATGAATACAAACAACTCAAGAAGAGTCACTGGTCTGTTGCCGGCCTTTCAAGGAAGTTTAGACCCTTTTCTTGAAAGCCCCTGTGTGTGGAAACAATGCTGCAGGAAATTGATTCCATAATTTCACTTACGAGGCAGGAATGGTGGATGGATGGTGGTCTATGTCCAGCAGTAGACTTCTTTTGGCTGATATGAAGCCTGCATTCAACCTCGGCAGGTCCACCAAGAGCGTGAAAAGCAATCGGACGCACCGATTTGCATCGTGAAAGCTCATTAGCATACAATATCAGCACAATCGCCAAAAACCCTCTGACGAATGAATGGACGGAAGGCTCCATAAAAAATGTTACTACACAAATAAATGTTATTATTAAACTCGTGACGCGATGCTGACTCACGCGGCTAGGCCCATGTCCTGACCAAGGCGACTGAATTCCGTTGATACTTAATTGGGGCCCCGCGAGACCGACGTTCTATCTCAAGGTCCAAGTTCCATCGAACCTATAACTCGTAATGAATCAAAAGTTCCAACGTGTTTTGACGTGGTCGCGTTGTTTGACGAATTGCGCAACGTTTAAATGGAATTGTTGATTTAGAATTTGAAAAGGAGTAGTCATGATTACGAATAATAATACTATACAATTTTATTATCACGTCCGTAATGCAAAAAACTTACTATATATTTACTTACTTACTAAACCTTGAAGTAAATAAACCTCTAGAAGTTTCTTTGCTGCCTCGAGAGCGTTAGCAAAATAAGGACTGGGACTCGTAAGGCCTATGTTGACAACACGGTATTTTATTTAACGCTGATAAATTACGTCGATGAATTGTAATAAACCACTTAAACGAAAATAAAGATCCGCTTCAAAGGTGAAAACAACTCTATTGTCATGAGCAGCAACATATTTTTGAGAAAACCATTCCATTTATTATAAGACTGTACCCGATATTCTTGTAAATGGTATCACTGGGTCAATAATAAACTATGATAACATGGGTATTTGATGAATGAAGTCATCCGTTAATTTGCTCATTGACAGCATCGAGGGAAGTTTAGCAATCAAGGTCGATCTGGGAAATCCCGGTCAGGGATAGCAAGAGAACATCTTGTGTTGTTATTGTATAATTGGATGTTTGCTATGCATGACTAACTTGTTAAGGTTATAATATAAAAATAATTTAATTTTGACTTATTTGCCAAAACTATCATATTTTTTCCAAAAAATAAATTAAAACGGGACACATCAGAAAACAGTTTCAAAGAAGTTTTTGTACGAAATCATGACTGACTAACCACAGCACAATATGTCAATCATATTTCATTAATTAAACGTTTCACAGCAATTCTAGTATACCTTAAGACTGTGGTGACATGTCTATTATCAGACGAACACACACCATTTTAGATAAAAACCTACGTTGAAATCTCCACGGTGCAGCAACCTACTTTCCGATAAGAAATACGTGAGTAATCACAACAGACAAGATGACACAGAGCAACAAGCAGCAATCTAAGGATCTCGAATTTGATGAAGAGCTCGTAAAACATTTAAACATTACTAAAGGGCAGACAGTTTTACCTCTTAAATAAAACAATTTACATCACCAGTTTCATTGTGAGTTGCACCAACTTACTATAACGATAATTTCAAACAAGCCGCCAAATCTCCGGTTAATTAAGTAAATTTAGGGGCTGTGGCACCCATTGATTAATTTTAACTGACGGACAAATGTGATGCCGTCTCCGTCTATTCAAACAAAACAAACAGAGACGGCATCAAATTTATTCGTCAAATAAATTTGATCAATGGATGGTGAAACAGGGGGGTAAGACTTGCAGAAATACCTGGTGCAACTTCCACTTAAGCATCCGTGGCAACCGTTAAGTTTAAACGCTCCAACGTAACCACGCATGAAAGGTACCGCAGCCGTCCAAACACGTGATATAAAGTCGTCAACCGGCTCTTTGAGACGTCAAAAAAAAACCGAACGAACTCGCGGTGTACGCCAAAAAAGTCCGAAGCAAACTCGGTCGGCAGTCATGTGCTCGCAAAACAAGATTGATGTACGTTGCCAAGCGGCTTGCCGACAAAGAAAATTCAATCCTACGATAATACAAAAAGGTTTACTGTCGAATACAGGCTGTCGTAGATTGTGTCGAAGGAAATATAGCCCTATAACCAAAGGGTTATATTAAAACATCGTTTGAACTCTTACTCCACGCAGCTAGGGAAGCGACAGACTTGGATATCAACAGTTTACCGAATGCTTAGCTTACACGTTACATTCGCTGTGATGTAAATAAATCAGGGATCGGATACGCCGTTTGCGAGCGCAGCCCTAAGTAGGTACAGTTGAGTTTCCAGAGAAGCATCTTGCTATCCGGAAACATGATTAGGAAACATGTTCGTGTTTGTTTACGAAAACATCGTCGAAGACCGGTTACTACTTTCGAGGTTAGTTTATTTCCAACGTCCAATCAAACATCAGAAGTGGGCATGCAGCACTTAAGATAACCGAGAGTTCCCTTTAGCTTATCTTCACACAGTTTTCTGCAGCTTTTAGTGGGGAAAGACGTACCTAAATGCGACCCAATCCGTATCAAAATTTGTTACGTTCGTACAACCACATGAAACAAAAATGCGTCACAAATGTGAAACACCGCACACCTAAAAATGTCCCATGAGCTATGACATCACAGAATAAGAGGACTAGAAATGCTATCGTGTGTATTTCCTTCCAGAAACTTCTCCTACATTCACACGTTATTCATGTTTTCATCAAATTACGGTACTCACTAATGAAAGATTTATGAACTACAATCTCTGCAATAGTCCATTTTGGCAAATACTTCGTTACAGGACGAGCCGGAAAATTAAAGGGGCTATGAAGCTTTTCAACCTCCGTATCCTGCATGTTGCAAAAATCTAAGGATAATGTCCATGAAGTAAAACCAATTACAATTCAGCAAGCACACGCACAACACGCATAGTTTTAGTTGACACGTGCTACGGCGATTGACACGCTTCAGAGCCTCATCCAAATATATATAAGACTTTTTATCCATATAGACACCTTCCGCTTAAAGCTTGAATCATATTTCTGTTCCTATGATAGTTCTGACGTCGTTGCCCCTCGGATTTTTTTCCTACCAAGTAAACTCGTCTTACCGTCTCCTGTGATAAATACTATGGTAATAGAAGTAAGACATTGACAAGTAATAAGCGTCATCGAGCCGGACAAACGTTGGCTAAGCACACAGCATGGCAAGCATGGCGTCGCTTAGTCTGAGGGGATCAGTGACCCCGCCAAGGCACGGCAGGAGGGGGAATCGCGACTTCTGTCTGGAGCCTTATTGACTAGGCTTATTTGCTCTTTACCATAACACGTTGAGGTGGCCGTCATAATGCATGTCCATACCAGAGATAAAACGGTAATGTTTTGAAACGAATTAACCAACAGAGTGGTACAACGCGCTTACCAATTCTGAAATACGTTAGTGGTTTGTCACTGACAGTGTATTAGCGCTGGTATTTAGCGATAGTTTTACCTTTACCCCCTAAATGGAAGGAACAAACTACTAAACATGAATTAGTCAAATTTATTTAACTATTTACTTTTTTATATAAAAAATAATGACTTTTATTTACTACTAGCTATTGCCCGCGACTCAGTCTGCGAGTTGTTTTTTTTATTGCTATCACGCGAAACTGTAAATTTCCGGGACAAAACTATCCTATGTCCTTCCCAGGGTCTCAAACTATGTCCATACCAAATTTCATCTAAATCGGTTCAACACTTTTAGCGTGAAAAGGTGAAAGACAGACAGACAGAGTTACTTTAATTTTTTAACGATATCGATCATAATACATCTAATTGTCAAACTCTAGTGCCCTGATTGACCTTGGGCCGGCCGGCCAAATGCAGCAAAAGTTTGGCCTAAAAATTTTTTCACACACATTACATAATTAACGTGAAATTTCCAATCTATTGCTTAATTTCTGTTGTTTGCTCTGTCTAATAATTCAGTATCGTGGATTTCTATATGATGTTTACATTCGACCACAACCGCGGTGTCGAGCAGGAAATTAATTCGTAGCCGAGTACCGAAAGAGAAAGAGTGCAATGGGACTTATATAGGCTGGGATGATGATGATGACGACTGAAAGAGTTATAAGCAATAATGACACGCGCTACGTCACCAATGGTCCCAGCTATTTAGTACCGTTTGTCCCACATATTTTCCGGAAAATCGTAAAATTAATACAAGTGCTAATGTGTGAAAGTTAGTGGCTTTTGTGCCGGTCGTGAGCTAGCAACTAGCGTCTACGTCACTGTACGTGCGGTGGCGGTTACACGCAACTCCTGGCGTTATACTGCCAAATGCGATTTCTGAACTTCGTATCGTGTCGTCCCGTTCCGTTTACCCTAATAGTAATAGTCTGAACAGGTGAAAGGGACGGCATTATACGAACTTCGAATTTCGTAGTAGCCTGGCGACGTAACGAACAAGCCATGAGATGTAATAGAAGACGTGAAGGATGACTTCCTTAAGCCATCGGGCCAGTGGCATAGCTTGGTAACTTAAATTGGGCCCTCAAATTTTTGCTTACTTTTTCATCTTTCTTGGTATTGTTTGCACTTAACGCATTCACGGCCAAGAACGCATGTATGCGTTTTCGTGACTTTCGTCTAGTGCCGCTGTCATAGTTTGGCTGTCATTTAAACGCACGTGTAACGAACGTCTGTAGGTGATGCCAGCTACCATCAATTAACCCAATTCCCATTCATTTTCTACCCTATTTCATGAAAAAAGACAGTAAGGAAAGTTCCCCACCCAAACAGCCAATGACGCTCCTGCAAGTTTTTAAACAATCAAATCCTCACCTTTATCACGCTGTGAACAAAGTCTATTGATAGTTCGCAGTATTTTATGGATCGTGTAAGAACGTTTCCATTTTCACAACAGAATCAATAAACTTAACACGGAACGGTACATGTTTCAGTTGCGAACTAGACCTTTTGAAATTAAATATTCTGTTAGAAAAGCAAAAACGGATCCGGCGGCAGCTGAGGGTTGCCATTTGTAGAATCAATGATTTAAACAAAGATAAACGTTGGTTTGTTATTGAGCCGCTATATCTATTTAAAGAAAGTTTTATTTGGAATAGGATATTGACACCATAATTCTGGGTATTATCAGCAATTTAAACTTACTCCCAAGTTGCCACATTTACACATTTTCTGCTATGAAGTTTATATATAAGAGTTGCGTCTTCTTTCTTCAAAAGCAAGTCTTTCGCTCCATCAACAGTCTAAGCCAGCAGTCAGTACATCCGTCGTCCCTATCTCACCTTACTATCTGACAGGGACGCCATATGAATCTCGGGGAGTCTCGCAAGTTCGCACACTGTGCCATCCATACAGAGGACAGTTGCAATGCCAAAAATACGCCGTCTGTCTGTCGCCAGTGAGATGCGCGCCGACCTATTTGCAGCCGCGTGATTTGTTTACAAAGGCATACAATGGCATGCGACGCGATGCGGCGAGCCATTCTAATGAAGAGGCTTTTATGGCAGGGCAGGCCACTATGACAAACGCGAAAGCGTCGTTCACATACCTATGCACCGAAAATTAATGAGGTTACACTTGATCAAGATCGAGAAAATGATAAAACACCAAACGTGTTTTTAAATTCGTTTTTATATTAGCTTTCGCTAGCTCGCATTTTTGTTCCTATTTGTCAACTGTAACTATCTTATCATCTCGTTTAAACATGTCTGGTAGTTGTTACATAACCCTTAAAAACCAATAATAAACCATTCCAGTACTTTTCTAATTCATTCAATGTCTCTTGCCAGCAATCGGAAAAATCAAATCAAATGCTATTACGAATCTTAAAGTAATCCTGTACTTAACATAACCTAAAAGGAAACATAATATGATGAGAAGATATTTGCTAAGCAAATCGGAATACCATATCGGTCAAGGAATTCACAACCAGCTGTCACATAAATAATGTGTCCAGCGATAAAAAGCAAGCTCATAGGCAGAACAATTTAATCTTTAATCTCACCGACGAGCCTACGCTCTACAAGACAAAACAAACAGGACCCGGGAACAAGACGAGTTTGCTTCCAACTCGTTAGCAAACCAAATATCACGTACAGCTCGACAATTCTAGTAAAATCGTTTTGAAATATGGCCAACGTATGACTAACGTGTATGCGGATGCTATAAAGAGTGCTATACTTCAAATATTGGCGGATAAAGCGTTGTAGAAATCAATAGGGCTCCTTGAAAGTATCTCAGAAAGAAACACGTGTTACACGAAAGATGTTCTAGAAAATGGAAACTGGCTATTCAGCTCGATCCTTTTGTCCTCAGGAACAACTAGGACGCCGGGGCCAGGCCACCATATAACGGCCTTATTTGCCATTAACTTGCATAATATCATAATCACCAGTATAAACACCCTCGGAAGGTTAGCAATGGTAGCTCAGAGAACAATATAAGCTGCAGAAAGGCTGGTCTGCATTATTTCAGATTCCTATACTCAACCCAGTAAAGGATATAATTTTTCTCAATTGTGTTCCGAGGCAATACTGTTATAAACATTGTTTGCCGCTTTTTGAAATAACACAACTCTAGTTAGAAACATGAATGAAATTAGATGGAACTGCGACCATTTTATATTTTCAGGAACATCTCCCTGAATAGCCTGAGGTGAATCGTCTCAAGACTAACCGTCATTTTTTTGTGGCCCATTTGATTCTCCACTACTGCAGGCTAATTGTCTACTCCCTCGCAATCGCCATCGCGTTCATTTTGACAGTACTTGTATGGGCTGACAATTGGTATCGGAAAGAGCCAGCTGTCACAGCCATACAAAGTGTCAAAAAAGTTACACAATTACCCTGCTGGTCAAAAGCCTTCCCCCTTTCTCTCTCCTAGTCTCAACCTTTTGTAAGATTTCGCCAGTCAGGCTCAAAACGCCCCAAATCATCCCGCCAGAATATTTTGACCTGCTTCTGCTTCAATACTCGTCGCATAAGATGTTTTCCAAACGATTCAGACATCTTATCTTATCTTTCTAATGTTAAAAAGCGTAAGTTTATTTGGATTATGGATGCTTGTTACTCTTTCACGCCATTTCCCGCGGGATAGCGATAAACGTATTCGAACAGTTAGTAATATATGATTGGTAACAGGTACATTATTATTTATTACCTCAGCCCCACAATACTACAACAATATGAAGACTCAAAATTATAGCACACCGTCTAACAAGTGTTTACACACGAAACAAGAGATTAAAATCTGTAACCAACGTTCATGAGAAAGCGTTTTGTTATCGACGGAGAAATTTAAACAGTATGTCAGCCGTATCAGCCACGTCACCTCAGATCTGGGTCGAGATAAAAATTAATTTCTGTCATAAATAGCCGAAGATCATTTTATAGCCTTAGCTGGGTAAATTTCGGTTTTGCACATGTCAGTTCACGTTGACACCGTGGCCTAATTCACCTGTCTAGGTCAATACCCCCGACAGTTTTTAGTTTGTTACCATGGAATAAAGTAAAGAGTACGTCGATAATGCGACACGTGAAAGTCAATTACAAATATTGCATTTGGCTGGATAACCCGACGCCATAAATGTTGGTTGTTCGTGTTTCTTTACATTTAGTTATGTACCTAAACACTTCTAGTATAGCGCCGCGGTTAAAAACGCTGACAGATACACGTTTCTTGTAAGAGGACCCTCTTTAATTAACCGACTTCAAATAAAGGAGGAGATTCTATGTTCGACTGTATGTATCTTTTTTTTAACTTTATTTTATTTTTACTATTTGTTGGTATAGCGACCAGAATAATACATAATCTGTGAAAATTTCAAGTGTCATTACCGTTCAGGGGGTTCAGGGTGGATGCAAGTCGCTTCCAACCGTAATGATTCGGCGTCAAGGGATGCCTATGTCCAGCAGCGGACGTCCTACGGCTGAAACGATGATGCTGATGATTACCGTTCAAGAGATAGAACCCTGTGACAGGCAGACTAACAGACGGACAGCGGAGTCTCAGTAATAGGGTCCCGTTGACACCCTTTGGGTACAGAACCCTAAAAACCTACAAATACCTACAGCAAAAATCGGCACTCTAGACTGTCCTGATTTACTACAGAAAATCAAATTCCGTGTACCGTCTAAAACCCCCAGGTCACGTAATATTAATTAATAAGTTGTTTAGTTTAGGTATGCATCGTACTAATTTAAAGCTGCATTGTCCTCTCTCGCGTATGTTCGTGATTTACCAGCAACACCAACATAATGTCGACCTTCTCATCGAGCTTTCCGTTTATAAAATCAGTATTAAGCACTGTAACTTAGATAACATTTTAATTTTAAGTTTACATCTTAGGGATAATTAAGTTTACCCCTTTATTACTTGTCTTCTTTTTCTATTTATAATGTAATTTAGAGCTAATGGCAAATATTGTTGTTATCATAGCTCATTTAAGTACAATCGCGTCGCGTACGAGTGGCGAGACGAACTGCGAGACGAGCAACGAGACGGGAGTGTGAATAGACGCTCGCGGCTCGCCTCGCGCCTAGTCTCGTACTTCGCAACGCTCGCGACGCTGAGCCGAGGCACGAGACGAAGCACGCGGCGAGAGTTAAGTTAGATGTTAGTGCATGCGGTGTCCTTCTGTAAGTGATGAGGCACTTAGTTTTAATTTGTACATGTATCTTTTAAGCATACGGAAAAGTGTACTTGTTGTTGAAGGTCCTAATAAATGAGACGACCAGATGGCCTAGTGGTTAGAGAACCTGACTACGAAGCTTGAGGTCCCGGGTTCGATTCCCGTGTCGGGGCAGATATTTGTATGAAAAATACGAATGTTTGTTCTCGGGTCTTGGGTGTTTAATATGTATTTAAGTATGTATCTATCTATATAAGTATGTTTATCCGTTGCCTAGTACCCATAACACAAGCTTTACTTAGCTTACTTTGGGACTAGGTCAATTGGTGTGAATTGTCCCGTGATATTTATTTATTTTATTTTAAATAAAATAAATAAATAAAAATCCGGCTTCTGATTCCTTCCCGCGGCTCTATTCGCGCCCACGCCGGCGCCGGCCCGCGACATTCTACCGGTCGCGGTGCATCGCACTTTATCATAGTTTAGCTAGGATTCTGCGTATCTGTCTTTGCTACAAGGAAAATGTTTATTTTATTGTATGTACAATCAAGTATTCGTCCTATAGCAGGAAAATTACATAGTCGTTTTACAATGTTTAACTGGAATTCAGTTCACAAACGCTGGACATAGCACTAAATGTTTAAAAGTTCTTTTGGATTTGGACATTATTGGCATCTGATTTAGATAAGTTTAGTACTTTTTAACGTGGTCAATCTAATACCGGAAAAAATGTTGCTTCGTTCACAATGTAGATGATAAAAATGAAGCCAAAGAAAATGTAAGTAGTGCATTGGCACTACTCCAGAGTCGGTCAAGTAACTTTACCATTTTTTATGACAATTCGTATATCTGAATAAAAACAGTAAGACTGATTGACAGTAATTTATGTAAGTAAGTGATAATAGCCTTTGATGTTTCAAGTAATGCAACCAACAAGCTTAGAGTGGTACAAAGGAATTTCTTGATTGACTATACCTACCTAGTTGTCCATCAGCATAACAAAATGACTCATAGTTCTTTTGGTATTTATTTCCCAGTTTTATTTAGCTATTCCATATTAAAAATTCATGACATTATGAGTTCTTATTTCAACACTGTTCTGGCTTATCCTCCTGAGGTCCGATGTCCTATAATTAGGACTTATTCTAATGTGACATTGAACTCAACTCATGAGTGAAAAAGTTTAAACTTCATTGAAACAAAATTTGACGTGGGCCGCACTTCATTGTTTTGTTTCACTATTCCACGTAAATATTAAAGACGTATTACAATCAAAGCTAAACATCACACGTCACCTATAATAGAATTGTCTAGAAATTCCACAGAGTATTTTCTGATAATTTTGCTCTAAGTGCTCACGGCAATTATGCTCTGATAATCCAAGCATTCTAATTAAGACACGCCTATTAATGTTTAGTCAGACAGTTTAATACCTAAACTATAATAATTATTTATCACATCATTCTAAATGACAACGCTCTAAATATCCTTTATGCATTTACTGGGTCGCCAAACCTGTATTCAATGATAAATAGTCTGGCGAATGTCTAGTGGGAAATGAGCTCTCGTCCATAATAAATTCATGTATCTGAGAGGTCTGGTTATGTTGGTGTAGTATGCTACACCAACATAACCAGACGTCTAGTACAAAATGAAATCTCGCTTCGATAATATATTGGTCACTGCCGAAGCTCAATTTAGACTGGTCCAATACAACCTTCGAGAACTATGCGTCAATGGAATTGTTAGTTTCGCCGTCAAAACACGCATGTTTTAAGGATGCCGTCAAAATAAACTTTGCCTTGTGTTTTTTTACTAAGAAACTCAAATAGTTCTGAGTTGTATTGTTTAGTTTGTATTGTATTGTATTGTAGTTCTGGAGTCTGAGGATGGAATAGTTGGTTGGTTGGTTGTTTAAGGCTTCTGTCGCTTGCCTTAGCTTTCAGTCATCCTTTTATATGGTTTGACAGAAAGAAATTGTGATTGCGAAGGCAAGCGTCAGAAACATTAGACAATAAGCATGCAGATTTGCATTGCTCAAGTGGTTCATATTAATCTTAACTTAATACCTCCACCCCTACCTGAGAAAAGGGTATTAATTGATAGACTGGCAACCAGTGACCGCCTATAACGGTAAACGCACAATAAATGTTACGTATCAACTAGCTGCTCGCATTTACGTTTATAGCGCTAACCAGAGAATAAATAAAAAAAAAAAAATATCACAGGACAATTCACACCAATTGACCTAGTCCCAAAGTAAGCTAAGCATAGCTTGTGTTATGGGTACTAGGCAACGGATAAACATACTTATATAGATAGATACATACTTAAATACATATTAAACACCCAAGACCCGAGAACAAATATTCGTATTATTCATACAAACATCTGCCCCGACGCGGGAATCGAACCCGGGACCTCAAGCTTCGTAGGCAGGTTCTCTACCTACTAGGCCATCTGGTCGTCAAACTATAAATAAACTATAAATTTAAATTTTGAAAAACCCCCAACGCAATTTGGTTGCACATATGTTTGAAAATAAAGTAAATGCCCATTATGCGTCTAAGATCCCTTCCGCAGCGAACAAAAAGCTATTATAACTTTGAAACGGCTGAGCCGAATTTGATGGAACACGTCAAAGAACCATCGCCTGCACCTGCATTCAAATTAAAAAAAAACCGCATCCAAATCGGTTTTCACCCGTTTAAGAGTTTTGATGCCACAGACAGACAGATACACACACACACATAGAGGACAAACTTATAACACCCCTCTTTTTGTGTCGGGGGTTAAAAATAGAGACAAATTAATCTGCAAAGCTCTTTAAATTACTCTTAAATTAGAAGATGTGGGACTGAACTAAAACGTTTGGTCAATCAATGGGCTTGTCTAGAAAAACAAGAATCATCCCTTCACATCAAAAGACAGTCATATCATCATGTCCAAGAGGTAGGTACAGTCAGCAGCAGAAGTAGATAAGCTGTTGTGGTGCTCAAAATGATCCACACACACCCCCTATTAACTTGGCAGTAGTCTTGTGTGGATCGCTGTGAGCACTGCAACCGCTCATCCACTTCTGCTGCTGCCTGCAGCCCCGGATCTAAGGGGGGGCAAACCGGGACACTTGCCCGGGCTGCAGTTTCATGGGGGTGCCAATTCCTTGAGGCAAGAGTTCGAAATATCGAACAAGTGAAGGGAGGGGGCGCCACTATTAAGTTTTTGCCCCGGTTCGAAAAAATCGTAGATCCGGGGCTGGCTGCCTGAACTAGGTATGAACATCGGTGTCATCAGGGAGTTGCAACACGGTGCGCCGGACGACACACACGCGTTAACCAGCAACTTGTTATTAGTTGGCGTACGGTGCCGTTGCGCAATGACCGGCGGCGCACCGAACTACGCACGCGTTGACTTTAAGGAAACATACGTGGTGATAACAGCTTGGATACCGTTGCGAATTTTTTACCCGTTTCAAGCTACATTGGGTAGATATCATGTTCAAGTAACAAGGTTCAAGCAAGGGGTACCGTAAAACCACATAACTATAGTCCTAGCCTGCAACAATGGTCCAATTTTCATCCTTTCATTATCCTTAAAATATGATAGCTACATGGCTAGACTAATGCAAATTATTTTAGGCCTAACAACATAATTATATACCCAGAAATAATAGCAGTAAGCTATAATATTTTAAGAATAATATTAGAACGAAAATTGGACTATTGTTGCAGGCTAGGACTATCGTTATGTGGTTTTCATCATCATCATCCCAGCCTATATACGTCCCACTGCAGGGCATAGGCTTCTCAGAATGAGAAGACATGGGCCGTAGTTCCCACGCGGGCCCAGTGCGAATTGGGAACTTCACACACACCATTGAATTTCTTCGCAGGTGTATCCAGGGCATCATCAGAGAGGTAGTGTTCAAGTGTCCATCACAACTTGGTCTCGTTTTGGTTCGTAAACCCATGGCAGGTCCGGCAACTACTGATCATATGTAAATTAAATACTTTATCGTACAAAAAACAACAAAACAAAAAGAGTACAAAAGCGAACTTATCCCTAAAAGGCACCTTTTCAAGCTAACCTGGTTTGAAAATGCAAACTTAAAACATCAAGATGGCTCAGACTTAACACAAGTCACTATGCAAACCCTCAGATTTCGACCGTCCAAGAAACGATATGAAACATCCCAAACACTATCGCCCGTGACATATATAATTAATTATGTTTCCAAATTACATAACACCACAACATAAACAATCCACACTAGTAGCCATGTAAACATGTAGCTGTTTGTGTATAAATAAAGATCTTGCTGTTTGTTCTTTGTCAGACCAGAGGCGGTCAGGGTCTTCACCCTTAAGAGGATACGATGCGCACTTTTTCTCCATACAAACGTAATCCCCTGTTTCCTCCCTGGATAGTGGCTTTAGAGCCAAATTTTTTTTACTGTGGAATCTGTATCTACCACAGCTATGCCCCTAGGTTTCGTTTTTTCCATATTTCAATTAACATAAGAAATATGAGCTTTCAAAAACTGAAAAAATCGCCCAATTTCAACGTCATTTTCAGACACTCATCAGAAAATAATCCCTCATATAAACAAAAAAAGGAAAACATAGGGGCATAGCTAAATCTGTCCTCTAATTATATTTGAAAAAAATAATTTTATTGGTCCAGTTTTCGAGAAGAAAACAGGGGATTACGAAATGCTGTTTTGATCAATTTTACGCGCCTATTAACGGTCTGAGCTGCAGTTGTCCCGCTCTCGCTGTACTGACACGGAGGGGTTCGGGCGAGACAGCGACATTTCATTAAAATACCTATTTCTCAAAAGTCTCTCAGCCATCGTACCCTCTTAAGGCCGGCGGCGAACAG